>OY728122.1:1393625120-1394237800 GCA_963277665.1 Viscum album
GACAATATACTTCCAGTACTTCCATTTATTTTCATTTCATCCCAATAATAGAAATATATTTTCAAGGGACTTGATACATTTCTTAGTTAGCACTAGATTAGCAGTACCACTAAAATATAGGGTCTTCAAGAACATAAAATGATAAAAAATATTTTTTAATGGTTATTATTCATAACCTAAGAATGAATTTATAATAAGGCCATGATTTTCTCAACTCCAACACCAATTATGTTGACATTTAGAGTGTGGAAATCCCTACATTATCCATGGGTATTTATTCCCATTATTTCATTAAGAACCATTAATAAATAATGGAACATATTGATTTGTCTAATAATAATCATGATTATTGATCCAAAAATTCATTATAATGATTTATTATAATTCTTATGTTTAATTAACAACTAGTTCCCATGGTTTCTACTAAAACTTCTGTGATTCAAACAGTAGCAACCCTAATCCAAGTAGTCCAGAGTTATTGGTTATTTTATTTCAATGGAATTGATAAAAGAAACCAAATAAAAAAGGATCGATCGGTTTAGTATCTTGGAAGAACAAAAATTATACATGGTTCCCTTATAATACTATTAATAAAACATAGAACATAACAAATGAAAATAAATAGCTTCCTTGACACTTATTCAGTGATTTAATCTTTATAAATTAGGGATAGAAAACAAATAAAAAGGTTGATTAGTAAGGGTTACATATATTATAAATTTTAATAAATAATAATAGAAGCATAGTTAATAAGTAATAATCATTATGGATAGGTAAGTAACTAAAAAACATTCCATTTAATCAATAAACTGATAATGATAATACATAAATATATATTTTTTCATATTTAAAATACCATGGATAATAATAACTGAATACCAAATGGAGGTAATGATTAACTATTGGATATAATTTATTTGGAACATGAACCAATACCATCATGAAATTTCCCAAGATTATTTATGTTTGTGGGTAGAATCTTATCTGATTCTTCTTATAAACAAACCTGAAGGGATTGTCACTGACTGTTTGGACAAATGAGGCCTATCAATGCATCAAGGGGATTTATAATTTCAAGACCCACTCTTCAATTCAAATCCAAAGAATTATTTAGAAATATATTTAATTAATGAATATAATTCATCTTCAAAATATCTATATTGATTAGAGGATATAGATATATCAATATTACCCCAGTTAAAAAACATTCAATGTATATACCGTATGTAAAAAATGCTCTACGACTTATAAAATAACCATATCGATGATACAAGAAATATGAATATTAAATGAAATATTATATTTTTGATGATCAAAAATAAAATGAGAATAAAATAAAGGAAATAAGTGATGATTATGGAATATGTCCCATATAAATTAATGTGATACAAAAAAACCTTACGCCTTGAAATCAATTGAATCACATGCCCCATATGATTATTAATAATCAAATAAAACATTTAATATAATGAAGATAAATAGATTTATAATAATATATATCAAAGTGTAGTATACATACACCACACATAATAAATAAGTTATGAATAATCCATATCTTACTAAAATAAAAGTGAGATCAGAAACCCCTTACAAATTTGTAATCAGCAGAATCATATGCCATATAAAAGAAATAATCATCAAATAAAACATTAAATATCATGAATATAAATCTATTAATGATATTATATATCCATGTTAATAATAAATAGACCACAAATAAGAAATATGTGGTGACTAAGTTATATCTTATTAAAATAAAATTGAGATGATAAACCCTTTACCACATTGTAATCAGTCCAGTTGTATGCCCTAGAAAAACAATAACAATAAAATTAAATATTGAATACAATGAAGATAAATAGTTTCCTGACATTATATATCAAATAGAATTATTTAAACTATACATAATAAATAATGGTTGAATAAGGATTCTATCTCATTGAAGTAAAAGTGAGACGAGAAACCCCTTACCTTATGTATAAAAGTGTTCTTCACTTGTGATTAATGTCATGGATAACCAAAGTAGATTCATTAATTACATAATTAAGAACCTACTAAATATATATTTTTTATTATAATATTATTATATTCCATTATTTCCATTTTTATGAGTTATAATATTTAATTTTATTGTTTTGGGAGAATTCGTTTCATGGTTTTATGGCCAGTTACTTTGTGTATAATTATAAGAGTTTTTCAAAAATGGAAGGAAAAAACCATAAGATAAATTATTTAGTATTAAATAAATTATATAACTTTAAATGGTCAAATATAAATTTTTTTTATATTAAATTCGTAAGAGTAATTTTATAAAACATTGTTGAAAATGTTATAGTTTATTTTGGTTGTTTTTACGACGAGAACAATCATATATAATTTTATTTAATATTATGTTTAATGTCGGTTCTAGAGAATTATATAAATTATAATATTTATATTATGTCTGATTTATATATAATAATGTTTTTATGAACATCCTTTAAGAAGTTAATAGAAAATGTAAACTCATCATCCATGAAGGTTGTGAATCGACATGTCCCGAATAATGTTTTCATTTTTAGAATAAAAGGAGAAGAGAAAATATTTTATAATGGATATTCGATTAGATAAATAAAATTCAAGTATATATATTATATTTTATCTACTATTCCACTTTTTATAGGGTTGGTGAGGATAGAAAAATAAAAGAAAATAAAATAAAAGATAAAGAAGGAGGATATTACCTCTTAAATATCATCTCCTTGGGAACATCCTTAAGAAACTTGGATTTAGAATTTTGGTAAAACCAAGAGGTTTCGAACATGAATAAGAGGATTGCAAAGTTAATTGGGAATAATTTATAAATGTTTCATGTCTTAGAGGGTGTGAGGAGGAGTGGTGGTATGGGTTGTTTTATAATGGTAAAGAGGGATGTTTTTCAATTATTTTATTCATTAGTTTACTATTTTCGATCAAGATTATCGATAGTTATAATTTGTGTGACTAAGTAAAGTAACTAGAGAATGTTATTTATATATAATTATTATTACATCATCAATACACCATCCATGACTCAATAATTCATTCATTTATTTATATTGTTAAATACCATAAATACTGTATTTCACTATTCACCAATAATTCATTTTTTTTAGCAAAACACCAAAAATACTCCCTAAAAATTTCTTGATGAGTAGATTTAAAAAAATGGATTCCATTTTATGAAAATAATTTTTTAAATACATGAAATTTTATTTCTAATTAAAATATTTATTTATTCAAAAAATAATAATTTTAATATTATAAATGATTTTACAACACTTTGATAAATTTATTATGGTGTCATAAAATTATTCAATAATTTGAATTCCATAAAATATTAATTGAGGGATATATTTTAAGAATATATTTTTTTACATAATTATATTATTTTTAATATTGAAAAAAAAATATGTTTTAGAAAATAAACCAATACAAAATTAATCATTTCTAAAACACTTATTTACTTATTTCCATGATATTAATATTTCATATTTATATTTATGAGATACCTAAATTTTATTTATACTTTATTAGTTGAGGTTATTATTATATGACACCCATTACTTTTCCTAATGGTTACATTACTATTCCAATAGTTAGATTAATATTTAATAGTAGATCACAGTTCGTTTAAGCTCAGTGTTTCATGAAACATAAGATATCAAAAAAATTGAATTTACATAAAAAGATACATACCCTAAAATATTGGGGTTTTATATATATAGTATTTTTTGAATTGAGTTTCAAATTAAAAAAGGAATTTTAAATTTTGATATATATGATATTAAAAAAAATTTCTCACCATCATAACCATTATTTAAATTTCTGATTCCTTTATAAGATTCCATGCATAATTCATAGAAAAAACCTCCTCCATTTTTTCTAGGAAATTTATATTTGAAAATTGGGGTTTGAAGGAAATTGATATAGCATGATCAAGAAATTTTTTCTTATGGGTGAATAAAATGTTTTTATAATTCAATATTCCATGTATTACGATTATTTTATGGTTCTTAGGTTTGTTTTTGATGAAGGGTGTATCCTTGATAAAATGAGGATATGTGATTATGTTATAAATAATGGATAGGTAATTAGGAATACGCGATCCCATTATAATTATCTAATGAAATGGGTAAAAAGATGAATTTAATAGATTATGTTTCTTCTAAAAGATTATTGGAATTTACTATGTATGATATTCCATTTGTAACCATGAATGATATTCCATTTATATTCAGGGAGGCAATTCCACTTGTAAGAGTGATTGTAAAAACGGTGAAAAAATGATAACTCAATTTACCTATATGATTTATTTAATATTCCAATATACTTTTATAGAAATTATATGATTTAAAAATGGTAATATATTTTTTAGAAACATGTTTATAATAATTATTAAGGGTAAAATGTGTAACTTTTTGAAAAGTTTTTCTGAGTTATACATGATTAAAAAGAAAAATTTATGTGTTTTTTTACTTTAATGTTTCTTATGAATTTTTTTATGAAAAACATTGGGTAGAAAAATTGGATTCTTGTGTAATAATTTTATCATTTTGAGCCTAATTTTTATAATTATTAATGATCTAAAAAGTTTAATGTTATATTATTTTATATCCCTTACTGATCATTTTATACACCTACCACATTTTTCAATATTTCTATGTGGGGTTTAATTTTCATTAGGATTAATGATGAAGACTTAATATGGGAAATTAAAAGATGATTATAGTGGGAATAATGATCACATAAAGGAATGAATATTTCTATATAAGAGTTTCTCATAATTATCTAACACTCTAAACATAAAATATCATTGGCTCTGAAGGTGATACAATATTTCATTTTTCTGTTGAATGCTAAAGATAGTTGAAATTGGTTAATATTTTTTCTATTAAAGATTGATATTTAATGTTTATGATTTTAGCACTCGACCAGGGAGTGTGGATTTGAGGATATTATAATTTGTATCTGAGTAGGGCTTAGATAAATTTGGATATTAGTATTTTATCATGTGAGATCTTATTAATAGTTTTGGATACCATCATGGATTTATTTGTTTAAGGTTGATCATAATTTTAGGGGTTAAGACATCCCTTTTTAGGTTTTAAGTGATGGGATGTTGATATGAATAATTATATTATGAAAGACATTATATTATGTTGGTAAATGGGTATTGTTACATATAAGATGATATTTCATTTAAAATTGAAATTATCTTTTGGAAGAATGTATTATTTTAATGTTGATTTGTAGTGATTAAGGTTATTTATAGAAATATTTATCAAATCATGGTAATTTTACAACAACGTCTTATAAATTATTAGTATGACGCTTTAAGAGATATTGATGTTATTTGGAGATAAATGTTAAATTTACCTTATAAGAATATGTGATCAAGTCATTCTAATATTTTTATTATCATTATTATCTAGGAATATTTTCCAGAATTATAATCTTGGATATTTATCGAATGATTTAGTTTATTCTTGGGTATTACTATTGAATTTTGGAGATTAATGCATTACATATTATTATACAGGTTTATTAATTTTGGGAATTATCTTACCACGTGAAAAATGTTTTTGTTTTTGTTAATGTTTAAATATTAGAGGAATATATTGTTATCCTTTTGAGGAATTATGTGATATATTATATTTTTACATTAATACTTTAAACATGATAACAATTCATATTCAATAATCATCATTAGGATAACTAGGTGAGATTGTTGTATAAATTCATTAATTGATGAAATTATACATGATAAGTAAGTATATTTCCTTATCATACTAGTCTAAATGGTAAATTAATTCCTCCAATTTTTGAAAATGATCATGAAATAAAAAATTTATTTTATTACCTTCATTTATGATAAGTCGATGGTTTTTTCATATATTTTTGGTTTACAATTTTGTGGTCGTTAAATTTCTCATGATTATTGACTTTCTTATACTCAATTATCTCTATCACTCTATCATTTTATGTACAATAATTTTTTTCCACATATATATTTTCTCTTCTCACTAATTTTCAAATATTTAGAAACCTAGATATGTTTTATTCATGATGACATTCTATTTCAATTTCCTTATTTTCATGAAGATATTTTATTAATCATTTTTATGATGTGGGATTTGAAAAAAAGGTATTTTAAAATTTCAATACTAGTAATAATAAGATGAAGTTTCAATTTAAAGGGAACAATTTAATAATGTGTGGGGGTGGTAAAATATAATATCCCAATATTTTAAAAGAACGATGATATTCTATAGCATACAAGATAAACAACTAAAATATTAAATGAACCATAGAATATTATTATTTAAATACGACTATTATAACATTGATGTTGAATTAAAGCACAAAAATAAGATTAAACACATTTTAAAAAATATATAAATTTACTCATCAATAAAAATTTACTAATTAATTCTTAGAAAATAATCACAAAATTTTCCATAAATTCATTTTAAGCATCAAAAATATGTTTTCTTAAAAAAATATAATATTAAAAAATTTATAATTAATTTTTGAATAATTAATAAATTGAATTTGATAATTAGGATATTATATTTTAATTTATCATGTAAAAATTATCTTATTATTAGTTTCCATGATTTTTCTAAAAATATTGATTTTTCAATGAATAGTAAAAAAATACTAATTTGAATTCCAAATTTTATTTTCTTCTAATGTATTTAAAAAGTTGAATTACATTTCGGATTAGTTTTAAAATTTTATTAGTTAATATTAAACATAACTAAATTATTATTTTCATAATGAATTTTATTGTTGAATTTTATATAAAAACATGTGTATACTTAAAAAGGCATTTATGAGAAAAATTGTTTTTTATTCCATTTTATGGGCTTAATTTTTAATTAAATTATACAAATTATAAGAATTGAATAGTTTAAAATGGATTAAATATTTTGAATTAGGAGGTAGAATGTATTTAAATAGGCCCATTTTTTGGTTATTTGTAATAGTAAACTTATTAAATACTTAATAGTACGATATGGGTAAATCATGTAATTAAGGATAAAAATAATATGATAAAGACTAAAAAAAGACCCCAAAACTTGAATTTATTTCTTTTTTTGAGTATATTTAATCATTAAGAATCCTATATTCGAATATATGAAATTTTTTTCTATTTTAATTTTAATATAACCATTATAATATTTAATTAAAGGATAATATCAAAAATGCCACTTTCCTAATTTAAATAAATTTAATATTTTGTAACCGTGAAAAAAAACATAAGTTTGGTTATAAATAGTTATCTGAAACAAATATTATTCTTTATCATTGTAATTTGTTTATATTTTTTAGTGATGAAATAATTAACTTAAATTCATTCTCAATAATGAAATTTTATTTATTCAGTTAATTGAAAAATAATATAAATGATTCAAATAATATTAATTGTAACACCCCAAAATTCTAAAGTAAGAACTATATATTCGATAGCATGCATGACATGTAACAATATGTGCGTAAGAGGATATAATACCCTGATACTTTAAAATATATATATTATTAGATATATTCTATATTTTTTAATACATGCAACACAAAGTTAGCTTCCATTACACACGAGAGAGACTTTCTTCTAAAACATATATTATACACAAGACCAAGTTTTAACTAAATAATAATATAATATTAAAATATTATTATTTAATATAATTAGACTTAACCTAACCCTTAAATTAGTGGATATCAAAATAATAAAATATCTTATGAAAATTTATTGTTTACACAAATATAAAATGAATTCATTGGTTACAAATTAATTATAAATGACTAAGAAAACCGATTGAATATCAAGGAAAATATTTTTATTTTTATGATCAAAATATTATTTTACCCTAATAAAATTAGATTAATTAAAATTTTTGAGTGATATTAATGTGTTATATATATAATATTAAATAAAATTATTTTTATATTAATCCAATATATTTTATAGGATTATGATAAAAACAAACCCAGTTTTATGCATATAATACGATATTCTTATTATGGATTTTTTCCACCTTTAATGGGGAACCGACATTAAATATTAATTTTTACATGTTAATAGATATAATTTGTCAAAATAAAATTCATCTTTGAATTAGAAATAAGATAATTAGGTTAGGGTGATTTTTTTAAATTTTTCTGAAACATGTCATTTTTAATGCATGGTTAAAAATGTTGAATATTAGTTCAAAACTAAATTTTAATCTAATTTATTTATAAGGTTAAATTATCATTTTAATTGATTTTAAAGTTTAATTAGAAAATATTTTTATAAATTAAAAAAATTTATTTCATTATAATAAATTTCAATTTTAAATTGATTATAAAAAAATAGAAAACTTTCAGATTTTTTTAGTTTAAAACCCCACATTATTGTCCCACTTGGGAGGTTAAATTTAAATTAATTTCAGCCACTTATGTGATTATAATTTGGAAAAAACTAGATTCCATATTTGGAATCATAATAATTTATATTTTATAATAATACCAATATAGTTTTTTAACAATAAATATTATTAAATTTAAATAAAATTAATTACAACGATTAAGATTAAATTAAGCTTAATAAGGGAGTAAACCTTAACCTTAAGGCCCAAAATGACCTATAAAATTTTCCAAAAGATATTTAATGGGCGTATTTATACCTTATCTTTACTTTTATCAAATTGGGTATATTCTTGGATCCACTTGCATCATCAAAAACGTGAATGAAATTCCTTTGTGAAAATATTACAACAGAGCCACTCCTCCTCCACTATAAAAGCGCCTCCTCTCCCCCACATCTACAAACCACTCAAGACACATTTTCTCGACCAATAACTTCCTAAATAGTTCCTAAAAATCTATACACTCATCCTAGAATCCTCCCCTTTGTTTGAAATAAGTACATATAATCCTTTTGTTCAAACAAAAAGGAGCAACCTGATTAAGAGGTAACATCTTTCCTTATGTTACTGACAGAAAATTATTTTTTATTTGATTATTTAATCACTTTAACAGAGAAGTGAGAACCACCGATTCCAACAAAACATCCAGAATAGAAACACAAAAGAACCCAAATAGCACATGTCCTGCCTCACCCCATCAGCTACCTCGATATTAGGCCCCCACCAAGCATGAGTACTCGGCAACCAGTCTCGTGCAAGGATGCACGGGCACATAACCAATGGTCAGGACATACCCTCTCAGTCTTCCACTCCAAGTGTCATGCATAAGTGGTGGAATTACGCTCTAAACCTCATCTGAAGCAGGTCCATGTCACAAGAAGCAAACAACACACCAAAACATCCCCAGTAGCTCAATCTGAGAGAAATCCTCATCACAAGAACAAGGAAGGTGAGAATGAAAAACCAAGAATTAAATAGGTAAAGTTAAAGTAGAATAATTGAAGAATAGTATAATTCTTCTATCATATATATCCCTTAACAACTTCTAGGAAATAGTTGTAACCTGAGAATGCGGTTCGTCACTTAATAGAACCTCCAATGTAGAGGTCAGTTTATCCCAAACCACTATATAATCTTCCAGGATGATCAACCCCTTATTGAAACCCCCTACCAATATCGTGTCCTATTTTTCAACCCATGAATATTGAGCCTCACTAAGATTCATTCCAATCTCATGACCCATCATCTTGGCCGCTTCATCTTCCCAGGCATTAAGAAACAACACCTGCTCTGTCACCTCATCTTCTGAACATAGAAGCAGATCTAAGGAAATATCAGGTTGACCAGGTGGAACCTGGAACATGGCTTCACTTTCCACCTTCTCTTCCATTTTCATTTTTGCTTACCGAGACCTCATGGGGGTGGCAGGGAGGATTAGTCCCTCTTACCCTTCTTCCCCCTGTTACCTCTATTACTCTTATGGCTGGTTTCCCCGGCGGAATTACTCCTACTGCATTCAATGGTCCCCTCCATACGCTCCCCAACTATCCCAAGGCCATCAAAGCTATTCTTCACCAGAATAGCATATTGGTTCCCTGAAAAATAGCTCCATTCCTTACCAGCTAGGTTGCAGACCTCCTCATCTAGTGAAGGAACCTGATTCTCCTTGTGTAGGTCCTCACTGTCTCTGGCCATCTCCCCACCAAATGATCTGCTAGTGTCCTCCTCAGCATCTTCCACTTGGGTCTCACTCTTTGTTTTCCTACAATCAATCTGGGCCACCTTATTCTAGACGAATTCCCCATTACATGTTTTCATGACCTCCATTTCACCTCCCACTCTCCTCCGAGAGCCACCACTATCTGTTCCAGAAGACTCAGCATGCCAGTCCACCACACCGCATGCCTTGTGCTCCATTGTGTCCTTTTTCCCCACCACCTGGGTCAATACTTGCACCTTAGTCTGCTGCAAAGAACCTCCCACGGGTTCAGATGGTCCTCCCAATTCCGATCGGATCTCCCTAGCATTACTCCTCAAATCTAACCCATGTGTGTCCTTGGCTGACCTACTGCAGTCTCCTTTCAGTTGCTCCATCTCTACCATCCGCTGAGAGTGTAAGTCCCTAACACTAACTCTGCCAATTTTCATCATCGACGGGCCAGTTTCAACACTAACTATAGGCGCCTTACCATTCCCACTAGCATCCTTCTTCTATGTAGACTGGATTCCCTAGAAACAGACTTCCTGCAGTGGAAGACATTTTAGATAGACCTCAGAAGCGTGACCCATATGACCGCATGAGGAGAAGAAGTCTGTCCAACTCTCGTAAACAACCCTTTGTTTGCACCTATACTCCTTGCCAATAGTAATCCAGACATAATCAAAAGGCTTTCGCGAGGCATCTAATTCCACGCATACTCTTAGACTGACCGAGTGACAAACAACTTCGGTGTGGCTATCCGAACACAAAAATCTACCTTGAGATTACCTATCATTCGAATCATAGAAGGATTCTAAAACAGCAATGGGAGATTGGGGAAACTAACCCAAACCGCAGTAAATGGGGAATCACGATTCATATGGAATTAAAAGGACCATTAGAAGAGGAAGAACCTGGACCCATTGATGTTACGCGGAACGCTCGACCATGCCCTGATGAGGTCTGCTTCCAATTCAAGGTGAATCATGATATGGCGGCTGTCAAGAAAGCTGACAATTGCCCTTTCATCGAGATCCCATGAGATGAAGATGAACCTATCGAACACATCAACCGAAGGTCTTCTCAACTTGAAGTGCGCAACCAAAGTGAGGTTTAGGAGGGTAGAGGTTTCAGAAAAATCAGAGGTCGAAAGTTAAAGATTAGGGAGGCCATCAATGAGATCCAGAACTTTGGGGCTTAAAGCATCTTTTGGAAATTACAGAAGGATGATTGATCATTTTTCCTTTACAACATCTAATGGTTGAAATTATAATGTAAAATATATTTATATATGTTATATATGATATATATAATGTATTTAGTCTTATTTAATATTTATTTAGAACATTCCTTTAATATTTTGATCTTTTGTAAAAATGATAATTTCGTTTGAGGAAGTGTGGAATACCGCCCCCTCAAAGTGATATGACTCATTCATTCCATACATAGAATTTATTAAGGATTATTTTAATTAAAATATAAAATATATATCAAATATTTATGATAATATAATTATAATATAAATATGTATCATTTAATTTTCATTATTTTAATACAATAAATAAATGAAAGTAGCGGTCATGCGTATGTACAACCTACCACATCCATGAGCAATTCATTTATATTATTATCTTCTCAATTTATACGTTATTATAAATACATATGTAATGAATAAATAATATAATTAATGTAGGGATTAAATTATTGAGATGATAAAATCATTATATAATTAAAATAATAATCATATAAATAGAGAAAACAAACTTGAGTAAACTAAGAAAATAACACCCAAAAGAGTGAAAATAATTACAGATTGTTAACAAACAAGTAATAAGATCTTATAAGAAGCAGAAATATGTTATGATAAAAATTATTATGATTTTTTATAAGTTATAATCATATTTTAAACCACTACAAATGAGGAGAAAGTCCACGCAACAAAAAGGAAGTTCAAGGTAGTGGATTTTAGTGGGACTACTGATCTAATGGAATCCGAGAAACAAATAAAGTCTACAGAGAATATATTCAAGGAATTATTATTCCATGAAAAGAAAAATGTTATAAATTTAGTGTATTGTCTCCAATGCGATGCTGATAAATTTTGTTCCTTGATCCATAATACGAGGGAGGAATAATAAATAGAACTAATGGAATGAAGAGAATTAATGTATATATTCTTCGATAAATACTTCCCTAATGATCAGAAAATTGAGATGAAGAGAAAGTTTTGAAGCTTAAAGAAAAATAAAGAAGAGGGTGTTACAAATTATTAATATACCTTTCGAAGGTTATCTAGGTATGATACGCAATATATATTCAATATACAGTGAAAGATTGACCACATCTTTGAATGTATTAAGACAAATCTTTGAAGGGCACCAATTTCTTAGAAGTTTTCATTATATGAATAAATTGTTTTATTTACCATCAAGATGAAGAATGAATTATCAAAATCCTATGAATTAAGATGAATCCAATAGAAGAATCAGTATTATGTGAGCCAAAAAATTGAATGCATGAAATAATAAGAAGATGTTTAAGCAATTTATATTGTGTGAGAAATGTTGAGTGAATGACCCTGGGAAATGCTTGAAAGGAATGGATGTTTTTATAAGTGAATAGAAATGGTTCACCAAGAAAAGTAATGATTTTTTTAATAAAAAGGTGATTATACATTATTATAACTATAATGAGATGGGTCACTACGGAAAATAATTCCCCAAATGTAAAGAAAATATACCTCTGAAGAAGCTATGTGATCAAGGTCAAGCATATGTTATTGACATAACCAAAGTGGAATTATTAATGTACATCTATATTTTTATCTAAGAATTCTGTTTTAAAAGTATTTTTTTATTATTTTATAATCATATTATTAATGAAATATATAAATATTTTATTGAAATACGTTTTAATTTAGGATTTTTTATCATATTTTGATTTTTACCAGGAAACGTTATTTAGTAAAAAGTATATTTTTTTACAAAAAACATCATTAAGAGAAAGAAAACCCTTAATATGTTCACGATTTTGAGATAATGTTGAAGAAATGATCATTTTGGACAAGTGTTGAATACCTTGAAACTGACCAATAACATATCGATAAGTATTCTATGATATAATTTATGGAATTTACAAAAAATTTGGATTTAAATAATCTATCCAATAACACGTGTCTTACATTAAGAGTAATAAATAATTCATATTTCTAATATAGTTTCATTGAAATTTTATTTATTATCATATTTAATGAGGATACATAATGAAGTTATTCAAAAGTTTAGAATGTGAAAATTTATAGATTCTTCATGTATATTAAAGATAACGATAAGTTCATTTTTGAAATTCAATGTCCATTTTTCTAATGTGTTAGATCAGAATATTTCGGAAAAAGTTAACAATTTATAAAATGGATTATATTGAACTTTGGATATGGTTATATAAATTGATATATTACATAACTATATGATGAATACTATTTTAAGCGATAAAGTAGAAATATTTCAAGACATGACTAAAGGATAATAATGTGCTTATAGAAATGTACTAAGTATATTTAATTATATTCTAAAAGAGTGAAAGAATTACACAACTCTGTGAAAAGTGATATGGAAACCAAAAAATGTTATCCTAATACCTTTATTTCTGATGAATCAAATGGACCTCAGATCAGCACTAATGTTGGGATTTCAGATTGTTATCATTATCATAACTGACTTCTCTAGCACTATCCATCATAAATTGATTTTTTAGATTTTCCACTACAACTATGTTTACATTTCCCACCTATGTTCTCCTACTATAGAACCTAGTTAAATGATCATTATACATTCCTTTCACTTTTTTTAATAACATGTGATATTAAACCATTTATGATATGGGTCTTTCAAAAATAATTTAATTTCAGTTCCTCAATCACCAAGATCATGTTTAAATCACGAGGGTGAAATTTATTTAATGTGGGGAGAATATAACACAATGAATTTCTAATGTAAAACCCTTATATTTGATAGCATGAAGGACACACAGAACCAAGCATGTAAGGGGATACAATAACATATGAATTTAAAATATATTTACTATTTTATAAATTCTATATTTTCAATTCATGAAGAACTGAGTTATCTTCAGTTACATGCAAGAGAGAATTTCTTCAAAATCTTAAAATACATGCAAGACCTAGTTTTAACTGAAAAATAATATATTATAAAAATATTATTATTTAATATAATATTACGTAACCAAGTCATTAAATTAGTGTTTATGAATATAATTAACTATCATATGAAAATACATGGTTTTAAAAAATATAAAATGAATTCATTGGTTAAAAATTAATTATAAATGATTATAAAAGCTGATTGAAAATAAAGGAAAATATTATTATTTTTATGATCACAAAGATGTTTTCCCAAATAAATTAAATTAATTACAATTATTGAGTGATATTAATGTGATATATATTATATATTCAATAAAATGATTATTATATTCACCTTATATACACAAAATTTTTACGATAAAAACAACCCCAATTTTATGTATATAATATTATATTTTTATTAAGGATGTTTTACAACCTTTTAATAGAGAACTCATTTTAAATAGGACTTTTTACACTTCAATTAAGTTAATATTTCAAAATAAACATTATATTTGATATTTAAACCTATGAATTAGGTTAGGGTGATTTTTTAAATATTTTTTCAGAAATATTTCATTATTAATGAATAATTAAAAATACTAAATTTTAGTTCAAATCTTCTTTTTCATATAATTTATTAATAAAGATAAATTATAATTTTATATTATTTAAGGTTTAATTAGATAATGTTTTTATCAATTAATTAAATTAATGTAATTAGAATCAATTTCACTTTGAAAATTATTATAAAACATAGAAAACATTGGGACGTTTTTACTTAAAAAACCTGTATTATCATCCTGCCCATGGGATGAATTTTAAATTAATTTATTCATCTTCTGTGATTAGAGTTTGGAATATTAGATTCCTTATATGTAATTATAATAATTTATAATTTCAAATAATTTTTTACCAAAATTTTTTATTCAATGTAATTAAAATTAATTACAATGATAAATGGAAAATAAATCTTAATAAGAGACTAAAACATAACCTTAAGGACCAAAATGACCTATAAACTTGTACAAATGATATTTTACAGAAATATATAGAACCTATAATTCCTTTTATATAATTTTTTATATTATTTCATTCACTTTCAACATAAAAAATGTGTATGGAACTTCATTGAGAAAATATTACAAGAGCGCCACTCCTCCACAACTATAAATGATCCTCCTATACTCCAACTTCCTCCCACCTCTCAAGATATTTTTAGTAAAAAATATCTTACCAAATAGTTAATGAAAAATCCCTCCCTTAATCCTAGAATACTCTCCTTAGTAAGAATTAAATCCAAGGAAGCATTTGGTTCAAACAAAAAGGTGGTACACGATTAAGAGCTAACATCTTTCCTTAAGCTTTTCAGTTTTATTTCCTCTCTCCACCCACTATAATATATTTATTTTATAATTATATAAATTATACAGTATCCTAAATATACTATTATTATTTATGATTAGGTTTCAGACTACACTTATACATACTTCCATCTAATGGGTAATGAAAATACTATTTTAGTGAACGACGAAGTAATGCATCACGAAATGATATGATTTGTTCATTTTTCATTTACCACCTCTCATGGTGTACATTAAGAGGCAAATATATTTATATATTTATATATGATATTTATGATGCCTATATTATTATTTAATTTTTATTTAAAACATACCTTTAAGCTTATCCATCGTTTGTAAATATGATAATTTCGTTTGAGGAAGTGTGGACTACCACACCCTCAATGTGATATGACTCATTTATGCCATACATGGAATATATTATGGCTGATTTTATTAAAACTATATAACATATAAAACTTATATATGATACTATAATTATAATATATATAATTTTAAATTAATTTTTATTCTTTTAATATAAGGTAGAAATGAATGTTTCATTCACGCGTACGTACGACCTTTTGTCTCTATGAACGGTGCATTTCATTTGCATTTCATTTTTGTCTCCAATCATTATATATTTTTATAAATTAATATTTACTAAATAATGAAGATAATTATTTCATGGTTTAAATTTGGTATATTATGAAATCTTGATCTATGTAATTAGAGAATAAAATAACAATTCAAAATATACTTGAGTATACTAGGAAAATAACACCCGAAATAGTGAAAAAATGAATGATTGTAAACAAATGAGATATAAGATATTATAAGAAGATGATATATGATATTATAAAGACTATTAAAGTTATTTTATAAGTTAATAACATATTTTAAAATAATATAAAATGGATAAATAACACATATCCAAAATGTAATGTTAATGTATGGGAATTCATCTTAATTTACATTCCATTTAGACTTATCTGTAGATAGGAACCCATGGTATTAAATATGGTGTATATAATTCCATTGAAATGTTATATCATGAATATATTTATTCTCATGATATTATAATATTCTTTTAATGATATTTATTCATGGTTATTATGATTTAAATTTTTCAATGTGGTATGGAACGCTTTGGGATGTTTAAGGATTATTCTCTTGAAGAATGTTCTTAATGATTATCTTTGAAATCTCACTTCCTTAGGGATTTTAAACTCTCTATAGAAACACAAATATTGTGGTAAATAATTTTTCATTAATAATTTACTTGAATATCCATATTTTCATATGATTTATATTATTATTTTCATAAACTTTAAACTATTTTTCATATAGTGTTTATTTGGAGAATTATTTTATTAACATGGGAATAATTGATAAATATGAATCCTTTATTCAATATATATATTTTCTATGGAAAATTATTTATTGTTTTAATTTATTATTAGATATAAATAATTATTTTGGTATGAAAGACATTGGTGTAGACCAATTATTGATAACCCATGAATGCATTGGTAGTCTCATGAGATGAAATAGTTGGCCAAATAAATGGGTTTTTAACTAATAGCTAAAATGTCCTATGAAATGTCTTGATAGTGTTAGTTCCATGTTCCTAGGAAAAATGGTGTCCAATAATTTATCATTTACCTCATTTATATTATGTTATTTTTCATCCATGAGATTTTTCATCGACATATCTATGGGTATATTTCATTAACAGTTTATTGATTTAGATGGCATGAGTTTCATTTCCTTACCTTTCAATATTAATATTACCTTACCTAGTCATTTTAGTGGAATGTGTTATCATTTTTTTCCTTATTATGTTTTTTTACTTCAATTGATTCACTATTTATTCCCCTTTACTTACCGTTACTGAGAATTTGAGCTTACTCTTATTTTTTTTCCTTTCCCCAGGTTATGAAGATAATATTTTTGAATATGAATTCAAAAATAAAGTTCATATAATTTTCTTATGTATCATGTTTATAATTTAAATTTTCATATTTATTATGGGTATCATGTATATAATATTGATTTAAAATACTATAAATCTAATTGGTCCTTCAATATTTTATTCATTATAATAATGCTAATGTAATAAAATACTCCACTGGCTCTAGGCTTCTGGGGTGAGGGTGATACATTAATAGTAATATAATTTGAATTGATTATTATGCTATATGAATTATTTTAGATAAATATACTCTTTTATGGATGTGTTAAGTGATTATATTAAAATTCATTTTCAATCATGTTTTTAAGTCAAATTAAATGAATAATGTTAAAAATGACATTAATGACATTTTATGTTAAATAATATCTCATTAAGTTTTTTAAAATTAATGAAATTTGGAACAAATAAAACTAGGATGATAAATGGTATAAAATGTGACCCCTATCCATTTATGAGAAAATATCTACTTTATATGTATAATTATAACCCTTTAATATAAAAAAAATCATTATCACAGTTAAGGTTAAAATTAGTTGATCAAGGGATTAATCCTTAATTTAAGGTTTAAAATTACATATAATCCTATAAAATTTGATTGGATGTATATATTAATACCAAATATTCTTTAACAGAATTTTTTTTTTCATTTGAGAATAATTTCACATCATTTGGACATTTATTATATTATAATATTTCAAGTTATTCCAAAAATAAAATATTTGTCATTTTATAAAAAATAATGTTGCATTAAATAATTTAAAAATAATGTTTTTATATATTTTGAATTTTTTATATAGTTTCAAATATCAATAATTTTCTTTTTATAGTCCAATTTTCCTTTTATAGTAACTATATTAACCCATAATGAGTAAAAAATCATTTACACGATAATCGTCAAAGGGGTTAATGTAGGGTTAAGAAAACATAAGGGTGAAAAGATCAACTAAAATTGTCTAAATTTTATTTTATAATAAATTTACACTATTATTAATATTTAATTCTAAATATATCAATTTTACCCATTATAACATGAGAAATAATTTATATTAATTTAATACATTAGGAAATTCGAAGGATGCCCCTCTTGTATCTTATAAAAGCGAAACCACCACATCTTTTCCTCACATTTAAAAATAATTTGAAATCAGATAATACCTAAAAAATAAATTTCGTATAATATTTAACCTTATTATATAGGTCATTTTTAATGTAGAATAATAACCATAGTGGGATTTAGGTGTAAATCAAAGAAGATTATCTGAGGACGATATGTAGATTTTAGCCGAATGTTTTAGTATTAATTCTTATTCCACTTATTTAAAATATAATTCAACCTATAGATATAATAAAATTACTATATAACATATACTATGACGTTATTATGTTATTTTCATAATCTATATCCATCCCCTTCTTCCATCAAATGGGAAACAAAACCATATTTTGTGTGTACGGCAGACTACTTCCCCACAAACTAGAATAATTTGTTTTCCATAAAAGCCTCTCACATATGGATAAAATAAAGGATAATATATATATATGTGGTATTAAATAAATTTTTATCATTATTTAAAGATAATATATAATATAATTTCTTTCATTTTCATTAATTGAAAATGGATAAAATCCTTCACATGTACGTGTGGACTAACTTTTCTACAAAGCGATTTGAATCATTTTTAATGACCATATCACATGGATCATATATATAATTATATTTAAATAAATAATATATTAATTGTGATTTAATTGTAAATATTTAAATATAAACTAATAATTAAAATATTTCCAACACAATCTTTGATAAATTGAAATATTACCCATGCATATGTATAACCTACCATCTCCATGATTGTAATGTAGTTAATTTTTTAAAATCATCATTCAATGTTGGCCATATGATTATAATTGATATATAAAATTTATACTTATTTCAAGAATATTATTCTGGATATGTTGGAATAATGACATCTTTGACCATAATTATCCAACCAAAGTCATTTTGGATATAAGTTTTAAATATCATAAAAATGTATGATGTGAATTTAATTTACTAATTAATTTATTATAAATTGGTAAAAGTAATAATAATCATGAAAAATGTTCTCCATAAATTAAATACTAAACACATATTTTTTGTTTAAAAATATAAATAATGCATGTGATGATTCAGAAGTGAGGTAAGGGACAGTTTACTTCAAAACATTATTTTTAGTGTTTTAAATATTTATTATATAAATAATTTTTATTCTATGTTAATATTCAAAAAAACACTATATATATATATACATTTATATAAACATAAATAATTATAAAGTATTTTTTTAAAATTTTTTCCCTGATTCTAAAAATTAAACATTATATACATTTTATATGGAATGTTCTGACTTTCCTTACTAAAGAAAAAAATGAAGGTTATATTCTATCAGATATAGAATCAATGAATTTTCCAACCACAATAACCATTTTTTGGACTCCATTATAATATTCCTTTTTTTTCAATGAAAAAATATTTGTTCCTTTTGTTTTGGAAATTTTAGTTTTGAAAATTTGGTTTTAAAGGAAATGGATATTTCAATATCTGAAATTTGTTTCTTATGTGTACAAAGAATGTATTCATGATTAGTTATTACATATATTTTGATTACATTATTATTCATGGTTTTTTATAATGATGGGTAGATCCATTATAAAACATGGATGGGTGGTTCTGTTATAAACCAAGGATTTGTGGTTTTTTTATAAACAATTACTGAGTTACCACATTATAGATCCAGATTCATTGGGTAAAGGGAAAAAATTATCGTATTAGGTTTCTCGTAAGAGATTATTGGAATTTAAGTAAACTTTTATTCCCTTTGTAACCATAAAATGTTATTTCATTATTGACAATGAATGATATTCCATTTTTAAGAGTTATTATTAGAGTGAGATGATATAGATTCCTCATGTGGTCTATATTATTTATCTATGAATTCTATATATTTTTATAGAAATATTATTATTTAAAAAAGGTAATAAAACAATAAAACTATTAAAATGGCTATTATATGATAATTATTAATATTTAAATATATAACCTTCTGAAAAATTTTCATGAGTTTTTCATGACTTCAATGAAAAATTTACGAGTTTTACTTTTCATTTAATAAATTTTATGAAGTTTTTTGTGAAATTATTTTTCTATAAATGTTTACTTATGGGGTAAGAATATATTTATTTAGATCCCAATGTTTATAACTATTATTGAATTAATGAGTTTCATTTTTTATTATTTTATGTCTATTTTTGAGCTTTTTGTGCTCATCCATTATTTTAAAAAGTTCTTCAATGTGTTTTAGTGATGATTAGGAATGATGATTAAGATATAATATGGGAAAATAAAAGATGTGTATTGTGTGAATAATGATAATGTGAAGGATTGGGTATAATTATGTATGAGTTTTTTCAGATTCTCTGGAACTCTAAACCTAAAACATATATGGTTACATAAGTGATCCATTTTTTAATTTTGAAGTTTTATGTTTCTTATGGTTGAAATTATGTCACATTTATTGGTATGTAATCTAGAAATTGAATGTTTAGGATTTCAGAACTCGACCTAGGAGTGTGGTTTTGGGGATATTATGACAACTGAGTATGAGAATTGGAGGAAATTATTGTTGAATTGTTTCAAAACTTCTAAAATCATTGAAAATATGTATTTACTAATTAAAAATTTATATATGACTCTATATGAAATTTGTTACAATAAGAAGATAAATCTAAAACAATTTAGACTACTTGGGTGTCCATGTTTAATTAGAAATAAAGGTATAAGTGGTGTAAAACATGATGAGAATGATGTGGACATAATATTTCTGAGATATACACCAAAATAATATAAAATTATATTTTATAAATTTATAGTTAGAAGAAAATGTTTATATGGAGAAACTCACATGCTTTATTATTGATGAAGAGGAATGCAATGAGTGTAAATTGAATAAATATCTATATGGTTTGATGAAAGCCCCATGTTGGATAAGAAATTTACAATTATGAAATATAGAAAAGGAAATGTGAAAAAAACATTCATGTAAATAAGACTGATACCACATCACTTATTATAATTTTACATACTGATTAGATTATCTATGAAATTAATCTGGAAACATTTTGTGATAAATTATCTAAAAAAATTAATAAAAGACTTGATATGTACTTTTGTGGTGAAATGAAATAATTATTGGGTTTACAAACTACCCATAGGGTTGTTATTGTTTTTATCAAGCATTGAAAATATTTCAGGGAGTAATTGAAAATATTTTTTATAGAATAATCAAGATGATTATCCATACCACATTATCTAAGCAGAAAACTAAGTTAAAAAGAAATAGCTAAGGGTTTCAATAAGAAATAATTCCAATAATATTTTTGGTAATTTTTTATTTTACATACTCAATGTTATATATTGTTCTTACTACCAAAACATAAGTAAGATATAAATCTAATCAAAAGGAGTCAAATACTCTTACAACAAATATAATTAGATGGTATATCAAAAATACTTCCAATTATGACATATTTTATAAGTTGAAATATGAGATGGGATTATAAATACTTATAGATGCTAATTATACTAGTCATGTTAATGATAGAATGGCCACACAAGGAGGATAAATATTTATTGGAGGAATATGAATGGAATGGAATTATATAATGTAATCACAAGTCACTTTAATATCTACTAAATATAAGTATCTCAATGCATCACATGTAGCTACAGAAATGATTTTCATACAGAATTAGCAGGAGGATATTCATGTTACTACCATATATCCACTTGTCATTGGTTGTAACATCCAATTTTCTATAAATCTATCCACAAATAAAATACATCATTCTAGTTTAAATAATATTCATATTAAGTATCATTTATTGAATTATAAGTGGTCTAAAGGTATTTTGCAACTAGAATTTATCCTATCTAGGAAAATATTATTCATATTCTTATATAACCACAACCAACTAAGTCTTTTTAGAATATAGACCATAAATTGGTGTGAAACCAATTTCCCAACATCATTGAGGGAGGTTTATGATTTACCATATCATTTAGTCATGTTTTAATTGGTACAAATGGGAATATGCAATCTTATGGGAGAGAAAAATAATAATAGTTGAATTATATTAATCTAATACTTATGTCGAGTATAAGAAAATGCATGAAAAATGTGAATAAAATATCATTGAGCATTAAGTCACTAAGTTAGTATCACATGTATAATTGTTTTTTGGAATACGTTGATGTATAAATCAATCTCTCTTTTTTAGACTAAGGTAACTGATGTATACTAAGGTTTGATTGATTATGGCTCATTTCAATAATAAATACAAGACCACCCCCCTCAGTACCCTTTATCTTTATTTTTAATATGATTGAGAAAATAGATATATTTTGATTACATTGATCAAGGGGGAGAAAAGAATATTTCCGAAGAAAATAAGTAGTTAATTTAAATTGAACTCAAATGTATGATATTAATAAAAAATTAAAATGGGGACACTGTTATTAATTTTAAGGATTATTTTATAAATGAGGATGATTGTAAATACATATGAGATAACTAAAGAGATTTCATAGATGTATGAAAATGATTTTAAAGGATTTTTTTTATTAATTTAATAAATCTTATTTTTATATATAATATTTTGATGAAAAAAAAGAAATTCATGTGTATGATCTTACATAATAAGATTTGGTAACTTTATTGTGATTTTAAATTTTCATACATAATATCTATTTATTGATTTTTAATATCTCCATAAATATATATAAGAGTAACTTTGAGTTCACCTTGAGACATGTAAGTGCAGATCCGTGGAAAAGGTATGGTTACACTATGATATATTTGACAATCATGGATTTTATTAAAGATTAAAATGGAAATATGTAAGAGTGACCTTGATGTTTAAGAGAATATGTATTATTAAGTTGGTGACAAAAAAAATGAACCATAGGGCCCTATAGGAAATATAACATACAATCTGACACATGTAAGAGTATTATTTATGATATGTAAGAGTACCATAAATATTTCAAAGGATTTATAAGATTCATCCACTAGATATATAATAATAAATGAAAATCCCTAGGTGAAAATTAAGATTAAATGTCCTGACATTTTTCTAATCATCATTGATTAAGTATCACGATTATTTATGAATTAATCCATAATTCCAGTTGATTTTCATACAATGTATTTTTGAATGATCTTACATCGTGAGATGAAGATTTTAATTGAAATATTATTAAATCCTGGGGGAATAAAAATGTGGAAATAAATATGTGTAAATAATTAAATTTTAAATAAATATGTTTCTGAGAAATATGAGAGATCTAATGTAAGTTAAAGCTGGAGATAAAATCTTAATAAGTAATTAATATTATTTAATTATTTTATATAGTTTTAATTGATATTTTTTAAAGATCAATTATATAGGAAGATACCATGAATAAATCTTAACCATGTTCTTACATATTTATTAGTATAAAAAATAAACTCCATGATTTATTGAGGATTTTGATGAATGTTGTGTTAATTTTTTGGAATAAAATAAAAATTTGAGTTAGTCGTGGAAAATAATAATAAAATAATGGTATGGATATTCTGAGAATAAATTAATATATTCAACAACGAAATAATATTTTACATAAGAGGAAGAATATAACATTCATCATACCCACTACTGATTCGATATTGCATGGTCATTATTCACCATGATGTTTTTATATTATTATAAAACAATACAGTTCTTATTTAGAACTCATTAGTTTTGAAACTATTTTGATTTCAAAGATATACCATTTCAATAAAATAATCATGATAATAAAATGGGATCTATTTGTTTGTAGTATAATAATCTCCATTAATTGGGTATCTAGTCATATTTATTGGAGGCAAACCTCATTAATAATTTTTTTGTGTCATCTATTATTTATTACATTGAAGTTAATTTCAGAGATCCATGTTAAAAGTTAGGGGGTTTTTCATGTTGAAAAGAAAAAGTTTCAATACTAATTCGACCCCATTAAGTATTTATCACATCTCCATGTTAACCTAATAGTAGAGAAGAATATTACCAATATCCAATTAAAATTAATTTATAACATAAAAGAGAGAACATATCTAATGCTGTTAATGGTGTATGAGATGAATTAATATTGAAAAAACATCTTATTGTGTTTTTGGGTGAGTTTAGGACTCATAAAGTGGATGGGTATATTATGTGAATGAACATTAAAATTGTTTTGATCAGTGTACAAAAGTGTAAGTGGGTAAAAATAACATTTTTTATTCTTGTGGGATTCAGGTGATGTTAGAGAGATAATTTTGTATAAGAAAATAGGATAGAGCGGTTGATAAGAGAATATTTATAGGATTTATTCCTTAATTAGTTCTATCCACAAACCATGAGAATAGATTTTGGATTTGAATTCATGGAATCAAGTGAGAAAATATCTCTATCATTAATTATACATATAAATTTATATACTTAAAATATTTTCTTAAGACAATATGGGTGATGACACTTGTAATGCTCACCATTTTGAGTATGGATTGATGATTGAGATTTATTAAAAGGTCTAAATATTTTGTTTAACTACTTTCATTAAATTGTTAAATAAATATTACATTATTGAAAATGATATGAAAGGTGAAAGTATGGATTCACTATGAGTTAGTGGATTTGTAGGGAATTAGATGAAGAAGATTATTGAATATCATAGTGATAATTGGTTATCAGTTTCCTTGGGTTAGATTTCTTTTTATTATTCTTCCTAAGGTAGATATTTAATATAGTCTGATTAATGTTGTTGAAAGGGACATACAAAAGTTATATTACCTAGTGAGATAAATTAATATCATTATTATGAAAAAATAGGATATCTTTAAAAATTTTACTAGAGGGGATATATATGGGTGGATGTTATGATTTAACATACTCTCATATATCGCATACCAGATTTAGTGATATATTATAGATACTTATCAATATATCATATGGGAGGCTTGGTAACTGATGTAATAGTTGATTCTTAGGGATATATTCTATGGGGAGATTTAGTGAAGTGGAGTTACCATGGGGAAGGGACAAGAAGTATGGGTAGTTTAATTAGTTTAACAGTGAAATAAACAATAGATCATGGTGAGGGTCTTTGATGGATATTATTGCTATGTTAGTTTCTTTAACCATAGATAATGATTTACTGACATATATACTCCTCATTATTTTATTTCATCTAGTTTTATATTTGACCTAGACTTGGATGTTGAGATTATATTTAGAATTTTATTTATGAAAACACCACTAAGTTGAAAAAAGGATTGCATAGAATATTTATGACATGTTCGATTATTATTTGTGTTTTTGAACGTTATTGTGATTTCATTATTACATAGATTAATGGTATTTAAATTATTTTTGGAATAGGATGGTTAACACATTTTTAGGTTCTTTTTTATTTTTACTAGAGATGAGTGACCTTTTTTTTCATCTTGTGATGAATTTTATAATTTTTTGGTAGGTGGTAAGATCATGTGATAAGAGATAACTATGATTTAGGGTAGTTGAGGATAATCACATATCAGATTGTAGGGATGAACCATGGATTAAATGAGGGAACTAATTGTGTTTTTATTCCTCTAGTGGTTGATATGTTTAAGGTTCTAGGGAACAAAAGAAGTTATCAAGACTGTGACTGATAATTTTTTTATCGGTTTCATTTATCTAGTCCATTGAAGTCGATGAATGTGACCATAGAAAAATCATAGAGACGATATTTTCACATTTAAATCATAATTAATTTATAACAAGATTTACCTCAGCTTTATTGTTATTTTTTTCACATGATGATCAATTCAGAATCCACTCTCAAATAATTTAGTCATCACTATAGTTGTAGAATCCAAACTAGGATTCCACTTGTGGTATCCAAATGCACATTATGAATATCTAAATTTTATCTTTTGAACTATGGGTTATAGCATAGATGAACCAGGTGCCTTGTGTCATTCTCTATTATTCGCAACAATAAGTCATTCAGTCTTAAAATATTTTTTTATTTATTAATTATTTTGAGGTAGGAAGAGGATTGTAAGGACCAATAATTATATCTATTAAATTTAGCTTCTTATAATTATTTCATATTTTATATATCACATAAAATATTATAATGAAAACAAAAATATTATAGACTAATAATTAATAAAATAATAGGTATTTATAGAAGTTAAGAAGCCAATACTAATGAAATAGTCACTTGACCATTGGAATATTAATGTGACCCTTAAGAATAGTAAATTAGACATTTGAATAGTAACATCACCTATGAAAGTATAAATAAAATTTAAGAATCTTATAAATGAAAATATGATATATTTATATCATAGTATAGGTAAACAAATGTTTTGAAAATGATAAATTGAGTGTTGGATTTTTTGTAAAAAAATGTTTCTTTTCAATTTGATAACTAATTTAAGGATTTGAAATAAATTTTATATTTATAAAATATATTTTGAAATTAATATATTTTTATCTTATTATTATAAGATATTTTTATGAGAACTTAATTAATTTTCAAAGTGTTATAAAATTAGTTATAATATTAAAATTGTTATTTCCCAAATAAATGAGGATTTTATTTAAAAATTAAATTTATTATATTTATAATTTTTTTTTTAAAAAATGGAGTCCATATTTTATTTCTACATGTCTAAAAATGGTAGGGGTGAATTTTAGGGATTTTTATAAAAAAATAATTTTTTGGTGAATAGTAAAATACAATAGTTTTTGTATAAGCTAAATATTTGACATATTAGGTCATGGATGATGTATGGATGATATAAGAACCTTTTGTGTGAACTTAAATAAACTATATTTAGTAATTAGTCACAATAATTCACACTATTTATAGTCCTGATCCAAAATAACAAAAAAATGAATAAAATAAGAAAAAGCACCCCTCTCCTCCAATATAAAAACCACCCCTCACCACCTCTTCTTCTAACACCTAAAATACCTTGAATATTATAAAATTTCTATCCAATAATATACCCATGTCTCTCACATAAGTCTTGTATCCTTTGGTCTTAATGATAGACAAAACTCGAGTGCCTCTTGTAAGTTCTTGAGAAGGAGAATTCAAGTGTTAGAAATTTCGTTCCTTTTCATTTAATTTATTTTCAACTTATTTTAATTTATTATTCTATACTCACATCACCTTATAAAAGTGAAATGATAAATCCAATATATATTTTATAATTTTTTTTTGTTAATTTAATAACCCATCATCATTTTTTTCTCTTTTCCTTCTATTCTAAAAATGAAAACATCATCCGTGATGTGTTGATTTATCACATTAAAGGATGTCATGATTTCAATTTCCATTAACACCTTAAAGGATGCTTATAAAACCATTTTGTTGTTAAAATATATTATAATATATGAATTAAATCTTATTTAATGTTATGTGACTTTTCTTTATACTAAATATTAATTAATAAAATAAAAGTATTTTGTAATGACAAAAACATCACCAAAATAAACTAATGTTCATCACAAAAGTTTTATCTATTTATTAATCCTAATAAAATATATAAATAATGATATATAAGACCTTTTAATATTATTTTAGTTCCTTAATAACATATAATTTTTAATTTCGAAAACCATTTTCATTTTAAATAATTTTCCATACTTAATACAACTAAAATGATCATGAAAACCAAGGAAACGAATGCCCTCGAATGATAAAATTGTATCTTATAACTCATCAAAAGACCATAAATAAATATAACAAAATTATAATAAATCAAATAAATATATTAATTTTTCTGAATTAATTATTTTATCAATCTAATTTAATTATCTAGGACATTGATATCATGCGAAGAACATTTTCAGACATAATGTAAGGGATTCTTTCAGAAACTCCATTTTTCCCTTAGAGTCATGGTTTATATCTCTTTATTGAAACTTAATTATTAATTATTATTTTTTAATCCTCCTAAATACTTATTTATTTTCCCAAAATATTTTCCTATCTCTATTCTTATTTATTTTATTGGGGAACACATGTTTTGCAAGGTTCTATTTTCATTTCCCCCCAATAAGAAAGCCTCATTAAAGGGAACATCTCAAATTCATAATAATTTTCAAGTAATGTACTTAATATGTTGTAATACACAACTAATTTTATAAAATCAGTATTTTTATCATTAAATATAATTTTGGTTAATTGATGGTTTTATATTGACAATTATGGATTTTTTGTTTTGAAGACTCTTTAATATTTACCCTTAAACCACACTAAAGTGGAAAATTAATAAAGGTTCATAAAAAGTATATTTAATTGATTTAACATAATTTAGAAAAAAATTATCATTTTCTGTTAATATTTTAAATTATTAATTTCCATTTATTATTCAAGTCCATTCTTTCATAGACTCTTATATGATATACCCTTTGGTTATTCCTTATGACATGTTTATGGCACAAAATTATTTCCTTGGGAAACCCTTATGTTTATACCTCATGATTGATTATTCTTAGGGAAAAAATATGCATGGTCATGTTATTATGGGTGTGCCTAGATGGTTATCTAATTAATTGTGTAATGTTTAGCTACATGACACACCATGTTGAAACATGGAGTGAACCTTATTCTTTTACGGGACATTGTCCTCCGTGTGAAATGGTCATAGTAGTTAGCCTCGACTGAAGCCTATTCCATGTTGTGTGTTATTTAATAATTACTATTATTCCATGATTAATATATCCCCATACTCTACATATTACACATCTTTATTCTTATTCATGTTCCAATCATTTTTTCACCACGTTATGCCTTCTAACCCATGTGATTTGCTTTATTATTATGTGTATACCCTTATTGGGATTTTTAGCTCATCCCTTATATTCATGTATTCCTATAGGTTATCCTTTATGGTTTTAGGATCTCAATGGAAGTTCGGAGGTCGTTATATATGATTTAGAAAAATATGTTTTCTTATGTCACGACCCGTCCTCGGGGCCCGTGCCGTGACTACCCCAAGCCCACCTTCCATAGGCCAGGGGCTGGCGACTAGCACCAAAGGCGTAAAATCCCGATAACTGGGAAGGCATTGCCTTTATAAAAGAAAACAAGCACCACTGAGTACAAGCGGAAACAAAACACTAAGTACAAAAGAAAAGCTGAAAAGTAAATGGGCCAGAATACAAACCCAAAAGAAAGTACAACTACAACTGAACAAAAATACAAACAGCTGGAAGAGGGAAGCAGCTCCTAGGTCGTCCTCCTCAGGTCCTACCTGAAGGGTAGGTACAGATAGCGCTGCTCATGGTCATCCACCACGGATCCTACCTGAAGGGTAGGTATAGATAGCCTCCTCCACGGTCTCATCCGTCAACCTCCTCTGTGAGTCGTCTCGTCGTATAGTCCACCTCCGGGTACTGACTCGTTGTGTAGTCCACCTCAGGGTACCGACTCGTCGTGTAGTCCACCTCCGGGTACTGTCCAGTCCTCAAACACTCTCCCTCCGTCAGCACTTCCCGTCGTCTACAACCAACACAACGAGGTGCGGGCATAGCCCATGCAGGGGTGCGTATAACGATACTCAGTAGGGACCCCGGGACCCTCAAGGTCTCACTAAACCAACAAGGATAACCACAAAAAGATCTCAACAGATAACCTCTACTTAGATATATGCCCATACATATACCTAAGTTATCAAGTAACCCATCTCAATTATGAGGAAACACAAGGATTGTGAAATCAACAGATAACCACTACCCAGTTATATGCCCATACATATACCTAAGTTATCAAGTGACCCATCTCAATCATGAGGTAAACACAAAGGTCAAAAGTCTCTTCTCAAACCAGGATTTTCATTTATCGAAATCGTAACTACTGAAGAGATCCATCTCTGGAGTGTACAGTGGTCCTGTCACGACTCCGAGGTACTGCTCACTAACCTAAGACTGCTGAGGTACTCCTCCTGTCGAGTACCGTGGGCCTGCCACCTCACACAGTAGTGCTTCCCTCCGGGGTCTGCCACTCAAACACAGTAGTGCTCCCCCCCTCATGGCCTACAGAGGTACTCCTCCTGTCAAGTACCGTGGGTCTGCCACCTCACATAGTAGTTCTCCTCCGCTGTGGGTCTGCCACCTCACAAAGTAGTGCTCCCCACTGGGCTACGTTAGTCACTCCGAATCGAATCGGACAAGCAGTCTTCAGGTCTCTGCCGGCTACACGGTCTCCGTAGTCCGTACGCTCGTCTCCGGGAGGGTCCGCTCCACGAGCTACAAGTTGATACTCCATGTATCTCAAAGTCCCACGAAGAAGTATCTCAAAGGAGCGCCTCGTCATAGGGGTCTCAACGCAACAGACGGCGCGTCAATCGGACGCCCGGTCTGTGAGTTATTATCCTTTTCGTCCCAGGGGCCCGGTTGGTTTCGTGAGTGAACCAACCCGGCCGTATCTCAACTGTACCCCGAACTCCCATAGGGTATACTCATAGGGGCCGTTACTCAACGTGATCACCAACGCCGCTGACAGTTCGTCAAACAGACGTCTGGTCTGAAAGATATCAGCTTTTCCGTTCCAGGGGCCTGGTTGGATTTCGGTGCGATCCAACCCGGCCACTATCCATCTGCATCCAATTTTCGGGTAGAGGATGCCAAAAGTTCCGTATCGTCAACAGCAACTCAACGCAATAGACGTCGCGTCAATCGGACACCCGGTCTGAGAGTTATTGGCTTTTTCGTTCCAGGGGCCCGGTTGGTTTTTAAGGCAAAACCAACCCGACCGTACTCCACCTGCATCCAAACCTCGGGCGGAGTATGCCAAAAGATCCGTCTCATCAAGAGGAATTCAACGAAACAGACGGCGCGTCAATCGGACGCCCAGTCTGTTAGTTATTGGCCTTTCCCTCTCACACCCACCCTGGGAAACATCCCAGGAGGTCACCCATCCTGATCACTACTTTAGGCCAAGCACGCTTAAATATGGAGTTTTAACCACGTAGGCTCCCGAAAAGGAGGGTGCACCTTGAGTATAGTATACCGAAACGACCGTCTCAATCCAAGGATCGCGTTGCCGCTGACGGTGAGTCGTTTGGAGGCCTGCAGCCCAAGATACGGGCATTTGACCGAAAGTGGTCCGAAACTGGGGGGTCTGGGCCCAGCCCGACCCCCCCTGGGTCGGCCGAACCGGGTCGACCCGCCCCGGGCGGCGACCCAACCCGACGACCCGGCCCGGCCGGCGGTGCGGCGGCGCGGACCGGCACGGCGGCGCAGCCTGGGCGACGTTCGGGTGCCGCGCGCGTGGGGCAAAGTCCCCCTTTGAGAACCGCTACCCTTTAATTCGGGCCGCTTTTGAGACCCGGCCGGGGGAAATTAATTCCCCCAGTCTCCACTGGCCGGCCGACCCGCACTGTCCGGCCGGTTTCGCCAGAAAGGACAGGCGACGGCCGGCCGCCGGTCCTCTTGCTCCGCCGCGGCCCGGAACCGGCCGCGGCCTATGCCGTCCGGCGCGATGCGACGAAATCTCTTTCCTCCGCCGCGGCCCCGCTCCGGCCGCGGTGCCTTTGACTTTCCTCGACGCGACGCGACGACGTTGCGTTCTTGGATTTCTTTCCACGGCGTGGCTAGACGGCGCCGCGCAATAATTGCCGTGCGATTCCCGCGTGGTGCGATGGCACCACGCCATCCCGTTGCATCCGCAAGGAAACAATTATGAACATAGGAGGGGGGTTCGGCCATGTTGGGGCGGTCCGGGCCCCCCTCTCGTTAGAAAATAACATTTAATCCCTTATCCTCGAAGTTCGACATTCTATAATCAAGAATGGAAAATAAATAAATAAAATATCAACAATCCTCTACCTCGGATTCAAATGCAGAGCACGCCAATCAAGCTGCGGAAGACTAGCGTCGCGGAGGTCGGGCGTCGCGGAAATCGAACGTCTTTTCCGTTGATTTCGAGGTGCTTCCGAAGAGGTGCGTCGCTGGAGAAGCTTTTTAAGCTGACGGAGATAGTCTGAGGAGGAAATGGCGTCTCCTTTCGTTGACATGGGAAGAAGATCGAAGAAGTGGCGTCGTCGATCTTCAGAAACACACCGGCTACGAAGAAGAGAAGCAGCGTTCTTAGTCGGAGCTTAAGTGTTCTTCGTGTTTTTCGTCAAGGTTGAAGAAGATGGAGAGAGCTTCTCAAAATCTCTCAAGGTGGAAAAGGAGACCAACCCAAAATAAAATAAGCTTAAGCCTTATTTTATTTACACAACTAAACACTTGAATTTCAAAAGATAAGAAACGAACCATTAATTCGTAGAATTAATTCAACGAAAGAAACAGCTCATTTAATTTACGAAATAAACCACCCAATTAAATGGTCTGTTAGGAATTTAAGAAAACGCGTCAGTTGACATTCATAATGACGGGTTTTTGTGGGTGCGTTACTTAGCGGAAAGAAACGGTGGGGCTTGTGCGGGCCCCACCTCCCAAATATCCTACCAAGAGGGTAGGATATTTCTGGATAGTACCCTATCCGGTTCAACTCAGTTTAAGATGCTTTTAAGTGGCTTCAAGTGGCTTAAGTGAAATAAAATAAAGTTGTCGTAAAATTATTTTATTTCTTAACTTTAATCCCAAAAATTAAAAACCACACCCAAGCAAACGCAACTCCGGAAGAGGCGTTTCTAAGCGAATACCGGCGCTGCGATTTCATCGGTGCCCTCAGAATTCGATTCCGGGCACCGGTTCAAAAGTTAGAATAACCCGCTCGTCCGTTCACTGAACGTACCCGAGCCAAACTTCGGAAAATTATTCCGGGCACACCAGGCCTCGGAATCAGGTGCCGTCAGAAACTGCGTTCTTGTAAAATTCCAAAGAAAATTAAAAAAAATTTCCTTGGAATTTACGGGTCTTTACATTACTACCACCACAGGGCTTTACGTCCCCGTAAAGATTCACCACAAACTTAGGGATACAAAGGCGGTACTGATCACGTATCCGAGCCTTCCGCTCCCATGTGCTCACCTGGAGGTTCCATACTTCCAAAGAAAGAGCACCCTAGGAATCGATCATCCTCATAGGATCTGCTCCTGTCGATCCTCGATCACCACTGGAACCTTTGCGAAAAACACCTCATCGCCATCGTCCAGGTCCTCAAGGTTGATGATATGCGAAGGGTCGAGCACGTATCTCCTCAGCTGGGATACATGGAAAACTTCATGCACCTAGTGCAACTGAAGTGTATGGGAAAAGAGGTAAACCACCTCACCTACCCAGCTGAGGACCTAGAAAGGTCCGTTGAACCTCGGAGATAACTTGCCTCCCTGGCCACATCTCCGTAAACCTCGTCGAGGTGATACCCGTAAGAAGATGTTGTCGTCATCCTCGAACTCCAGAGGTCTCCAATTTCTATTAGAACCGAAACTCAAAACGACTGCTGCTACAAGGGTAAGGTTGACCGACTCAAGAGTGATCGGTCGCACCCTCCTGTGCAAGAGTTACCCTGCGCTACCTGGGGTTTCCTTTTCCGCCGACCAAGGAAAACCCATCCCGACGTTTTCCTAAAACCGTCAATTTGAGTATGAACAGTTATTGCCCATTCCATACTCAAACTAACGTCGTAAGGCCTCGACGCTGCCACCAAGAGATTCCAACCAGAACTCTCACCTCGAGGGTCAGACCACACTGTCGGCGTAAGTGTGATTATCGAGTCTCCTCCCAAGGTATCTACAGACGCGAGGGTCAAGTCCACGGCTTACCGGAAACTCTAGGTCTGGAAAAAGATTCGTGAAAGCAAGGAATGATTCATATCGACGTCCATTAATATAGCAGCTAGTAGTGGACACAGAATGTCCCTTGAATCATTTCTAGAGCCATTGGGTCACACTCCTTGACCGCATGCAGCCGCACTCTTCCTCCTCCCTCCAGCTCCCTGAGCCTGGCGGGAATAACTAAGGCGGGTGGTTGTACCATGTTAGGATGTACAACACCTCACACTGCTCTCCTAGCTCTGCCTCCACATCTGCCGCTTCGCAGACTCAACTCTATTTAAAGCATCCACTTCTTGAAACATTTAACATACCCGAGTCTCTAAGACTGGCACCGGTCTTCTGTTTCTTACTGCACTGTGTAGTCTTCACCCGCTCCTGGATGAACTGCACCTCCTTTGCATACGATCTAGAAGAGCTGCTAAAATTTCTCCTTTGCCGAAAAGAGAAACCTGGTCTCATCCCCTGGATGAACCACATTCGTTTCCTAATACAGTCAATCCCAACATGAATGATGCATTCATGCCATGGATGACTTCGTAAGGCCTCGATGTAACTACCAAGAGATCCAACTGTCACTCTCACCTCCAAGGGTCGAGTCACACTGTCGGCATCAGTGTGAGGTCACTGGGTCTCCTCCAGTAGAAATCCCGAAAGTGAGGGTCAAGTCAACAGTTTTAACCGGGACAACTCAGCATCAACCGAACAAAGGACAGGAAAGCAAACAAAGATAAGTGTCTTTTTTATTATTGTAGCTCATAGTACAAAGACACGAATACAATAGAAAAATGGAACTAGAAGTACAAGGGACGTATCCACTAGTTCCGCTCCTGTCCACCTGCTCCCAGAGCTCTACTGCCTTGTCCACTGCTCGGCTGTTGCTCAAGCACCAGCCGCTGCTTCTTTCTCTGTGGCTCCTCCAACACCCGCTGATCAACCGTGCGGGGGGTCGTACAGTCACGTGCCAGGTGACCCTTCCTGCCGCAGGAGAAACACTCTCCGTTTCTGGAACGCCTGGCTCTGACCCCACCCCGGGTGCCCTGCACCACTGATCCTAACACCCGAGATCGTCCAACTGCTGGTCTGGTCCTCCTGGACCTCTACATCATATGTCTACTGCCCACAGATGACTCGGCAACCGATCGAAAACCCTGCGGCAAAGGCATAAGCTCCTGTACACGCTCGGGGTGTAGAGCTACTGGAAAAAACTCCACCCTGAAGAAGGTCTCGAAGTTTTCCCATGTGAAGTCCATTCCATCGCAGAACTGGAACAAGTGGCTCCACCACCTGCTTGCTGCTGCCTGAAGAAGGCTGGCAGCAAAGATCACCATGAAGTTTGTCAGCATCCCCACTAGCCTGAATACTCCCACCACAGCCTCCAGCCAATCCTCAGCCGCCTGCGGGTCCGTCTCTCCCCGGAACCTGGGTGGCCTCTGGCGCTGGAACTCGTGCAGCGCACTCAAGTGGCGTGCATCGCCTACTGCTGGGGCTGGTGGCATCGGTGGCCCAACGTATGGTAGTATCACTGGTGCCTCCACTAGTGCCTCAACTGGGATAGGGCCCTGTACTGAGGCCTCGTCGCTCGACGAGTTATTAGTACGCACCACACTCGGGGCTCTAGCTGGTCGTCCACGGGGAGGCCTCCTGAAAGAAACAACGTGACACGGTCAAAAGATTATACCTGGTGAGCTGACCTGGTTTGAGCTGAAATTTAAATAAAACTTCTGGAAAACACACACGCAATCAGTGTTTTCATGCACAAAGTCAGAAATCAGTTGTCAGGGTCCTGGTGTATGGATACGTTGGCCGCCCACACCAACACTGGACTCCCTGAACTGAAAACCACACTCGGTACTCTTAACACTATTGCATCACAGAAAGAAACATCAGAGTTATAAGTTCTGCGGTAGAACCAAACTCCTCTGATACCAATTTGTCACGACCCGTCCTCGGGGCCCATGCCGTGACTACCCCAAGCCCGCCTTCCATAGGCCAGGGGCTGGCGACTAGCACCAAAGGCATAAAATCCCGATAACTGGGAAGGCATTTCCTTTATAAAAGAAAACAAGCACCACAAAGTACAAGCGGAAACAAAACACTAAGTACAAAAGAAAATATGAAAAGTAAATGGGCGAGAATACACACCCAAAAGAAAGTACAACTACAACTGAACAAAAATACAAACAGCTGGAAGGGGGAAGCAGCTCCTAGGTCGTCCTCCTCAGGTCCTACCTGAAGGGTAGGTACAGATAGCGCAGCTCCTGGTCTTCCACCACGGATCCTACCTGAAGGGTAGGTACAGATAGCCTCCTCCGCGCTCTCGTCCGTCAACCTCCTCTGTGAGTCGTCTCGTCGGGTAGTCCACCTCCGGGTACTGACTCATCGTGTAGTCCACCTCCGGGTACCGACTCGTCGTGTAGTCCACCTTCGGGTACCGTCCAGTCCTCAAACACTCGGCCTCTGTCAGCACTGCCGGTCGTCTGCAACCAACACAACGAGGTGCGGGCATAGCCCGTGCAGGGGTGAGTATAACGATACTCAGTAGGGACCCCGAGACCCTCAAGGTATCACTAAACCAACAAGGATAACCATAAGAAGATCTCAACAGATAACCTCTACTTAGATATATGACCATACATATACCAAAGTTATCAAGTAACCCATCTCAATCATGAGGAAACACAAGGATTGTGAAATCAACGGATAACCACTACCCAGGTATATGCCCATACATATACCTACGTTATCAAGTGACCCATCTCAATCATGATGTAAACACAAAGGTCAAAAGTCTCAGCTCAAACCAGGATTTTCATTTATCGAAACCATAACTGCTAAAGAGCTCCGTCTCTGGAGTGTACAATGGTCCTGTCACGACTCCGAGGTACTGCTCACTAACCTAAGACTGCTGAGGTACTACTCCTGTTGAGTACCGCGGGCCTGCTACCTCACATAGCAGTGCTTCCCGCCGGGATCTGCCACTCAAACACAGTAGTGCTCCCCCCTCATAGCCTACAGAGGTACTCCTCCTGTCAAGTACCGTGGGTCTGCCACCTCAAATAGTAGTTCTCCCCACTGGGCTACGTAAGTCACTCCGAATCGAATCGGACAAGCTGTCTTCAGGTCTCTGTCGGCTACACGGTCTCCGTACTCCGTATGCTTGTCTGCGGGAGGGTCCGCTCCACGAGCTACAAGTCGATACTCCAAGTATCTCAAAGTCCCACGAAGAAGTATCTCAAAGGACCGCCTCGTCATAGGGGTCTCAACGCAACATACGACGCGTCAATCGGACGCCCGGTCTGTGAGTTATTAGCCTTTTCGTCACAAGGGCCCGGTTGGTTTCTTGAGTGAACCAACCCGACCGTATCTCAACTGTACCCCGAAATCCCATAGGGTATACTCATAGGGACCGTTACTCAACGTGATCACCAACGCCGCTGACGGTTCGTCAAACGGACGTCTGGTCTGAAAGATATCAGCTTTTCCGTTCCAGGGGCCCGGTTGGATTTCGGTGCGATCCATCCCGGCCACTATCCATCTGCATCCAATTCTTGGGCGGAGGATGCCAAAAGTTCCATATCGTCAACAGGAACTCAACGCAATAGACGGCGCGTCAATCGGACGCCCGGTCTGAGAGTTATTGGCTTTTTCGTTCCAGGGCCCGGTTGGTTTTTAAGGCAAAACCAACCCGACCGTACTCCACCTGCGTCCAAACCTCAGGCGGAGTATGCCAGAAGATCCGTCTCATCAAGAGGAATTCAACGAAATAGACGGCGCATCAATCGGACGCCCGATCTATTAGTTATTGGCCTTTCCGTCTCACACCCACCCTGGGAAACATCCCAGGAGGTCACCCATCCTGATCACTACTCTAGGCCAAGCACACTTAACTATGGAGTTTTAACCACGTAGGCTCCTGAAAAGGAAGGTGAACCTTGAGTATTGTATACCGAAACGACCATCTCGATCCAAGGATCGCGTTGCTACCGACGGCGAGTCGTTTGGAGGCCCGCAGCCCAAGATACGGGCATTAGACCGAAAGTGGTCCGAAACTGGGGGGGTCTGGGCCCGGGCCGACCCCCCCCCCCCCCCCAGGTCGGCCGAACCGGGTCGACCCGCCCCGGGCGGCGACCCTGCCCGACGACCCGGCCCGACTCGGAAAACCCGGCCCGGCTGGCGGCGCGGCGGCGCGGACAGGCACGGCGGCGCGGCCTGGGCGCCGTTCAGGTGCCGCACGCGGGGGGAAACACCCCCCTTTGAGAACCTCGACCCCTTAATTGGGGCCGCTTTTGAGACCCGGCCGGGGGAAATTAATTCCCCCGATCTCCACTGTCCAGCCGGCCCGCACTGGTCGGCCGGTTTCACCAGGAAGGACCGGCGACGACCGATCCTTCCTTCGCCGACACCGGCGGCCCGGTGTCGGCCGCCAGTCATCTTGCTCCGCCGCGGCCCGGAACCGGCCACGACCTATGCCGTCCGGCGCGATGCGACGACATCGCTTCCCTCCGCCGCGGCCCGGAACCGGCCACGGCCTATGCCGTCCGGCGCGATGCGACGACATCGCTTCCCTCCGCCGCGGCCCCGCTCCGGCCGCGGCGCCTTTGACTTTCTTCAACGCAACGCGACGACGTCGTGTTCTTGGATTTCTTTCCATGGCGCGGCGCGACGACGCCGCGCAATAATTGCCGTGCGATTCCCGCGTGGTACGACAGCACCACGCCATCCTGTTCCATCCGCAAGGAAACAATTATGAACATAGGAGGGGGGTTCGTCCGTGTTGGTGCGGTCTGGGCCCCCCTCTCGTTAGACAATAACATTTAATCCTTTATCCTCGAAGTTCGACATTCTAGAATCATGAATGGAAAATAAATAAATAAAATATCAACAATCCCCTACCTCGGATTCAAATGCGGAGCACGCCAATCAAGCCGCGGAAGACTAGCGTCGCGGAGGTCGGGCGTCGCGGAAATCGAACGTCGTTTCCGTTGACGTCGAGGTGCGTCCGAAGATGTACGTCGCTGGAGAAGCTTCGTAAGCTGACGGAGATAGTCCGACGAGTAAATGGCATCTCCTTTCGTTGACACGGGAAGAAGATCGAAGAAGTGGCGTCGTCAATCTTCGGAAACACACCGGCTACGAAGAAGAGAATCGACGTTCTTCGTCGGAGCTTAAGTGTTCTTCGTGTTCTTCATCAAGGTTGAAGAAGATGGAGAGAGCTTCTCAAAATCTCTCAAGGTGGCAAAGGAGACCGACCCAAAATAAAATAAGCTTAAGCCTTATTTTATTTACAAAACTAATCACTTGAATTTCAAAAGATAAGAAACGAACCATTAATTCGTAGAATTAATTCAACGAAAGAAACAACTCATTTAATTTACGAAATAAACCGCCCAATTAAATGGTCTATTAAGAATTTAAGAAAACGTGTCAGTTGACTTTCATAATGACGGGTTTTCGCGAGTGCGTTACTTAGCGGAATGAAACGGCGGGGCTCGTGCGGGCCCCACCTCACAAATATCCAACCAAGAGGGTATGATATTTCTGGATAGTACCTTATCCGGTAAAACTCAGTTTAAGCTGCTTTTAAGTGGTTTCAAGTGGCTTCCAAGTGGCTTAAGTGAAATAAAATAAATTTGTCGTAAAATTATCTTATTTCTTAACTTTAAGCCCAAAAATTAAAAACCACACCCGAGCAAACGCAACTTCGGAATAGGCGTTTCTAAGCGAATACCGGCACTGTGATTTCATCAGTGCCCTCAGAATTCGATTCCGGGCACCAGTTCAAAAGTTAGAAAAACCCGCTCATCCGTTCACTGAACGTACCCGAGCCAAACTTCAGAAAATGATTTCGGGCACACCGGGCCTCAGAATCAGGTGCTGTCAGAAACTACGTTCTTGTAAAATTCCAAAGAAAATTAAAAAAAAATTTCCTTGGAATTTACGGGTCTTTACATCTTATATTTCCATTTTTAATGTTTAATTTACCAAATCATCCGAAGGCAATAGATTTTATGATCCTTATCTTTTAATTTGATTGTTAATTATTCTTAAAATATTGTAATAATATGTGTAATTAGATAGGTTCACTATAAGGAAATTATGTCTATGTACTTGAGAGATATTTCTTGATAGGTTCTTTGGTCTTGAGAATATTCTATTGAGAGGCCTTTTTATGAATTTTTTTTCACCTTACCCTAGAAATGATAAAATTGAGAATGTATGATTTGGTTTAAACAGTTAAGAATTTCATGAAGTCTCTATCTAATTATTTAATCTAAGTATACACCACATCAAATTATAATAATGATACTATTATTTTCAAAAGAATTTACTAAATCATGTATATTAAAATATTATTTGTTAAATAAATAATTCAATATTTATTTAGATGATAATAAATAAAATATACCATCTCCATCAGTCCCTTAACTCATCCAATAAATCCATCTCGAAATTTATAAAAAATATAATAATAAATATTTATAGTAAATAAATATTATTATATTATTCATTGAATATAAAAAAATTAAGTTTTCTAAGTTGTGAATAGATATTTATTAATATTAAAATCACATATATTCTACACTTTAATAACAAGTGATTCAATTTACGAAGTCAACTTATCCTGAATTATTATTAATCTATAAACTAAGAATAATATTTATTCTTAATACTAAATTCAAATACAATTTAACTTAGATTCTAGATACACTTATTGTGTGACCCCTTGGCTACTTTCTTAGTGTCATTTCGTGATATTTACTAAAGTCAAATACTTGTGACTAGATTGACATTTTGTATCCCATTGTTAAATAAGTTTATTTCATAATGAAAATAAAATCATATGAATTATTCCCATGAAATATAAGCCTTTTTTCATTATATATCATAAAAAAATATTTTACTTTTGTTATCAACCTATATACCTGATTTATCTTTCATTGACTCATTGAAATGAACTTGTTGATGAGCTATCATTTACATGTACTTAATCATACAATTTAATTTAAATTAAAGGACCATGAATATCTTATTACACTTACAAAAAATGAAAAAAAATCATTTCTTAACTTCATATATCATTTCCATATCACTTAGTTCACACCCAACATATCCCACTTCTCCATTTTTATATGTGGTCATGATTTGAGAAAATATATCAAAGTACATGACTGATTATATATATATTAATAACAATATCAATTCTATAGACTAATAAAGATGTATTATGATAATAATTTCCAATGACACATAAAACATTTAGAATTCTAATTTGTGGGTCTTTCCTCATAACCACCCTTATTAGATATTTTTAAGTGGAAACTTCAGGGAAAGAAGTCTCATTGTCTTTTGAGACCTCAACACCTCATAGTCGATCATCATCTGTGTCTTATAAAATAGAGGTCATCAAGATCATAGGATATATATTTAGGAATATTTTCTTAACCCATAAAAGTTATTATTATAGAGGGGATCTACTATAAATATTTTACGTGAAAATTAATTTAAGGATATAAGCACATTAATGATGTGTAGAAGGACACACTTCATGTGATAATATATTTTTAAAAATTACACTAATAAAATGTATAAAGTTATTTGATTCTATGAAACCTATTAAAAAGGACTCCCTTTTTCACTAAATCCAACTACATATAACTTTTAGTGAACGTGATATCACATGATATCAGGGGTTCTGTTGAGTTAGAGATTTAGTCAATTTGTTTTTCATATTCTATTTTATAGAAACTTATATTAATTTTACCTCACACATCTAATAAAAAATGCTGAAAATTATATAATTTTATGTTATATGACTTTTTCATTCATGTGTCCTTGGTTCCTTGGCTAGAACCACCACTGTAGTATTATTATAGTACAACATGCTAACATCATTACTTATAGGAACCAAATCAACCTCCTGGATACTCTTTCATATAAAAAATTATTCTTTATCTATTGTAGAATCATATATATACATCTACTCTACTATGGAATCAGTGAGAACTAGATACTTATAACTCTTCTTGCTCATTACTCATCCATTATAGTAAAACACATATCCTGAACATAATTTCAAAACATTCTGATATGTTTGGAAACTATATTTTTTATATCCTTTGGTGACTAATTCCTCATCTACTCCATAAAATTGGAGAATATCCTTCATATGATCTACGTAAATTTTGATAGTATTTACTCGAATCCAATGTGTCTCACTTGGATCTGTTTGATATCTTTCTACAATGTTTAGGGTATATAGAACATAATTCTTAATACATAACATGGAATACATGATAGATCTAATTGTTGAGGCATAAGGGATCTAATTTTTTCCCTCACCTTCTTTTCTTGAGGAAGAAATTATTCAAGATATTTATAAAATTTAATATTTAAAAAATTCCTCTCATAGGCTCTTATATAATAAATATATTTCGAATATTTCCATTGTATGTACTTCGACTTATTCTAAGAAGCCTCTTAGATCAGTCATGAATAACCATGATCCCTAGAATGTCAGTAGTTTAAATTAATTCATTTACGGGGAAGTATTTAATTAGCAATCTCTTAACAAAATCTAAGACGAGTATAACATTTCCCAAAAGTAATATATCATCAACATATACTACAAGAAAAAACATCACTCTCACTAAAAATCATATAGATACAAAGATCACATTACTTATTTATGAAACTAAATTCTCTTATTACTTTATTAAAATTAATATTTCATAATGTTGATGCTTAATCCAACCAATAAATGGATTTGTAAAACTTTCAAACCTGATTACCATCCATTGGATTCACAAACCCATCTAGTTGTGTCACATAGACATCTTTATCAAGGTTACCATTAAGGTAGTCAGTTTTCACCACCACATTCCAAGTCTCATAATAGTGTAAATTTTTATGTAAATTATAATTTTAAAGGATTTCATAATATAATATAGTGAAAAGGTTTCATCATAGTCAATTTCTTAAAATTTCATAAAACGTTTAGCCACCAAATGTGCCTTATTGGTACTGACTTTACCAAACATTTATAGGTTCTTCTTGGATACCTATTTACACCCAACATGGATTACATCAACTAGAGGATATACCAAAAACCAAAATGTATCTTCCCATTACCTTTGTTTTAGGTATTTTCTAAACATTATTGTGGTTTTTTTGTTATCTGGGTAGGGTTGAGAAGGTTTTGGGAGGATACCTATAATGGTATAATCATATATTTGTTTGGTTCTTATATTTAACTTGTCATTTCAACAGCCTGCTGAATAAATTCATGGAGTTTAATATGATTACACATCTGGTAATTACTAAAATAAAATTAAATCCATTTTAAGAAAGATGTGATGGAGTTATTAGTGATTATGTAATTTTTTAATTTCATGATCTGTAATGAGGTTCAACATCATGTAATACCCCAAGCCCTATTTTTAAATAGGCTGCTCAACTAAAATTTATTTTACCAATATTTCATATATTCTTACTCTCGACCTTAGAGGCTTTCCCAAGAGAATTTGGAGCCCTCAAACCATTTTGGGTGGTTTCATTTAGCATTTGATCATTTTTCAATTACAATGTTTATCTCTAAGTAAGTGTTCCTCATTCCTCTATATCCCATTCTCTATTCTATACTTGGGGTTTGATATATCATCTTAAAATTTAGGGATATAAAATCTGTGTTTTTAAATATCATTTCTTGGTTGATTCCCTATACCTTCTTGCATCTTCATTCTTGTTGGCATGTTTCTATGTGAGATTTTCATTTTCCTAATGTGGGTGGGTGGTTCCATTTTAGGATTCCAATTTAACTAACCCTTAATATCATGATTTATATTAAATTTTATTTAAAATGAAATTTCATTGATCAAATGAATTTATTTTAATTGTTTTATTAAAAACATAATTCCATTGAATTGGATTTTTAGTTCACTTTGTCATGAAATTGTGATACCCCCTAATTACAGTGAATTTGGGTTTGTTTGTGAAATGGATGGAAAATACATGAAAATTAAATTGTTGTATTTAATTGTGAAATGGGTTGTGAAATTACATGAATTTGTTTCAAATACCTATTTTTTAAAAATTTCTTAAAAATGGGTTTGATTGAAACCCATTGGTTTCAATGTATAAAGTCATATCTTTAATTAAAAACCCATTATGGGTTTTAAAGAGAAAATTAGAATACTTCAATGGTGGAGATGAGATTTAATTTTCTTTTAAATAGTCTTGAAATAAATTTCCCTTAATTTTTTGTACTTGAGAACATGAAAGAATTAGGTAGTTAGTGTGTTATATTGTATATTAGTTTATGATTTACAACATTATAAAATGTCATGTATGCACATCACATTCTGTTGGCGATGGCGAGATCAACCCTTTTCCTTTGGCCCAAATGAGAATAAGTACATACCTTCCATTGTTTAGTGTGGAATAAATATATCCTAGAACAATCATAAATATTTTTATAATAAACATTTTTCTCTCTTTTTTTGTATTTCAAATTTATATATTGCATTTTTTTTAAAATATTTTACATGCCTTGAGAATTTATATTAATGTTTTTTAATAATATGATTATTTAATCCTTTCTTTTTGAAAAGTGACATTTGTGTAAAGAACCCTTTGATAAAAGGGAAATTATATCTTTTGAAATATATTTCTATCATTTTCAATGTGAATCATGAATTTCTAATGTGTTTCTATATTTTAAATGGTAAATCGTGATTTTCTAAATATGATTTTCTAAATGCCAAACCTATTTATTTTAAAATTGACAAAACATTTTTGGTTAATTTTATATTGGAATCTTGTTATGGAATCCTTGGGTGAAATTATGCTAGAATTTGGTCCAAACATTACTTGTTCATTCAGGTGTTTTAGATTATCAAATTCTAGTTTCTAGAATGAGGAATGGATCTCTTAAATGTGGATCCAACTATTGAACTTTAGGATTGGTCAGTTTCCTCCTTAGGGACTTGGGTTTTTTCAATATTTAGTACTTGGGTTGTATTAATTTGGGCTTAAATGCCTGTTTGACTTATTTTACATTACTTACAGTGGAGTTTCTATTGATATACATTCTGTTTTTTTATTTTAATTCTACAATTTTTTTGGAAAATCATTCCTATATTCATAAAATATTATTTGGGGTGATATTAACCAATCCATAGTGATCGGGAACACCCTTTGAGCTATATTAGGACTATATTAATTATTGGTTTACAAGGGTACCCATTTTTTTCATGGAAAAGTTGTATCCATGTTCGTTCAGGTTGTGATTTTTTCTTGAAGCCAGTATGAATTTGTGAAATATTTTTGGGACATAAGAGGTATTTATGATTGAGTGTGTAGCCAGCTCTCACCGTAATAATCCGTAAGTCACCCAAGGTGGTCATATAAATACATATTATTGATCAGTTATACTTTTTTACCTATTTTGATTTGAATATAGTGAAATATAAATCCTTTCATTCTATATATTGGAATTAATTTCCCTTTTTGGTCTATTTGAACATTAACATAATGTGTTCCTTGTTGTTAGATAATGTTTCATAGTATCATACATTTGATATGACTTGAAAATAAGAACCAAGAGGAAGTTATATCTAAACCTCAGTGAGAAAATCTTCTTGTGGACCCAAATCTAAAAGAGGTTATTGTGCACACTGTCCATGAAATGGGACATACAACACCTCTAGTTACCGTTCAAGATTCAACTATTGAACGTCATAGGTACATCCTCAATGTTTTTTCTCATGAGTTCATTCATCAGTAGTTAGAACCATTAAAAGGATACAATGATCATAAATATGATGAGGAGTGGTTGAGGAAAATGGACTTCTTGTTTGAGTTATTGGACACATTAAATGAGATCAAAGTAAAGTGTGCCACCTTCATGCAAGAAGGCTTGATAAAATATGGTGGGAAACTATGGTGATAGAGAATAAGAATGAGGGATTAGAGTGGAATGAATTTAATTTTCTTTCAGTAATTAGTTCTATCCACAATCGATGTTGTTATCCAAGTCTCCTATGTTCTTTAAAATTTAGAAGGCTGATTAGACCATGATAGAATATACAACCAATTTTATTGAGCTCAGGCATATCACACCTAAGATAGTATCAAATGAGAAGATAAAGGATTAGAGGATCATGTTGGGCCTTTATCAAGATATTCATTCTTATGTTTTCTTGATGATATTTCCTTCTTATGCTGATGTACTGGATAGAGAAGTGATGGTTAAGATGGAGCTAGCAACATAGTCAGTGTTATCGGGAGTTTCATTCTCTTTTAGTAGTATTGTTCATTCCTCTAAGGGAAATATGAAGCATGATTATTCACATAGAGGATCTCGACAGTATATTTTTTTTAAACCTCACATATTTCATAGAAAATGTCCTTTTGTTTGTTACTGGTGTGGCAAGATGAGGCATTAAAAGAGGTCTTTCACTGTGGAACCCAAGAACTATCAATCCTATGGACATTCAGGAAACTTGTAGAAATTCTTCTATATTTATTACACTCCACAGAGTGGAATAAGATCACCATCTCCTCCTAAATATATGGTAACTCATATAAATAATGGGAAACCAACTACATGCATTCAGAATAAATATTCTTCACACAGCGTAAGAGTATCCATAGGATATAAATATGGGTCCAACAACCATGAGAGATACCATCACTATAGCTTCATCATTAGTGATTAATTTATTTAATTTCGACGTATCTCAGCAATTTATTTCATCCTAGGATATTAGTCTACATAATATTCGTATGTAGATTTTATCTTGTGCAATGAATATTACTACACCCCTTCATGTAAATAGAGAAAAATTTCTCTACATTCCTTATTATGTCCTTTTTTTCTATTAGACGATGAGATTTCAGAGTTTTATAGTTCTTAAAAATAAAATTATTGACTTAATATTCGGTATAGATTGAATAACTGCCAAAAAATCATAGATTTATTGCTATCTTTGATGTGTCTCCTTTAACACACCCAGTAGTGTGTTTTGTGTAATTCAAGGAGAATGGTACCCATGTTCATGAAGTTCTAAGCCTTATGATCTGAATTTGGGGAAAGTAATATTGGTGTTTTACATTGATCTAGAGAAGTAATCTTTGAGCAGGGACCTCCCTCTAGTTTTTTTCGAGTTTCACGATGTGTTTCCTTCCAACTTCTCTAGTTCCTGCCGAAGGTTAAGTTATCTGTTGGCTTAATGATTGTTACTCATCCAGTTTCTATTCCCTCATGCCATATGGAACCATATGAATAAACTGATTTAAAGTACTAATTGTATGACCCTCGTGATAATGGATTTATATGCCCAAGTACATCACCTTGGGCAGCACCAGTTCTCTTTGTTAATAAATCTAATGGTTCACTTTGCCTATGTGTTGATTAATGAACCCTAAATCAAGTTAAAATAATAAAAAGTATCAATTTCCATGGAATGATGATCCATTTTGTTTGTTAAATGGGGGATAAGTGGTTTTCAAAATATCATACATATATTTTGTTATCATCAGTTGAGGATAAAATAATCTAATATTTAGATGAACACCTTTTGGGGGAGGTATGATCATTATGAGTACCTTTTTATTCTATTTTCCTTAACAAAGCTCATGTAGTTGTCATGGACTTAATGAATTGGGTTTTCTATGAGTATTTGGATACCTATATGTTAGGATTTGTTTATGATATCCTTATTTAATCTATGTCTGAGGAGGATCATGAACATCATCTTAGAATAGTTCTGAGTTTTTTGAGAAAACACCCACATTATGAAAACAATTAAAAATATCATTTTTGTATATAAGAAGTAAAATTACAAAGAAATTTTGTGTCAGAACAAGGAATATTATTTGATCTTGGGAAGGTGAAGTTTGTTATGACAAGAGAGAAACCATGAAATTTCTTCAAGATTCAGAGATTATTGGGATTACATGGATAATATCAGTGGTTCGTGAAGGACATGTAGATGTTGGCTTCCCTGATGACTTATCTAACATTGAATGGGGTAATGTTTTCTTGGGATGATAAATGTCATAATTTTTTGTTGATATGAATAAAATTTTAATAAATTCACCGATGTAAACTCTTATTGAGGTCAGATAGGGTTATGTGGTTTATTGTGATGCATTGGGTTTAGGCTTGGGTAGTGTTCTTATGCACAACGATCATGTCATTGCATATGGATCTCATTAACTTATGACACATGAGATGAATTATCCAACCCATGACCGATAACTCTCAGCTATGATGCTTGTGCTTAATATTTGGTGAGATTAACTTCATGGATAATGGTTTACCATATATAATGACCACATGAGCTTTAGTTATATATTCTCAAAAAATTATTTGAATCTCTGCCAGATTTGTTGAGTGGAATACCTATATTATTTCTTTTCTGACATTGCATATAACCTGAGGTAAGGGAATGACATTATAGATTCTTAGACTAGGAAACATCAGACCCAAGAAGTGAATTAATATTTAGAATAGTTAAATTTGATGGATCTCTTTTCATCATCCATATTAGAGTTCTAGAGAAATGGGATGAGGTTTTATTGGCCAGTGTTCAGTTGACCTCCACTCTTGGTGAATTAATTCATCAAGAACAATATCATAATAAAGAGTTCTGTGGCATTAGAAACTCTCTTAAGGGTGGGTGGACAATTTATATCTCACCATTATATAAATATGGAAGTCTATGATTTTGGAATCATTTTGTGGTACCATCTTCGGTAATGAAAGATGTGATGGAGGATTGTTATAGTTCCCAGTGTTCAGTGCAATCAGGGACCAAAAATATGTTATATGGTATGTGGCAGTAGTTCAGGTGGCCATGTATGGGACATTGAACTGCTATTCTTGTTCCTTGTTGTTACACATGCTAGTAAGTGAATGTTGAGGGCTAAAACCCTTCATATTTTCTTCATCCACTTCTAGTCCCAACACAGAAGTGGGTTGGGATCTGTATGAACACTATGTTTAGGTTTCCATGTTCCTAGAGGAATAAGAATGTGATTTGTATTGTGATTAATATGTTGAACAAGTCAGCTCAAATTATACCCATTCATGATACAACATATGTTAAGGAGTTAGGAAATCTCAATGTGAAAGATATGATTATTATTCATGGAATTCCATCTAATATATTCTCTGATAGGTATCCTTTATTCACTAATAATTTTTATAAAGGCCTTCAAGAGGCCTTGGGATCTCATGTCAATTTTAGTATGGTATACCATCCACAATCATTTGGAAATATAGAAAAAGATATACATAATCATAAGGATATGATTCATGCTTATGTTCATGAATTTCGTAGATAATTGGATGATCATTTAGGGCTATTTGATTTTTCCCATCGCAATAGTTACCAGTCCAAGATTAGTAAGGATCCTTTTTGAGTCCTTTATTGTGAAAACAGGTAAATATCCATTCTGTTGGTTGGAGAATGGGGAATGTTTACTAGTTATACCATGTTTGGTGAAAAAGATGAAAAAATAGAATTAGTTGATTCATCAAAGAATGTTGAAGGAAAAAATCCTATATAAGTCTTATACTGATTGCCAGTGTAGTCTTCTGGGTTTCTTAGTTTGTGGTAACATGCTCTTGAAGGTTACACCTCGATTGGGTCATCGATGGATTAGGAGGAAAGGGAAGTTTGCTCCTCAATTTTTGGGACCTTTTTATGTTATTGAACAGGTGGGGAAAGTTTCATATTGTTTATCAATACCACCACTACTGATATGGATAGATAATTTATTCTATGCATCATAACTTCGAAAGTATCTATCTGATCCATCTCATGTTCTAAGCTGTAGTGGTCTTGAAGTTGAACTAAATTTCTCTATGACTAAATAGCCAGTCGGGATAGTTGATTCAGAAACTAAGGTACTCTATGGGAGGAAAATACCTTTATATTATATGATATTATATCATTGTTCTGATTCTCATGAGATGTGGGAAAACATTTTACTAATGAGAAAACCGTGGGCTCAAATACATGGCATGAAATCTTCTTTCTAATATTTTTGGGGACATAAAGTATTTATGGTGCGGAAGATGTAACATCATGTTAACTTTTTACCAATTATGTTCAAAAACATGTTGTGGTTTTTTTCTAGGTAAGGTCAATAAGGTGTTATAAGGATACCTATAATTTTAAAGTTATATATTTTTTTGGTTCTCATCTTTAACAATTTAATTTTGTAGCCTACAGTTGAAATTCAGGGCTTGTAATATGTTTATACATCATGTAATTACTAATATAAAATTAAATATGTTTTAGGAAAGAGGCAATGGTTTTTCTGGTGATTATGGATTTTTTTAGTTCTACGATGTGTAAGGAGGTTACACATCATGTAATACCACAAGAGTTGTTTGTAAACATGTTTCCTGACTGAAATTTATTTTCCCACTTTTACAGATCATCTTTCACACGAACCTAGAGGCATTCTTAGGAAACATTAGAGCCTACAAATACTTCTTGGTTTTTTTGGTTCGATGATTGATTGTTGTGTGATCATGGTGTGTCTCTCTATGTAAGCATTCTTCATGCATCTCCATCTTCATCTCTAATCCTTCCTCAGTGTTTGATAGACCATCTTGAAATTAATGGATCTAAACACCATGTTGTTGTATCTTTTTTCTTGGTAGATTTTTATACCTTTGGTACATTCATTCTTGTTGGTGGGTTTTTTTGAGAGTCTTGTGTTTTTTTGTGGATGGTAGGTGGTTACATATTTGGTTCCCAATTTAATTAATATTTAATTTCATGATTTAAATTCAGTTATATTTAAAATGAAATTTCTTAGATAAAATAAATTAAATTCAATTTCTTTCATTAAAAACCTAATTCTAGTGAATTAGAGATTTGGTTTTCTTTGGCATGAAATTATGAAAACCCCAAATTCTAGTGAATTCTAGTGCCCTTATGAAATAGCTGGAAACTATTTGTGAATTTAATTTGGGATTTAATTGTGAAATGGATTGAGAAATTTTATGACTTTGTTTTAAATACATATATTTTTTTAAAATTTCTTAAAAATTGTTTTTATGGTTTTTTAAAGGATTTATCGTATAAAGGCTTGTTTTTTTATTAAAAACCCATTATGGTTTTTAAATAGAAAATTGGAATATTTTAAATATGGGGAAGAAATTTAATTTCATTTTATGTCGTTTTAAATTAAAATTCCCATCCATTTTTATAATTGAGTACATGAAAGCCTTATGTAGTTAGTGTTTTATATTGGAAAATACTTTTCGATTCAAAATTTTCCTAAAAAACGTATCACCATATCCAATTCCTTAGGTGATGGAGATGAGCCCCATTTTCCTTAGGCTCAAAGGGGAAAATGTAAAAAATTTCCATTTCATAATGTTGGGTCTCTAGATCCTAGAGATACAATACCTAAATGGAAAATGACTATTTTTCAAATTTTTTATATTTAAAATGTATATATTTCATTGTTCTAAATTATTTTACATGCCTTGAGAATTTATATTAACAGTTTTTTATAAATGTGTTTATTTAATCCATTTTGTGGAAAGTTCCATTTTTTTAAAGAACGCTTTTATTAAATGAAAATTCCATCTATTGAAATGTATTTCCATCATTTGAAATGTGAATCATTGTTTTCTAATTGGTTTCAATCTATTTAATTTTAAAACATGATTTTTTTTTAAATATTATATTGTAAATTCCAAGCCTTGTTATTTGAAAATTGAGAGAAAATTCTGGTTAATTTTATATTGGAATCTTATTATGGAAACCTTGGGTGAAATCCTATATGGAATTAGATCACACCCTACTTATGCATTCAAGTGTTTGTATATTACCCTCTTCTAGGGTTGAGTATGGGGAAAGGATCTCTAGAAGGTGGATATAACTATAGAACCTTGGGATTGGTGAGTTGTAACCTTGGTGAGTTAAACTAAATTCCTTGTTTGATGCATGGATTGTTGTAAATTGGGCATAAATGCCTCTTTAACTTCAGATACATTACTCCCAGTGGATTTTCTTTTGATATGAACACAATATTTGTTCTTTTACTTCCACATTGTTAGTTAAAAATCATTCCCACATTAATATTTAATGATTATAGGTGATAGTCACCAACCTATGGTGATAGGGACTTACCTTCAAGCTATGTTAGGACCTACTCAGTTATCAGGTCACCATGGTACTTGGGTTGCTTTGTGACATAAAATTTGTTTTAATATATTGAATCCACTTCCAAATTCATGGATTCTTTCCACCATATAACTTCTGAGTTGTATAATTCTTACCTGTAGTTAAAAGTTTAACCATTATCATATAATAATGTGTCACCATTCTTGCTAACTAGAAAATAATATTTCTCTGGTTCCCTAACATATTTGGTTCAATGACATAGTTCTCATGTCTTTGGAATAACATATTTTTATTATGATTTTAAAAAAAAATTCATATAAAACACTGGTGTATCTTGAGCCTCAACTTAATTGAAGTATATCTTGATAACACCATATCTTTTGTATATCTAATACTTCACTAGAAAATATAGATTTTTTTTTCATAATTACTTTTCTATCATATGGATAAACTAATAAATATCCCATTATTTCTTTAGGATATCATATAAATCTACACTTATTACCTTGTGGTAAAATTTTCTTTCCAAATATAATTGTAACAGATTCTTCACACAACAATAATAAAATATATGAAAAATATATTTATTCTCTTTCTATAAATCAAATTAAATTTCTCTTTATTCTTTTGTTGGCACATAGTTTTTGGGAGTTTGATTCATTATGTAATGAATATCCTAAAAATTATAATGTGTTGCTATCCTTAATCATCATTTTCTCACCATGTATAACAATATGTGGTTCATACTTTTATTAACTCCAATCCATGTTGTGTATAATAAGGGTTTATCTTAGATAAAATTCCAAAATCCCATAGTTATATAATGAAATATTGGTTAATATAATCCCAAATATGGACTAAGTGAAGTATATTTACCTTCCCTCCAATATAATTCTCTACATCTTTATTGTAATACTTATATTTCTCAAAGGATTTATAATTATACCTCATTAAAGTGATATGTCCATATTTACTATATTATTAATAAAAGTTTTAAGTAATATTATAAACATCCATAATAAATTAGATAATTTCTAAACATGTCTTCATGAAGTGATATTAAAACCTTCTTGTACATTTCACCTTTTCAATGAATAGTGATTTGGTTATTTTGCATTGAAAACAAAAATTTCATATAATTTGGGGGTTTGGTTAAAAATAATCAAAATCAAATTCTTGATATATATTGGTAAAATTATTCTCATTCGCATGAAAAAGAACATGATGCCATAACTGGGTGTGATATGAGTCATTCGAACTTGAACTATTTTAAATTTCATATAATTTATTTTCATAGTCTAGAAAATAAATATTTTTTTCAAATGTTCTATTCTATAACATTTTCTATCTTTATGAGAGTACCTTATCTTATTTGTAAACATGAAAAGGAATTCAGCCACATATAAACTTGATGGTGATATTATGTTTTTGGTTACACTAGGAACATAATTAAAATTCGTTAAAACTAGTATCAGTTCTATAAAAAATGTGAGATGGTACTCTAAAATATCTAAAAATCCTAGTCTTTCTCAATTGGAACTTCAAAGATCCACCTCACCTCTTGTAACCTTTAAAATCTACATGGTTTTGTTATTTGGATACAAATATGAGTATGGTAATTTGTATCTAACCCACAATATGTAGAAATGGAAAGATTACATTGGATAATGAATTCACATGAAGCTTCCCCTTTCTTATTCACCAAGGCATATTTATTCTTCCTTTGGTATTCCTTTTCACATATAAAACAAATTTCATATTGTTCCTTATCCTACCACTTGGTCTTTATCCTCTCAAATAATGTGGTAAATGTTCATTAGACTTGGTTCTAGTCATATGTATTTTAACAGTTCCTTTTCTACTATTCACTACATTGAACAAATGTTTTTTAGGATTTATATCCTTAACCACTAGGTGAATTAGAGTTAATAGATTTGGGAGTGTCTTCATTATACTATTCAAATTAAAATTCCCAATAATATTGGGGAATATCTAATTATTTGAGGTGGGAACAAGGTTTATCAACAATTAATTGGTTAGTTTGTAACCCAAAATTTCTAAATTCGAAATATAACCAACAGTCTTGAATATGTGAGGTCCATTTAGTTCACCGTCTCTAAGATTTCATCTGAAGAGTTCATTGGAGATCTTGTACCTCTGGAGTCTTTCTTTCTCTTGATAAATATCATGGAGATGATAAAATATAATGTATTATTTATTCTCGTAATAAATATTATAAATATAACTAATAATGGATGATATCATGAAGCATTATACATCCAATTTATCATCCACATGTTTCTCAAAGATAAAATTCTTCTCTTAATTAGCCTCCTAAGATGAATCTATAAGAATAAGGACTATAACACATAATACTTCCTCTATTTGTATAGTATGATTTAATATCATGTATACCAATCATAGAAGTTATCATTGATTAGATGAGTGTTTCTATCCAACATTAATTATTTGGATGATATTATGGTCAAAAGACTTTTTATTTCTATACAACATATAAAATCAACTTTTAGTGCATAATTTTTTTTACCAAGTGTGATCCAATTTTTTTTATACTACATCTATTTTAGAAAATATCAATTTCTATCACAATTATATTTTTAATATCTCAACACGTGGATATAATAGGGGCAATGATATATTTTCCACTTCAAATATTCAATATGGGAGAATAAAAAAATATTCAATGGTTTCTAGGAATATTACCATTCTAACTATATTAAAACACAATTACTTGATATATTGAGTGGACCATCCAATAATGAATTTCTAAAATTTTACTTCCACCACTATTAATTATACATCAGACCAAATATAATTAATTCAATCACCCCTGATGAAAACTAGGATAATTCAACCTAAAGCTCTCCATAAAACTCTCGAATAATCGAAATCACTCTAATGAGGACTATACATGAACCTAGACCTATGGTTTCATTTTTCTCAAGTAATAGATGAAAATATATGAAATACTATTTTCCTTATGATATTTTGATTATTTTTATTCAAAAAATGTTATTTATTAAATTCTTTACATTCTTATTAATATTATGTTGTTTATACATAATTAAATAACCTTGTTTGATAAAATAATTTACACAAAATAACATTATTTTTTTTCAACTTATATAATTTTCAATTCTATTACAATATGTTATCAATTGAAATAACCAAATAGACATTATATCACATAAATAAATAAATAAATAAAAATTCACATGATATAATAAAATGAACATATGATATGATTAAGAGATTTTAACTTTTTATTGGTTAATAGAGTGGAAATGAAACCAAACCCTAACCCTAGGTGAATAACACCTTGAGATGAAACATGCATTGAGTTACAAAATTCCACCTTTAACTAGTGTAACTACTTAGTTGGTTTCACCTTGGCCATGTATGGAATAATTACCACTTTCTCCGATAACTTTTACATATGCTTACTCACTTATAGGTGAAGGGAACTAGGAGTTTAGGGTTACATAAATAGACCATGGATACATTAGATTATATATAATAAGGATGAATGGTTGATATAAAATTCATCATATTTAGTTTAAAAATATATGTATAATAAGAACTAATATAGTAAAAAATAAAATTAAACATAAACCCCACAAATAACTTGGCCAGTCATGATCATGATCATCCAAAAAATTAAATTTCAACACCATTAGACTTTCTATAAGTCCATTAAATTAATTTTTTATTAAGATAAGTTTTTCAAATAATAAAATTAGTTATCAAATTAATTAATTAATTAATTATCTTAATTAACAATCCAAATAGTCCTTTAGATTCAAATCCTATTCAATTTTAAATAAAATATGAAGATTAATTTTAATTTAAAATTATTAGGTACATGATGTTTAATAAAGGAAGCATGATGCGTACCCTTCCCCATCCGACTAAACCCATTTTAGACTATAATTCTTATAATATGTTTACCATCAATTGATACAACATGAAACTAATTCTCTGCACTACCCTGATCATGTAATATTCACTTACATGTCATGCCTTTCTATATGGAGTGTCACTATATTACACTTTGTATTGTTCTGTGGGTCAAGCTATGTACTCTGCACAACATTTATGAAAACATGACATGAATTAAATATACATGAAATGTACCATTGGTGATTTTCATGATGATCATGGTGTGTACAACCATCATGGACATTATGTAATTTTATAATAACAAAAATATTATTAAAGAATTTAGTACCACCCAACATTCCAAAAATCACATTGTATGTACCTTGTCTTGGAAAAACCTTTCACACAACATTTAAAACCCACTACAAACCATGTTGTCTGAATCTTTTTCCTTATTATGAATTAATTTATTTATGTGTTAACTCAAATGAAATTCCTATCTCAGCAAATAATTTGTATGAGTGGGCCCAAACTACACTTCATGTAAACCAACTACATGGTATTTAATTTCTTTTTGGCCTCACTCACTACATGCATAGGGTCATGGCCTGTATGATTAATGGTTTATCATGTGTAAAATTGTGTGTAATACATACTACATGTTGTGTACTTCATGTGATTCCATGTTTCTCAACTAGCAGTCAATACATGGTGTTTAGTAATTACATGTCATTTACATTTTTTATATCAACTTAGGTACTTATAAAATAATTTATTTTCATTCTCAAATTAAATAGTCAAATTGTTTATAAATGTATAATAAAATAAGTGTTATTTATAGAAATTAAGAAATATATACTTATATAATAGTGACTTGTCCTTAGGAATATTAAAAAGACCATTTAGGATAATACTCTATCCAATAGAATAATAACCTCACCTATGAGACTATAAATAATAATTATGTATCCTATGAGTGTAATCATGATATATTTATATCATTTAATAATAAAATAAACGTTTTGGAAATGAAAAATTATGTGTTGTATTTTTTATAAGTCATAAATATTTAGCAACAATTTTATAATGAATAAAATGATTCAAAATAAAACATATTTTCATAAAATAGATTCATAAATTATATAAATTTTCTTTTATGATTATAAGATAATTTTACGAGACATTAGTTAATTTTTCAAAGTGTCATAAATTTATTTATAGTTTTAAAACTGTATTTTTTTAATAAATATTGATTTTAATTAAATATTAAATTTATCATATTTAAAAAATTATTTTTAAAAAATGTACCTCATTTTTTTATTCTAAATGTTGAAAATTGTTATGGTGATTTTTTTGGTTTGTCTCTAAAATACATGAGTTTTTAGGTGGATAGTGAAATACAGTAATTTACTATATATGATAATAACAAGATTTATTGATTCATAGAAGATATAATGCTAATGTATGAACAGAATAAAGAACTATAACTAATTATTATAAAAAAAATTCTATAATAATTCTAAAACTATTTAGAGTCTAGAGTCAAATTAATAAACTAATGAACATAATTAAAAGAAAATAACCCTCACCACCACTATAAATACCTCCCCTCACCACCTCTTCCCCTAAAACTTCATATCCTGATTGATTTTTTAATATATACCCAAATAACATCAGAAGGATCTTCCCCAAGTCTAAGACCTAGTGTTCTAACCAAAAGGAAGAAACCAATGGCCTTAAAGGTGGTTCTCAAGGGAGAGAATTCAATAGGTAAAAATCATCTTTCATTTCATTTTATTTTATTTTCAATTATTTTTCATTTCATATACTCTATTCACCTCCCATTTACCAAGAGGAATGAAAAATACGTTATCTTTTATAAAATATAATTTTATCTTGTTTATGGAAATATTCATCATCACACTTCTTCTCCTCTCCCTTTAATTCTAAAAATAAAAACATCATATGTGATGTCTCGATTTACCAACATCATGGATGGTGTGTTTTCAATTTTCTTTATAACCTTAAAGTCTGGTCATAAAAACATTAATATGGTCAATAATATTTTATTATAAATATTATATGTTATATTATGTTTTTATCCAGTTTTTATACATAATATTAATTAATAAAACAAAAGTGGATCATAATGATCAAAATTCACAAAAAATAAACTAATTTTCATCACTAATGTTTTATCTAATGATTCACCCTCATTACATAAAACAAAAATTATATATAAAAACAAATAATATTATATAATTTCATTAATAACATGTAATTTCAATTTTTTAATTTTCTCCCCTCTGATAAAAATATCCATAATAATCTAACCACAAAATCTATGAAATAATTTCCACCTGAAATAATGAAAATAAAAAACTAATTTTAATAAATGGGTGGAAAGATATTCTAAAAATATCACATAAGTAATTATAAATCTTAATATTATTCTTTAATATGTTAATAACACTATTTACACCATTATACAGGAAGTTTGAACATGTTTTAAGTAAGATGAACCTAAGATAAGGGAATTATTAACCCAATTTCCATTCTCCAGGTTAAACATCTATTTCATTGATTGTGTGATACTAAGATTATTTGTGAAATAAAATTTTATTTTATTATATGTATTTATAATTTATACACATATTAAATTCTTTTTATCAATCTCACTTCAAATATATGATATTTGTAAGGGATTTTTCATTCAAAATACTCTTTCAATTTTTTATCTTTTTTAGAGGGAATGATTTATATGATGCATGTATTCTAATTTTATGATTAGGTTCTAGTTATTGGGTTTTTTGTGATGAAGGTTTGGACCTATATATCCCTCCAATTCATTAGGAATTTTTATTTTGGAGGTCAATTGTATGGATACATAAAGTGTAACTCCAATCATTACACCATAAGGCTGCTGTGATGGTTACATTGTAAGGTACCTGTCAGGGTTACATTGTAAGGTAGAAATAAGGGTAAAAAATCATATAGTATACATGATGGTTAAAATATTAATTATGTAATTTCCCAAGTAACCTTTATGTTATAATTTATATTTTTAATGTTTTATGTAAATCTCATGTATTTACAATGTAACTATATGATACTTATTGGGAAAGAAATATGTCTTTAGGAAAGTGATTTCATATGTTTATAAGAATTCATGTACTAACAGTTTCAATCCTTCATTTTTATATCCCACACTAAGCTTTTTGTTATGATCTCATGTTTTTAAATTTTTTTCATAGGGATTAAGGAAGGTTAAGAGAAAAGAAGAATTGGAGATTAATGTTGTGAATACTTTTGATGAATAGTTTTCTTGTTTTTATTAAAGAAAAATATTATGAAAAAATGATATTGTTTTATTAGTATCTATATTTTATGCTTATGGGTTTATACATTTGAATTATTTCCTAAAATTATAAAACTCTAATATGAAAGATCTTTTGGAATGTAAAGAAGTGAATTCTAAAGGAATTTACTAGATTATGCAATGTTTAAGGCCATGTACTTATAGTTTGTAATAGAGAAGGATTTAGATTGTTTTAGGGGTTAAGATTATGTTAATAAAATACTATAACTTTTTTTCATTATGTCTATGGTTAAATGATATATAATTTTAATATTACCTTGTTTCTTTATCTATGATATGTTTTTAGAATGTTTTTCCATAGAAGTAACATGGAAGTTGAAGTAAGAAGGCACTAAAAGGATGATATCTTTATGAATATACAACAAGGAATGTTGCGAATTTGAACCAAATAGTATTTTATAGTAATGGATTAGTTTCCATAGTTTATAAATGATAGTGAAATCTATGCAATAGAAAAACCAGAGCTACCACAACGGAACATGATGGCAGTGGAACATTTTATGAGGAAACACCCTCCTTCATTCAGTGTATCTTTTGACACAGTGGCAAATGAAGGATGGATTAAAGCGCTGGAAAATATATTTTATATTATGGGGTGTATAGATAGTAAAAAGGTTAGTCTTTCGATTTATTGTTTTGAAGGTGAAGCTGACCAGTTGTGGTCACTGGTAAAGAATATCATGGATAACGAGGAGATTAATTCCTCATAGAGGTATAAATTTAGGAATATATACCTTGAAAAATATTTTCCTATGGTTTTTCGAATTATTATGGAAAATAATTCAATGAATTGATGCGAAAGGGGGAAGATTCAGTGGAAATGTATGAATAAAACATCCCCTGATTGGAATGTTATACTCCAAATCCTATTCTGGATCTTGATAGATAAATAGATCATTTTTACTCATGATTAAAGATAAGATATCAATGATAATTTTCATCAGGTAAATTCAATGTTAGGAGAAACTTGTCTATTGTGATGAGAGGAATTAAATGAAGTTTTTTGGTTATCCGCGTTCATTTAAAACAAGAAGAAGAAAATGTACAGATGGAAAGTGATGGGTAAAAATCAATCAAAAAAATATGAATGTAAGAAAGTTCAATATCTTGTTTGTAAAATGTGTTGTAAAAATAACCCTAGGTAAGGTCTTAAAAAATTGGGAAGTGTTTTAAATGTGGTATGTTTGGACATATATCCTGAGATTGAAATGAAAATGATCTTAATATTTGTGATAAAAAGAAAACTATAAATTTTTTTAAATGTGGTGAGATAGATCATTATGAAAACACCTACCCAAAGAAAGATTAAAATGATGAAAATAAGCCATATTTTAAGCAGGAAAGGGAATTGAGATCATTTGTGCCTAAATCCATAGATATTATGCCATCCAATAAAGTGGTATCATGTACTTTGATTGTGTACTCAATTTTTTCTAATTTCATGTCTGATATAGGGTATACACAGTCCTTTATTTCTAAATTTTTTTATTGTACATTGAAAATTTCTCCTAAAAAATGAGAACATAACTTATGGTTAACACACCAGTGGAAATATTATAGAAAAAAATCATTATAAGAATCTTTTTGTTGTTGTATGTGGAAAGAAATTACCAGAAAACATTTTTGTTATTCCCTTAGTATATTTTTATGTTATTATGGGTATGGATTGGATTTATATTTATCATGATATGATTTATTGTAGAGTTAAAGATGTTGTTTTTTAGAAATAGTTTTTTTAGAATACAAAAATGAACACATAAAAATTGATAACATATAATAAATATAATATACTACTAGAATATTGAAGCAAATGTTATCTTTCTCATATTATCAAAGATAAGGGAACTGTTCAAGATAATGATGTGCTTATAATAAATTAATTCCTAAATGTTTTAACAAATTTCTTTCCTCAAGTTATACATGATCAAGAAGTTGAATTATCTGTTGACTTGGTTTATGAAGCTAATCCAATTTCAAATCCCCCTTATCTAATGACTTATTTTGAACTTCTTGAACTTGGAAATTAGTTGTAGGAGTCTTTTAATAAAGGTTTAATTCATCCTATCACTTCACCATGGGTTGCTCCTATTTTTTCATTTAAAATAAAGATCATTCCATAATAAATTTCATAGATTATAGTGCTTTAAATAAAATTACTATAAAGAATAAGTACCATTTTCTTTATATCGATGAATTGTTTGATTATCTCAAGGGAGCGTAGTATTTTCTAATATTTATCTGAGATATGGGTACCATCAGCTCAAGGTAAATGAGGATTACATCCTGAAAATGGATTTTTTATACTAGATATGGGAATTCTGAGTTTGTTGTTATGAACACTGGATGGAAAAATTCCGTTGTTGTATTCATGGATCTTATAAATAAAATATTACATGAATATTTGGATAAGTTATTTTTGGTTTTTATTAATGACATTTGGGTTATTTTGAATAGTTATTAGGATCATGAAAAACATAGAAGGATTATCTTAAAAACTATCAATGAAAATATGTTATACATAAATTTTAGAAAAAGGTATTTTTGGTTTCAACAAATTTTGTTTCATTGGAACATTGTAAATAAGGATAGAATAAAAAGTGATACTTCCAAAAAAAGTAATTGAAGAATGGCCAATGCCAACAAATGTTTTAGATATTTGTATTTTCTTGGATTAACAGGTTATTACAAACATTTTGTTAAATTTTGTTACTACTATCCAGCCTGCTAACTATGTTGACATGAAAATGTGTTAAATTTTTTTGGACAAAAGAATATGGTCTCTGTTTTGAATAACCGAAGAAGTGATTGTTGAATACTTCAATTTTGTCTATATCGTCTAGAAATAGTGAATTTTTCATCTATAATGATTCTTCATTGAATGTAATTGGTTTTTTTCTGATGATGAATGATTAGGTAATTTCTTATGCTTCAATAAAAATGAAACCTCATGAGTTAAATTATCACACACATGATTTGGAATTAGCATATGTGATTTTATATTTGAAATCTTGAATGAATCTTTTATACATCCAAATAAAAATATATACTGACAATAAAATTATGAATTATATATTCAATTAGAAGGAACTAAACATGAGGAAGAGAATAAGGATTGAACTCATAAAGGATTGTGATTGCATGATCAATTACCATCATATACAATAAAACTTTCACAAACTCCTCACCAAAAAGTGTACCCCTATTGGGCCGACAATGCGAGAAGAGAGATAATGAACCCTAAGTAGCACCTCTAGTAGTCCTTAGGATGGAGACTAGCACAGATGGTATAATGAACACACCGATGGGAGTGATTATCCTCTAAGAAAACACATTCAAAAGGGAGAGATAATACAACACCAAACAACTCTTTCTCAGACTAAAATATAAAATAAATACAAATTACACATATACAATTTTATGAAAAAATACTAAAACTAAAATGGCGAAACTACAGGGACCAAATTAAAGTAAAACGACAGCGACCATGAATCCCATACAACTCCTACTAAACCCCCAAGATAATAGTGACACGATTGATCTCAAACATGCTCCAAGTGACCTAAAAATAGTTTATATAACATATAATGAGTTTAAAAACATACTTAGTATTATCCTCCCTATATATTTTCATAAAAAATAAAGAAATCATGCTAAATCTTAGTGAAAAACAAGTGAAACTATCTCATCACCTAAATAGTTGTATTATTTTACTAGCCTCACCATGGATACTCTCCCCAATTATCACATACAAGAGTATATAATATTAAAAAATATATCAAGGGTACACTGCTACCAATTCCCCACTAGTTTTCCACTTTTCCCTAATTTCATGAATCCTACGCATCTCTCTCTAAAATGGTTTTCTATAGAATCCTGGGTGAAGGGATATAGCACGAACCTCATGCGTCAACATGAAACTCATGCATCACACCACCCCATACACATAACCAAAGTAACCAGGTAGTTTCTAAGGGCCACCATAGCTCAGGTAAGGTATATCATACATCGGGTATTATCCCTCAAGTTATCAAATCCCATACACCATGCAAGGATCTTCAATCCATCCCAACCAATACATGTTACACCAATAATAGTCTATAGGAAACTATATCTAGAATATGTCTGTGTGAATAACCACAATCCATTACATCTCTCTAAAAAAATATATGGGGAAAAAAATTTCCATGCATTCCAGCATAAGAAACATCCAAGAGAAGAGAGCAGGGCCAAAGGCGGTAGTCAGACATCAATCATCCCTTTAGCATATCAGAAAAAAACCCCTTTAGGGATCAAAATCCATGAAGTGTCTGTTTACCTAACTGAAAAGATGGAGCGTCATATTGAAACATAATAAGTAAAAGATATATTATTTCTCACAATCACACAATGGTCACAACCTAGTCTTAGACTCATCTATAGGTAACATATATCAGACTCTCGAATAGTAGTGCGAAGACTAGATATCCTATATGCACACATCCATTTAAAGAGCTACATTAATTTTCTTTATCCATTTTTATCAATTTTACTTTATGTTAATTAGTTCTTTAACCATTAATTAACCATTATCCTTTTCCATATCACATTCCATTAATATCACAACCAAGTTCCAATCACTCCAGGAATAACCAAACTGAGTCCACAGCTCCTAAAACAAATAACCTCTGCATTGCATCACAGCAAAATCCAACCCCATGGGTTAAACATCATTTATTCATTTATTTAACAACTTTCCCACATTCCATATTACCAATAATTTTAGAATATAATTTGATGCTATCAAATTCAAGGGGCTCAACATGGTGATTAGATGATCTACCCATAAAGTCTTTTCCACCTATAGATGGAGTATATAACTATCTATCCTCGAGAATGTAAAAATTGAAAGCATGTAGAATAACCCATGTACCTTCTACTCTTTCAGATGGAGGGTAAGAAAGAAAATCTCCCTCATGTAGTGGGAATGTAAAAAAATATAAACAAATAATAGATTAAATAGAAACCACTCTCACATCAATTGGTAAGACCATATTCAACCAGTTCCATCATCCCCGGTGTCCTACCTAATACCCACATGTATAAAACGATTCATATTTAGACACTAGGAATCAATTGATGCCACAACAACTAGGCCTACCTACCCCCACATACAATAACTACCCTCCAGTATTATCTATCCAAGTCTTACATTACATTCCATACTCCTTACCCCCATAACCAGAAGTCTTGTATCTAGAGCACATGACAAGCAGTAGGAAAAAACATAGAAAAAGGTTCCTAGCCCCAAATAATGGAATTCAACCTTTACACACAACAAGCTCTCATGGATCTAAAGAATACGCACTAGAAATTTACAAGAATGTGGAAACTCAGACCCTATACGACATTTATTTTATCATCCAACTGGTTCTTATTCCATCATGAATTAACTGATTCATTACTCATAGGTTCTAACTATGGGTGACCTAAGAAAATAAATATCACACAATATTAAGAAAAAAATTAAATAATTAACTTTTTATGTCTTCAAATATTTTATCAAAAATCATAAACAATATTTAGGTTCATCAACCAATTCAAGTAGACATTATCACTTGCATCAATTTTATTATAATCAAATTAGAACAAAAAAAACCCAACTTCATTAATCATGCATCTTTATCTTTTATCTAGTTAATTTTAAATTAATTTGATATTTATGTTATTTACCAATCTTAATCTAGATAAATATTCTAACCATGCAAGGAATATATATCAAACTATCTAGACAATCAATAGTCAAACCATTATTATGTCATAAAATAAAAATATTGCGACATGATTGATACCGATTTCTTTAGTCCGGTTCATATAATCATTAGGTTAATTACATTGTGATCCAATGGGATAAACTATTCTAGCACTATGATTATACATTATAAAATATTGAATCATCGAATCCATTACCTCAAAAGGTTGTTGATGTTCTTCATGTGAGAAAATATCAAAGCAACGGATCACAATCACATCTCCCGGAACAACTACATCCACCAGAGGATTCCAGTGCACAACCGCATCAACAAACCACAAAGAAGACTCCATTAAAAACATAGGGATCATGTAACATCACCTGAAAAGGTGAAACAAAAGGAATGAAATCATAGAAAACTCATGAATGGCACTCTATCATACCATATATCAATGACAGATCACTACATATCAAAGGAGGGAGCTAGTGAACATTACTTGATGAAGAAATCTCCAAAATGATGAAGAGAGGTTCGTTGAGTCTCCTAGGTTCAAGGGAGAGCTTCTAAAATAGTAGGTTTGATAAAACTTGAGTGGTTGGAAAACACTTATAAAAATACAACGTTGGGGCATTACACACCATGTAATTTTCATTCAGGTCATGTAATTCCTCTAGGTCAAGTTATGTCAAAAAACTTGATGTCTCAACTCATTATTTTATTTATCAGACCCTGATGTATTTCATGGTGTGAACCCCTATTTCCTAATGTGAAAAAATCGATGAAACAAGATGTCACAACATGTAATGATATTACACGGCATGTAATCCACTCTTTTTATATTGTACTTAACTGAACTTCTCCAAACGTCATTCGAGCCACTCCAAGCACTTTGACCTTAAAAAACGTAAAGGGTTGATACACATAGATTTGCGACCTTACATAAGATACATCTGAAGACATTCTCTTTATTGAGAATCTTACACCAACTAAGACAGAAAACCAAAAGGGTTCATCTGAATAGACACCCTACAAGATACCTCTCAAGCATCTTTCCACTACATGAGATCAACCTCTTCAAAAAAATTGAACTACATGATACCACACAACAACCTCAACCAGATCCTTAACACTTTCCTGGGGAGATACCTATCAAACATTTTCATGCTACAAAATGAAATAATAGAAAGTCATATTGTAATATAATGGGGTCTAAAACCACCAAACAAACAACATATCAAGAGAAGATCTAAACAAAAAAATTATCTGGGCACTGAGCATGTATATATGAATCAAGTTCCCAGGTACTCTCTTCCATTCCACCACACCAGCAAAAGACATGAACTAAGGGTATAGGATTCTAGTGTAACACCTTCTACTTGTGGTCCTAGATCTCTAAAGTTCTCACATCAAAGGTTGGGTCATAATCAACAAAAATATAACCCCAATCGATGATGTGAGAGTCTTCATGAAGATAGTGATAGAGCTGTGACACATAAAAAACATAATATATCCAGATCATCTGTGGGGGATGTGGTACCCGATACACCATTTCTCCAATAAGAGTAAACACCTCAAAAGGCCCAAAAACCTAGAGATAAAGCTTACTCCCATGAACAAACATTTAATGCCCTTGACAGAGAGTCACCTTCAGAAACACATGATCCCCATAATCAAACTCTAGATGTATTATCTTATGATCTGCATAGGTCATCTAATGATATTGTGTTTCCTTCACCCACTTTCTAATCGCCCGAACCATCTCTATCATCAATTTTACTAGTTCTGGCCTAAGAATTTCTTATTCTCTGACCCCAGTCCAATACAACAGAGAATGGAAATGGCAGACATATAAGGCTTGAAATGAAACCATGCTGACGGTGGGGTGAAAAATATTATTTTTAGAGAAATATACTAAAGTAATGTGCCTCATCCATTATCCACCAAAATCCAATAAATAAGAGTGAAACATGTATTCAAGGGTATGGATGTCCCGTTCTGTCTAACCTTATATCTTCAGATGAAAATTAGTGCTATGGAATAGCTGAGAACCAAAATCAGGATGGAGACCTCTCCACACCAAAGAGTTAAAATGAGGATCTCAATCAGAAATGATCATCCTCGAGACTTCATCGAGCCTTAACACTTCTCAAGATACTCCTTCAACAAAACCTCTACTGATATAAAATATTTATAGTCATAAAGTGGGATGTGTTTTAAATGATCCCTTACCAACCATATAAAATTATAGCCTCCATGAGATCAAGGAAAATTAGTAAAAAATTCCATAGATATGAACTCCCACTTCCACAATGGAATATGTAACGGCTAGAGAAAACCATTGGGAACATGGTGCTTGGCCATCACCTTCTAGTAAACCAATCATCGAGAGAAAAACTTTATAACTATGTCTTTCAACCCAGGACACTAAAACTAAACATTAAAGGCTCGATACATATTGGTCACACCCGGATGTTCCGCTAAGGTTGAACTATGGAAATATCTGAGAACCATATCACGTGATGCCAAAGGAACTAAAATGATTCCCTAAAACAACACATGGTGTTGTTAATTTTTATACTAACCATTAGGGGCCTCAACACAAATGACTCAGTCTCTCCAGATTCCCACCTTATGATCCCCCAACTAGGACTCTTCTATCTATTGGACCAAAGATGACTACACCATTATCTTAGAAAGAAAACATCGTCCCCCAACTTATCCCATATCAAGATATAATGTTAAATGTTCTTCCATCACTCTCAAGGAATCACCTAATTTATACACTTCATTACAAAATGACTTCATACTTAGTACATCATCCACAACATTCCCCTTTCCAAGTGTATTAAAAATTTAGTATTCATAGTACTGTAAGAACTCCATCCACATGCATTGTCGCAAGTTCATGTAACGCTGGTAGAAATCACACCATAGGCTCTTATGATTGGTGAAGACAACAAAAATTCTCACTGATGATGTAATTTCTCCACAAATTTTTGAAAAAAAACCACTTATTCCAAATCAAGATCGAGGATGGAAAAGTAACATTCATGGGGACATAACTGCTGGGACCCATAAGAAATGTTTGATCTCTTCTGCATTAGAACACAACCTAACCCAAGATGTAAAGCATCATAGAAAACCTCAAAATAAACTACTTATCCTAGTAGAAAATGAACTAGATCACTGAAAAACATCTTCTTTAGATACTCAAAAGCTTCTTGACACTGATTAGTCTACAAAAACTCCTGATAATTTGTATTCAAAATTGTTATAGGATTCTCACCCTGAGAGAAATCGACTATGAACCTCCTATAATATCATATGAGACCAAGAAAACATTGCACCTCTTCCACAATATGGGGACATTCCAAATAAATTATTTCTTCTACCTTTGACTGATCTAAAATTAATTCCTGTTGGGACACAACTTGCCCCAATAAATGGACTTCTCGATCCCAAAACTCACAATTTGAAAACTTCCCAAACAACTATTGTCGACGAAGAACTCCAAAAATGGCATGTAGATTCTCTTCATGCTCCTCCTCATATGCAATGTATATAAGGTTTTTGTCAATGGAGACCATCATGAACTTATCTCAAAACTCGTGGAACATAGTATTCATTATCCCCATGGACACAACTAGAGAATTCATCACACCAAACAACATCACAAAAGAATCATAATGCCTATTATGATGACAAAAAGTAGTCTTTGGGATATCCCCACCCTTCAAACACATCTAATGATATCATGGAAAAAAATTAATCATAGATAACCAACATTCACCCTTAATTTGATTGAATAAACATTCAATCCCTGGAAGAGGATAACATTTCGTTACTGTCATTTTGTTCTAACAAAGATAATAGATACACAATGAAAAACTGTTGTTAGACTTATTCATGAACAAAACTGATCCACCCCATAATGATAATCTTTTCGAAACAAAATGACACAGAAATAAGCCACCAAGATATATTCATGCCACCCAAAACTCATAAGGATCCATCCTCTATAAAGATATAGAGAATAGAGACACACCTGGCTGTAGCTCGATCCCAACTTTGATATCCCGTCAAGGGGGTATCACTATAACCACTTCTTGAAATAAAGTAGGGTATTTTTCTATGAACCTACGAAACACTGACTGTTGAACCTTTAATGAACTCAAAATAAGCTCATCCATCAAGGATAATGAGGAAAAACGTGCCCATAATCCATATAAGGGTCTCTATTGCCAACAAAAACTGCTAGATCTCCATCCACATCGAAGAACATAAACTTCCTTTGAAATAAATCCTCAATGGCCTGAACTGAATACAAAAAATCTATGATTAGGATAATATTATTTTGTTTTATTCATAATCATAAGAAATATTCCCAAGAGAAGTGATTCCCTATCACTATTTCAACAAATATATATACTTAAAAAAATTCATCTCATCCTATAATTGGTGTAGTCAATGCCAAGGGAAATGGAAGCCTCTCTACCTCTAGCCCCAAAACATGGACAAGGGAAGTTGATATGAAGGAGTGTGTCACTACTGAATCAAATAAGGCATGCACCCATGTAGAAAAAATGTGTACCTCGAATGACATATCGATCACCTGGTGTTGGCAACACTAATGTATAAAACTAACCACGACCTACTCCATGACCACTTTTCCCTGAAGACAACCACCTCAATGTCTGCACTCAACACTCTAAGGATGAGGATAATTGTGGGGTTGTTCTAGGGATACCCCCATCAAATCTTTGCTGATCCAAAGTGGGTGAAACCTATTGAAACTACCTTGACTGAAACTACCTCAATAGAGGAACCTGATGAAAAACCCCAAATGAAAATTGACTTCTTAGAATGATCGGCTACTCTCGCTGCTGATGAAATTAGACTCTTTAAAAAAAACAATCACCTGATCCCTTAGTGTAGTCTAGAGAGCCACCGAACCCATATAAATGTGACATTGAGTATTGGGACCTACCCCCTACTGATCATAAACTCTTCTCCCATTAAAACAAGAAACCCCAAACCACCACTCAACATTGTGAAAAATCTTGAAGACACCCATCTCTTGGAAATCCAGTTCTGTCTAACATCCTCTCAACATCCTCTTCCCTCACCAGCATCTTGATATATTTTTTCAGTATGAACATGGTAACACAATTCTATTTCTCTAGATAAAAAACCTACTCAAAATGCCTCACCCTATCATACTCATATAGAAATATGTATGAAACATATTTCAAAAGGTTCTTGAAATAGATACTGAACTTTCACACCCTAGATATCCACATCTAAAGTGTATACAGCTCTTGGAGACTAGCCACTATCACGGTCGATGAACGAATATTGTTTCTAAAATGATCTCATAACATCTCCCATTAATCTTATGACTCCTCATGATCCCTAAGGAACATAAAACACCACATCTTCACTTCCGTACACAACATCACCACAACCAACGATACACAATTCTCCTTCCGAGCACTGATCAAACTGATTTCTATATAAAAGTCGTATAACCTGTTTTATGTGAAATCATTTAAAACAGTTTACTTATTCTTTTTTCGACTCTCGAACTTAAACCCCTAGTGTGTCCTCCTCTATGCATCGTTATTGTTAACCTCTACTTTGTGGTGATATGCTGGATAGAGTTGCGGAATATCACATTCACAAACTAAATGAGGAAGTTGAACTTAATCCATATGTGCAGAAGAAGAAACATTTCAATATCCTAAAACCATAATATGGGATAATTTAACATTAATTAATTATTTCCTTTTATTAATTTCAGGATAATCTACCCTAGGATCTACCCATTCAAACCCAGGTGCAAAGATGGATGAGGCATGATCCTTTCTTAAGTATCAACCCTGTAACTAGTATCACCTAATTTAGTAGCCACTTTAAATTTAATGGTCCATGCATCAGATCATAGGGGTCTTAAATAACACTATCTCAGTGGTTCTACATTGTTTACAAAGCATTCTGAACTTGTATGACACTATTTCCCTACCAACCCATGCAACCTCACCTGTGTATAACTCCAATATCCAATATATCCTTCATCTAGACCTCCTATACCTCTTTTCCATGACCCCTTCCCACAAAGTAAAATCCTCCTAGGCTAGAAATGTGGGAAGAGAGATAATAACCCCCCAATTCCTACATCTAGTAGGCCCCATGTTGGAGACTAGCACTGAGGGTATAATAAAGAGACTGATGGGATGAATTAAATTCTAAGAGAACACATGCAAAAGATAGAGATAAGGAAGACACATACAAACTCCTACTCAGACTACAATAGAAAATAAATCCCAAGTACACATATATAATTTCATGAAAAACTACCATAACTAAAAGGGGAAAACTGCAAGTACTAAAAGAATGTAAAATGACATGGACCATGAATCCCATACATCTCCTAAAAAACACCAATTCTTGTATTAAGAGGCTTGATCTCCAACTTCTCCAAGTGACCTGAAAAATAGTTTATATAACGTAAGGTTAGTATAATCGTATATTCAGTAGGATCCTCATAGAGACTCTCATGAAGAAGATAAGAAATCTTGATAAAGAAAAGTGAACAACAAGTGAAACTAACCCATCACTTAAATTCGTTTACTATGTTCCCAACCTCACCATGGATACCCTCATCATGTGTCGCATACAAGAGTATAAAATATAATAATGAATATACCCTGCGATAACTTCCCCACTGGTTTTCCTTTTTCCCAAACATCACTTGTCTTGATCATCTCTCTCCAAAAAGGCTTTCCCATAGACATTTCTGCAGAGCACCACAACACACACCTCATGCGTCAACATGCACCTCATACATCACACCACCACATCCATGTAACCAAAGTAACTAGGTAGTTTTGGGAGACAACACAACTCATATAACGTGTATCAAACATTGGGTGTTATACCTCAATCAATCACCACCCATACACTGTGTAAGGATCCTCAAGACATAATAGCGTATACATGTTACACCTATAGTAGTCCATATATAAATATATACATAATATATGTGTGTGAATAACCATAGTCCATTATATTCCAATATATACATATATGGTGAAATATAACCTCCATGAATACCAGAACAAGTAACCACCAAGAGAAGTGAGTTTTTCCAAAGGGGGTAGTTAGCCATCCATCTTCCATTGGTATGTTGGGGAAAACATCCATAAGGATCAGAATCCCCAGGGTGTCAATTTCCTTAACCGATAGGGTTAATTAGCATATCGAAACACAACATGTACAGGTTATAACATAGCACACAACCAAAAAATTGGCAGAACCTATTATTTGAGTCACATACAGCTATTGTCTCTCAGAATCCTAGATTCCTCTGCTAAGACTAGATATCCTATAAGTACACAACCCATTAATGAGCCACATTAATTTAATTTATCCATTTTTATCAATTTCAATTTGTGTTAATTAATTAATTAACCATTAATTAATGATTATAATTTTCCACATCACATTCCATTTAACATGACAACCAAGTTCAATGCCCTCTAGGCATAACCAAATCGAGTCCCTAACTCCATAGAAACATAACCCCAACATAAAATCCTACAAAGATAAAACACCATGATTTAAAAATAATTTATTCATTTTTTAATCAAAATTCCCATTTTCCATATTCACAAGAATTGTAGAAAATAAGTTTATTCTATGAAATGAAAGGGGATCAACCTGGTGACTAGATGAGCTACCGTCGAGTCTTTTCCACCAATAGTAGGAGCATAGATCCATAAATACTTGAGAATCAAAACATGGAAAGCACAACGTAGATCACACATGTCTTCACCTCTTTTGAAAGGAGGGTAAGAAAGACCATATTCTTCAGGTAGTGGGGAAGGTAAAAAAGATAAAAAAATTATATATTCACCTGAAACCACTTTCATATCAATGGTTAATCCATGATTTAACCCGTTCCATTATCCCTAGTGTCCTCCCTAACACCCACATGTATAAACTAATGCATATTTACACTCAAGGTTTCAACTGGAACCACGAAAACTAGGATTTCTTACCCCACATTCCATAATAACCCTCTAGGATCACCCATCCTAGGCTCACATCACATTCATGCCTCACTACCCCCACAACCACAAGTCTTGTATCTATAGTACATAACAAGTAGCATGAACAAACATAGAAATGAGATATCATCCCTAACTAAAGGCATTAAGTCTTTAAAGACTATAATATCTCATGACACCAAATCATAGGCACTCTAACTATATAAGAAAGATGAATCTCAGACCCTAAAAGGCATTAACTTTATTACACAACCGGTTCTAATTTCATCTTAAATTAACTACTTCATTATTCATAGGATCCATCTATGGGAAACCTAAGAAAAAATTTATCACAAGATATCACCAATTAAATTAAATAATTAACTTATCATTTCCCTAAATCTTTTATCAAAAATCAAAAACACTCTTCAGGTTCATCAACCAATTCAAATAAACATGATTACTTGCATCAATTTGATTACCATCGAATTAGAACAACAAGTAGGTTCATTAAACACACCTATTTATCCTTTATTCAAACAATTATCGATTAATTTTGTATTTATGTTATTTAAAAATTTCCATCAATAACAATATACTAACCAAGAAAGGAATTGATATCACCCAATCTAGAAAATCACAAGGAAAACCATTATCATGATATAAAAAAACAACATCGCTACGCAATTGATACTAATTTATTTAAATTTGTTCACATAATTATTAGGTCATTTTCATTGTGATAGAAGGGGATATATCATGATATCTCTTGATTATACATATATAAATATAGAATCATTGAATCACATAACTCAAAAGGTTGTAGACATTCTTCCCACGAGAAAAAATTAAAGCAACATATCATGATCACCTCTCCTACAACAACTGCATCCACTAGAGGACGCCGTGACACAATTTCACTAACCAACCACTAAGAAGATGCCAATAATAACATGGAGATGAAATTCCATAAAATGGAATGGTGAAACTAAATGATATAGATCAAAGAAACCTCAATAACCGTGGTATATCATACCTTATATTTAAGACAGATCGCTGCAGATAGAAGGAGGGAGCTAGGGATCATTCCTTGATGAAGGAATCCCCAAAACATTGAAGAGAGGGTCTTTGGGTCACCTATGGTCAAGGGAGAGTAGATATATAAATAGGTTTTAAGTAACTTGAGTGTCTGGAATACACTTAAAACATAATACATTTGGGAATTACATGACATGTAATCCGCTTTCACATCGTGTAATTCCTTGAGGTTGAGTTTCCTCGAAAAAGGCATTGCCTTAACACGTTATTTTATTTTTAAAAACCATAAGTATTTCACACTGTGAACCCATATTTCATGATATGAAACAACCAATGAAATAGGATGTCACATCATGTAATGCTGTATCACAACATGTAATAGCCTCTTTCAATATTTTACTTAACCAAACTTCTCCAAACTTTTTCAGAGCCACCTCCAAGAAATTCGACCTTCAAAACATGGAAAGGGTTGATCCACGTTGATCTAGGAACTTACATAATATATCTCTGAAAATATTATGATCATTTATAATCTAAAACCATCCTCTAGTGGAAAAAAGGGGTCATCTAAATAGCCACCCAAGGAGATACCTCCCAAGGCTCTCGCCAGTACAAGAGCTTAACTGCTTAAAAAAAGGGAACAACGCAATGCCTCATGACAACCTCTACCAGATCCTCACCACTCTCTTTTGGTATACACCCTTAAAAAATGATGAAGACACAATAAGTTATAATAGAAAGTCATCTCATATGATAAATGGGTCTACAACCACCAATCAAACAATGTATCAAGAGAAGATCAAAAAATAAAAAAACTCGAGGTATTTAGTGGGTATCTATGACTCAGGTTCCCAGGTACTCTCCTCCATTCCACCATACCAACACAAGTCTGAAACTAAGGTTATATAACACCCATTTAACACCTTATCCTTATGTTTTTGGATCTATATATACTTATCGTCGAAGTTTGTATCTTTATGAACATCGATCTCACCCAAATAAATGATGTGATAGTCATTATGAAGATAACAAAAGAGATAAAACATGTGAAAAAAATCATGTATCTAGAAAATATGTGGGGGACGTGCAACCTCACATTCCATGACTCCAATAATATCCAAAACCCTAAAAGCCCCAACAAACTAGGGAGAAAGCTTACTCCCATGACCAAACTTTCATAGACCATTATGGGGATTCACCTTAAGAAGCACATGTTACACATTGTTAAACTCCGTAGGCCACCTCCTATGGTCATCATAATAATTCTGATGATCTTATGCTGCCTTCATCCACTCATGAATCACCCAAAACATCCCTTCCATACTTTGTACTAGTTTTGGCCTGATAATTGGTGACTCTCTAAACCCAGTCCAACACAATGGAGAAAGGAAAGGTTGACCATACAAGGCATCAAACAACACCATGCTGATGGTGGAGTGAAATATAATATTTTAAGATAACTCTAATGAAGGAAGGTAGCTCATCTATGAATCTAAAAAATCTATCAAATAAGTGTGAAACATGCCTTCAAGGGTCAGGATGGTCCGTTCTATATAAAAATTCATCTATTGATGAAAATTAGTGATAAGGAATAGTTGAGAACCAATAGAATGATAGAGACATATACACAACCAAGAGGTAAAATGAGGATCTCGACTAGAAATTATTATCCTTGAGAATCCATGGATCCTTACCACCTCTTCCAGATACTGTATCAAAAAAACCTCAACTCATCTCAAATCCATGATCACTATAAAGTTGGTTGATTTCATCAAATGATCCACTACCACCCATATAGTGTCATAGCCTCCCAAAGCTCATGGAAAACCAAGATCATATTCCATCGAGATATCCTCCCACTAATGCTAAGGAATATATAATGGCTAGAGAGAACCACCCAAAAAATTGCACCTGACCTTCACCTTTTGGTAGACCAATCAATGAGGGACAAAATCTGCAATTGCAAGACTCAACCTAGGCCTCTGAAATTGTCCTCTTAGGGATTGATACATCATTGTCACACCAGGATATACCATTAAGGGCAAACAATGAGACAATCTGAGAACCATATCACATGATTCCAAAGGAGAGGATAACCATCCTTGAAACAACACATGGTGTTGTTCATCTTCAGACCAACCATCAGGGGCCTCACCACAAATGACTTAGTTTCTCTAGACCACCAAATAAAGATCCCCCAACTGGGACACTTCTATCTATTGCAATAGAGATTATTGAAACATCATCTTAAAAAGACAACCTATTCCCCCAACTACTCCCATATCAAGATGTAATTCTGAATTTTCATCCATTACTCTCAAGGAATTACCTGATTTATGCACTAAATCACTATGTGACTTCCTCCTTAATGAAACATCCATAACATTCCCTTTTCCTGGTGTATATAAAATTTTGTTTTTGTATCCCTATAAGATTCCATCCATTGACCCTGTATCATGTTTAAGTCACTCTGTGAGAAAACACACCTCATGATCTTATGATTGGTGAATACTACAAAATGATTTCTAATGACGTAATCTTTATGCAACATTAGGGAAACACAAAGGCCACCAACTCAAGATCATGGGTTGAATTTTAAGTTTAATGGGGATGTAACTACTAGGACCCATAAGAAATGACGGATCATTGCTGCATCATAACACAACCTAAACCCATATGAAAATAATTTGAGAAAAACTGAAATTGAACTCCTTCTACTAGTAGGAAAAGAACCAGATCACTGACCTTTTTCTCCATCTGATACTCAAAAGTAGCTAAAAAATGATCAGTCCACAAAAATTCTTAATCCTTTCTAGCAATATATGTTAAAGGAGTCAAAACCTAAAATAAATTGACTATGAACCAACTGCAAAATCCAAAAAGACCAAGGAAACTCTACACCTCTTCCACTGTCTTGGGGGATACCTAAGACATGAGTGAATCTACCTTTGAAGAATCCCAAAATATGACATATAGGGACACAACATTCCCTAAGAAACAGAATTATCGAGCCCAAAACTCACAATTCGACAACTTCCCCAATAGCTATTATCGATGAAGAACTACTAAAATGGCATGTAGATGCACTACATGCTACTCCTCAGATGTGAAGTATACAAGGATGTCGATAATGAAGACGTCCAAGAACATATCCATGGACTCATGGAACACAACCTTCATTAACCCCATGAACAAAACTAGAGCATTCATCACAATGAACAACATGACAATTGACTCATAATGCCCATGATGACAATAAGAATTTTTTTTTGGATATCCTCATCTTTCAAATTCATTTGATGATAGACTAACCACATATTTGTCTATGATAACCAACCTTCACCCTTTAGATGATAAAATATTTCATCAATCTACAAAATAAGAAATTGGTTCTTTATTATCAATTTTTTTAGAAAAGATATTCGACACACAACTGAACTCTACTATAAGTCTTCTTCATGAAAAAAAATGTGCACCCCGTAGTGAAATTATTGTCCAAGGAAAACCACAATGCAATAGACCATCAAGCTATATTCAAAGATACCAAAAATTAGAAGGTTCCATCCTATACTAATACATTGAGATAAGATACATAACTGACTGTAGTTAGATCCCGACCTTGATCTCCCATCGAAGGGGTAACACTAAAAATGCTTCTTGAAAGAAATAACTGTAATATTATATGACACTAGGAAACACAAAATACTAAACATAAATTGAACTCCAAATCAACTCATCCATCAAGGATGAAAAGTACTGAACATGACTCTGATCCATCTGAGGGTCTCGCTCACCAACAAAAACCATTGGCTCTCTAACCACATCAGAGAACAACACCTACCTCTAGGATAAATAAATGATAGACTATACCAAATATAACCAATAAATTCTATGGATGAAATCATATGGTTTTATTTGTAATCTTAGGAAATCTCCCCAAGAGAAGTGCTACCCCAAAACTAGCTCACAGTCTCAATATACTTCAAAGAAGTCATCTCGGCCTCTAACTAGTATAGTCAATGCCAAGGGCACTGCAAGCCTCTCTATCTCTAGTCGTAAATCATAGAAAAGGGTAGGTGATATGAAGGAGTTTGTCACCCTTAAATAAAATAAGGAATACAACCAAGTATAAATTCTTTTAAAGGGTACCTCAAATGATGTCTGGATCACATGGAGTTGGCATAACTAATGCATGAAGCTATCCACGACTTGATCCATGGCCTACCTAACCCTGAAAATGACAACCTCCACATCTGTGATATTCTCTCTAAGGATGAGTAGAATACCAAGGATATACTATGCCTGCTCCATCTACTCATTATTGATATAAAGATGGATGAACCTTCTAAAACTGCCTCAATTAGAACTAAATCTATAGAGGAACTTGAAGTAAAACACCTGATGCATGCTGACTGCTAAAAAAGGTTGGGTAATCTCACTGCAAATGACCTCCTACTATATAAGAAAAACAATCACCTCATCCCTTAGCATAGTCCTAAGAGCTGAAGACCAAAGAGAAATGGGACATTGAGGGCTAAGACCTACCCCTGACTAATCATAAAATCTTCTTCCCAAAAAACTGGGATCCTTGAACCACAACTCTTCTTCATGAGGAACTGTGACGAATCCCCTCTTGTGAAGATCTAGTTTTGGATAACATCTTCCGAGAAACCTCTTCCAGCACCAGTACCTCGATATATATAGTCACCATAAATGGGGTATCATGGAGCTATATATCTAGATGGAAATCCTCATCGAAATGCCTCACCCTAGCCTCCTCATCTTGAACCCAATATAAAGCATATTGTAGAAGGTTCTAGAAATAGATCCTGAACATTCAAACACTAGGGCTCCCTTGTTGAAGGGTATGTAGCTCTTGGTAACTAGACACCTTGATGGTCTATGAAAAAACTAGGCTCTAAATAGCTCTATAAACTTCTCATATGATACATCCAACTCATTTTAATCATCGAGGAACAAAAACCACCACTACCTTACTACCCCAGACAACATCGTCCCCACCTATGATACTCAGTGCTCCTTCTGATCAGGGATCAAACTGAATTCTATATCAAACTCATCCAAATAAAATTTCTATGAATTAATTTCAAACATATCTCTCATAATTTTTTTAGAATCTAGAATTAAAACTCATGGTGTTTCCCTCATCAGGTGTCATCATCGTCAGCCTCTATTATGCGGTGATATGCTTGATCAACCTACATGACATTATCTACGTGAACCTGACGAGGTTGTTGACCAAGATCCATACAAGAAAAAGAAAAAACATTTAGTTATATAAAACCAAGAATATGGAATTATTTAACATTAAATAATTATTTACATTTTTTATGTTATGCTATCCTAGGGTCTACCCATTCAAACACAGGCATAAAGAATAATGATGCAGGATCATTTCCTTGGTCTCTACCCTAAAATAAGTATAACCTCTTTTAGTTTACACTGTAAACTTAATGTTCTGTTCATCCGATCATAAGGGGCCCTAAATAACTGTGTCCCAATTGGTCTCTAGTGTTTATAGTTATTGATGAACTTGAATGACACAATTTCCATACCAACCCATGAAACCTCACCTTTTCCAATCTCTAAACTCCATCCTATCCCTCAAACAAAACCTTTGATAAAACTTTGTCACAACCCCTCCACACAAATTATACACCTCCTGGGATGATAATGTGAGAGGAGAGGTAATGAACCCCTGATTCCCACCTCTAGTAGGCCCCTGGTTGGAGACTATCACTGATGATATAATAAATACATCAATGGGATACGTTAAACTCTAAGAAAACACATGCAGAAGAGAGATATAAGATATAAAACAACTGAATCCTGCTCAGACAACAATATAAAATAAATATGGAGTACACATATATAATCTCATGTCGAACTACTACAACTAAAAGGGAAAAAATATATGTACCAAAAGAAAGAAAAAATACAGTGACCATAAAGCCCATTCAGCTACTGTAAAACTCCCAAGCTAGTTATAACCAGCATGATCTCCATCTTGATCCATGTGACCTAAAAAATAATTTATAAAATTTTGGGAGAGTATTATAGTATACTCAGTAGGATCCTCACTGGAGCCTATCATGAAAAAGTTAATAAAGAATGCTAAGTATAGTGAAGATAAATTGAAACAAACTCATCTCTTAAGTATGTATACTATGTTCTGACCTTCACCATGGCTACTCTCACCAAGTTTCAAAAACAAGAGTATATAATATAAAAAATAATATACACCACTACCACTTCCCCAATGGTTTTTCACTTTCCACCAACATTACACATCCTGAGCATCTATCTCAATAAAGGACTTCCCATAGACATATGGGACAAGCACCACAACATGCACCTCATGTGTCAATATGCACCTCGTTTATTACACCACCACATCCACATAACCAACTTAACCGAGTAGTTTTGGGGGGACACCATAACTCTTTCAACCTGTATCATACATCAGGTATTATACCCCAATCCATCAAAACCCATGCACCGAGTAAGGATCCTCAAGCCATCATAGCCTATATAGATCACACCTATAGTAGTCCATAGGAAACTATATCCAAAATATATGTATGTGAATAAACACATGATATTGCATCCCTATATACACATATATGGGGACAACTGACCATCATGCATACTAGAAAAAGTAACTACAAATATAAGAGAGCGGAGATAAAGGGGGTAGTTTTCCATCCATCCTCCCATTGGGATGTTGGGTAAAATAACCTTAGGGATTATAATCCCGATGATGTCAGTTTACCTTACCAATAGGGTGGAGTATCATATCAAATCCAAAATGCACAATACATGACATATATCACGACTACAGAATGGGCTCAACCTAATCATAGAATCATCTATAGCTAATGTATGTCAGACTCCCAACTATCATGTCTAAGACTAGATATCCTATAATTAAAAAAACATTTAAAGAGATAACATTATTTACTTTATCAATATTTATCAATTTCACTTTACTTTAATTAAATATCTACCCATTAATTAACCATTATCCTTTTATAGATCACATTCCATTAACATCACAACCATGTTCCATTCCATATAGGCATAACTAAACTGTGTCCATAGCTCCATAGATGTATAACCTCAACATTGCATCCCATCAGGCTCCAACCCTATGGGTTAAACATCGTTTACTCATTTATTTAACAATATTCCCATTTTTTATATTCCCATGAATTTTATAAAAGAATTCTAAGCTACCAAATGCAAGGGGTTCAACTCGGTGAGTAGATAAGCTACCCATAGAGTCTTTTCTACCTATAGTATAAGAATAGACCTATCTATACTCATGAAGCTAACCATATAAATCATGTGTCATACCCCTCACATCTTTACATCTTTTGGAAGGATGGTAAGAAAGACTATATGACTCAAGAAGTGGGGAATGTAAAGTAGATACAAAACAACATATTCAACAGAAACCACTTTCTCCTCAATGGGTAAGCCTGACTTCAACCCATTCCTTCATCCCCAGAGTCCTCCCTAACACCCACAGGAATAAACAAGGACATATTGCCTCTTTAGGCATCACCTGATTCCACAAACATTGGGCCTCCCTTCCACCACATACCATAAAAACCCTCAAGGATCATATATTCTTAGCTCACATCACATCCGGGCCTCCTGTCCCTCACAGCCAATATTCTCACATCTAGATCACATAATAATAAGAAGTAACAAACATAAAAATAATATATCAGTCCCAAATAAAGGCATCCATCTTTCACACACAACAAGATCTCACGATTCCAAATTACAGGAACTCTATCTTTATAAAAAATTAAAAACATAGTCCCTACAAGGAATTAACTTTATCACACAACTCGTAATTATTCCATTTTGAATTAACTGATTCATTATTCATAGGTTCTAGATATGAGAAACTTAGGAAATAAGATATCACAAGTTTTCACTAATTTAATTAATTTTTTTATTATTCCTTTATATCCTTTGTCGACAAGAATAAACATGATTCAGGTTAATCAACCAATTAAAATATAAATGTTCACCTACATCAATTTTATTATCATCAATTTACAACAACAACTACTATCTTCTTTAAACCATACTCTTTATCTTTTATCCAATTAATTATCAATTAGTTTTAGCATGCGGTTCTTTAATAATTTCCATTAAGATCAATATGATAACCAAGAATGGCATATATATCACACTATCTATCAAATCAAAAGGCAAACTATTATCAGAGTACAAAACCACAACATCGCTACACGATTGATACTAATTTCATTAACTGGTTTATATAATTATTAGGTCAATTTCATTGTAATAAAAAGGGACAAATCACGCTAGATATACAATTTCACATAAGTGAATATAAAGGCATAGAATCACCTATATTAAAATGTCATTGAAATTCTTTGCATGAGAATAGATCAAGGAAATGAATCATGATCACCTCTCCCGCAACAACTGCATCCACCCAAGGATGCCGTGAAACAACTACATAAGCAAAACACCAATAAGACTCCATGATCATGAACCATCAAATACAAAGGAGAAACAAAAGGAAACATATCAAAGAAACCTCAAGAAAAAATTTAGATCATACAAAATATTGAAGATGGATTGATACATATTGAATGAGGGAGCTAGGGATCATTCATTGATAAAGGAATCAGCCAAACAAAGAAGAGATGGTTGTCGGGTCTCTTGGGGTTGAGGGAGAGCCACTGCACCTGTACATTTGAAAAAAAACTAAGAGGCTATAAAACACATAAAAAAATAGCATCAGTGCATTTCATGATGTGTTATCTGTGTTCATGTCAGGTAATGCCTTGTGGTCGAGTTCCGTTGAAAAACACATCACCTCAAAACTTTATTTTAATTTTCAAACCCTGAAGTATTTCACTCTATGAAACCTTCTTTAGTTCCATAAAACAACATGTGAAATAGGATGTCACATCATGTTACACTGTTACATGATGTGTGATCCCATTTTCTATGTTTTACTTAACTGAACTACTATAAACATCATCCACGCCACCTCTGAGCACTTAGATATTTGAAAACATGAAAATGGTTGACCCATGTGGATATGATACCTTAAAAAAACAAAGTGGATGACTCATTGATTCAAAAAAAATCATGAATCATTAACTATATTACGTTTATAACAATACCCCTTGATTAAGGAATTGGTGAATTTTGTATTGGATGATTTTGGTGTAGGAAATTAATCTTTTTTTTTCAAGTGTAAGTGGAGTCGTCTATATCAGACAGAATTAAGAAATTATAGAAGAAAGGCCATGAGTTATAGAAAAATGGTGAATTTATTAAAAGATATATTTTTCGAGAATTTATTTTTGATAAAGATTGTGATTTTAGATTTATTAAGAGATTATGTGTGACTTGTGATTCAAAATTAAATAAAGAGTAGTTTAGTAATGCTCATAGTTCTTCATTTTTAGTTCATTCTAGTAGCACAAATATGTACAAAGACCATTGGGAGTATTTTTGGTGAGATGGAATAATAAGACATATTGTATATTTTTTGATGAAATGTTTGACATGTAAATAGGTTAAAGTAGAGTGATAACTACCAAATTGGATACTTCTATATTTTCAATTAGTAGAGTGGAAATGAGAAAATATATCCATGGACTTAGTTTGGGAACTACCAAATATTTCTCTAGGTAAAAATGATATTTGGGTTATTGTGGACCGACTAACTAAATCATCACATTTCCATCTATTAGAGATAATATGTATTTTGATTATCTTCTCAACAATACCTTATTTATATTTTCAGGTTATACGGAGTTCCTCAATCCATTTTATTTGGTTAAGAGCCCACATTTACTTCTAAATTTTTTAAAGGCTTTCAGAAGTCATTGGGAACTAAATTAAATTTTAACACTTCTTTTCATACCCAATATGATAGACAGTCCAAGTGAACAATTCAATCCTTGGAAGACATGATTTGAACTTGTTATATGAATTACTAGGGAAGTTAGGATCAAAATATTTATTTAACTGAGTTTTTATAAACATATTTTTTATTCCAGTATTAAAATGGAAACTTTTGAAGAATTATATGGGATGTGGTGTCAAACTATATCATTTTGGGATGAATTTGAAAAAATAAAGTTGATGTGACTAGAATTAGTAGAGGAAGTGGCTGAGAAAGTGATGATGATCCAACAACACACGAGGACAACATAATGAATGTTGGGAAGTTACGCTAATAATAGGTGGAAATATTTATATTTTGATTTAGGTGATCATATTTTTCTTAAAATATCATAATAGAAAAGTGTTATGCATTTGGTACGAAAGGAATGCTATGTCTATGGTTCATTGGACCTTATGAAATCCAAGAGAAATTTGGAACAGTCACAGACTGGGTAGCTTTGCCTTTAATTTTGTCTCAGTTACCTATTGTTTTTTATATTTCTATGTTGAGAAACTATATTCAAGATCCATCTCATGTTTTGAGCCTAGAAGTATTTTAGTTGTAATAGAAACATTCTTAAGAAGAAAATACAGTTTAGATTCTTGATCATAAAGATAAATTATTATGGAATAATGGGACTCATTATGTTATGGTTTTGTAGAGATACCTCATTGTTGAAGAAGAAACATTGGAATCTAAAAATGATTTGAGGGAAAAGTATCATCTCTTGTTTAATAATTAAGTAAAAAATTATGGGTATATAATTATAAGATGGTTGGGATATTGTAACATCCCAGGTATTTATAATACAATTTTTATTCATTCTAGTGTTAAATAGTCAAAGTATTTATACATGTATAATTAAATAAGTGGTATTTATAGATTTTATGTAATTTATACTGATGTAATAATAACATGAACATAGGAATATTAAGATGACAATTATGAATACTAATCATTCCTCTATAATAGTAACCTCACCTATGAGAGAAAAAATAAAATTTATTTATCATATAAGTGTAATCATGATATATTTATATCATGGAATTTGTAATTTTTTTGGAAATGAAAACTTTTTGAATTTTTGCAAGTCATAAATACTTAGTTACAATTTTATAATTAACATAATTATTTAAAAGAAAATATATATTCATGAAATAGATTCAAAAAATTTTATTTTTGTTTTTTTATTATAAGATTATTTTATGGGATATAAAATAATTTTTCAAAACATTACAAAATACATTATAAAAATAAAAATGGTATTTTTTTGAATAATTTATGAATAAAAGAAATTAAATTTATCATATTTATAAAATTATTTTCTAAAAATGGAGATCATTTTTTAATTCTATATATCAAAAAAAGTTTATGATTTTTTTCTGAAATACATGAATATTTTTATGACTCGAGAAATATGGTAATTTATGATATAAGATAAATACATGATTCATTGAGTCATAGATGATGTAAGGATTATTGAATCCCAACATCTCAAAAAATCTTCCATTAAATTAAAATAATTTTTGAAAATTATCAAACTATTAATTGTCTTGAGCCAAATTGATAAAACAATGAATATATTAATGAGAAAACACCCCTATCCAATATAAATACCTTGCATAACCACCTCTTCCTCTCACACATCAAATACTTTTATCTAGATTAGTTTATGACCAAATACATTAAGAATAATCTTCTCCATTCTTAAGACCAATTGGTATGCCCAAATTTCCATAACCATGGTCCTTAAGAAGGTTCTTAATGAAGAGAATTGAAGAGGTAAAAATCGTCTTTCATTTTCTTTTCTTTTATTTAAAATTATTTTTCATTTTGAATAATATATTCACCTCCCATTATAAAAGAAGAATTAAACCTCTTATGTTTTATATATATTTTAATTTTATTATGTTTTTTAAATATTCATCATTATACTTCTTCTCCTCTCCATTTTACTCTAAAAATAAAAACATCATCCGTGATGTGTCGATTTACCAAAATTGGGAACGATGTGTTTTCAATTTCCATTACTATCTTCAAGGTTGGTCATAAAACCATTAATATGGTTAAATAATATTTTATTTTACATATTATATTTTATATTATGTTTTTAAACAGTTTTTATATATAATATTAATTAATAAAACAAAAGTGGTTCGTAATGAAAAAAATTCACCAAAATAAACTAATGTTCATCACTAATATTTTATCTAATGATCGAACATACTTCTGTATAACCCAAATTATATATAAGATCATTTAATTTTATTTATGTTAATTAATAACATTTAATTTCAACTCTATATTTTTTCTCCCTTCCGATAAGATAATCCATAATAAACCAACCATGAAAACCATGAAATAAATGCACATGAAACAATAAAAATAACAAAAAATTAATAATAAATGGGGGAAAAATATTTTATGATAATATAATATATGTTCTTATAAATATGAATATAGTTCTAAAATATATTAATTAAACTCTTTAAATCATTATATAGGAGTTTGGAATAATTTTTAAGTAAGATTTAGCCGAGTAAGGGAATTCTTAACCCAATTTTTATTCTGTGGGTTGACATTCTACGCATGGATTATGTACTACTAAGATTATTTGTTAAATTAATTTTTATTTAATTATGTTTTATTATGTGTATTTATAGTGTATACACATAGTATATTTTTTTTTATCAATTATCACTTCAAATATATAATATTTTTAAGGGAATTTTTAAAAAAAATAAAATTTTAATTTATTTTAATTTTTAAATGGAATTATTTATATTATTCATGTATTTTTTTTATGAATAAGTTTTGGTTCCTAGGAATTGTTTATAATTAAGGGTGGGACCTATATCTACCATCAATTCCTTGGGTATATTTATGTTGGAGGTCAACCGTATGGTTACTCCAAGTGTAACTACGATGGTTACAGAATAAGGTAGTCGTGAGGGTTATATTGTAAGCTGGAAATGAGAGTTACATTGTATGGTATTCATGAGGGTTATAAATAATATTATAGAAATGATATTTAAAATCTAATTTATTTAATTCCCCATGTTACCTTTATGGTATTATTTATGTTCTCTTTGTTTTAGGGAAGTCTCATTTCTTTCACAAAGTAACTATATGAAACTTATTGGGTGAGAAGTATGTATTTGTGGAAATGATTGAATATGTTTATAATAATTAATGTACTAATAATTTATATCCTTATTTTTATATCCATTAATTAGATTATTGTGCTCATCCCATGTTTTAATTTTTTTTCACAAGGGTTAAGGATGACTAAGAGAAAAAGGGACTCAAAGATGAATGTTGTGAATAATTTTCATGTTTTTTATTAAAAACATTTGTATTATAAAAATGGATATTGTTTTAGTAATATACATTTATTATTATTATTAGTTGATAAGTATGAATTATGTATTAAATTTATAAGACTCTGAACTGAAATGATATTTGGGAATGTATAGAAGTGAATTATAAAAGAATTTATTAGATTATGTAATGTTTAAGGTTGGGTCCTTATATTTACCACATTTCTTCTGTGATTTTTATGGGAAAAAACTATGTGGGGTAAATGAAATGTAAATTGGATATATACCATGTACCCTGTATTTATCCATATTCAAATTGGAGGTCAATACATGATGTCTAATGATTCTGGGTAACAAGCCCAACACAACTTACTACAATTTAGAATATTCACCCCTATGTGGTAGACCATTGGGAAATCATGTGAACTTTTCAAATATATATTGTGTTTCTATGACATATATCCATAATCCATTATTTCATAATATGTGATATAAAAGTGTTATTCATTTTTCCTTGAACAATTCACCTTCATATGAAAAAAACAATCATTTATATTAATTTTTAGATTGAAGAAGAAAAAATTATAAATGAATACCAATAAACAAATTATAAAGTATATAAAAAAAGTAAATAACTATAAATTAATATATACCCACTCAGATACCACTTGATGGTTTTGGGATGTATCTGAAGTGGTCAAGCCCATTTCCAATAAATAGTTTCATCGGTTTCTAAGAAAACATCAAATAAAATAATGAATGCACCAAAAAAATATTCTTAGATATTCTCTTTTCACATTTAATTTAAAATTAATTTAATAAAAAAATAACCCTAGCTTGATAATTCTTTCATAATTGATAATCAATTACAAATCCTATCTTGAATCACAGAGTTTCCATTATTGTGGAAGAATCCTAATTCTAATTCCTCTAGTTGTATCCATACATGAATCATGAATTCCAGAACATTTCTATTAGAACTATGGGTACTAGAATATACGAACCAAGAACCTTGGGTTATTCTCCATTGATGAAAAATAGATGTATTTAGTTTTGAAATAATTATTCCATTACTCCAAAATTTTTTAGAGGGATTAGAGTGGTTCTCTTTCTATGTTCTTGATAGACTTGTTTAGAGATTCTTTTGGTATTGAAAGGATTCCATTTAGATGATTTATTATACATGAACATTGTCATATAACCCTAGAAATAATATATTTAGTTATATAAAAGTTGGTTTAGACAATTAATAATTTCATAGTGACCCTTTATCATTTTTTATGTTAATTAAAACCAACATATAATAATAATAATAATAATAATAATAATAATAATAATAATAACAATAACAATAATATATTACCTAACATATGTTAAAAAACAGATATTTAAAAATAATTTTTTAAACAATAAATAAATATTTATTTAATTAATATTAAAAACATTTCATCTCTAGTGTTCCTTTAACTAATTTTTTCAATCCCCCACAACTTTTATAAAAACATTAATAATAAATTTCATCTTTAATAAATATCATTATATTATTTATTTGATGAATAAAAAATATTAAATTCATTAACTTATGAATAAATATTTTTTAACATTCAACTCACATGTATTATAAACTCAAAAAATAGTGATTACATTTATGTTATAAAATTATCTTGAATAATTATTATTCCACTATGTGAAAATAATATTTTAATTAATTTTAAATTCAAGTATAATCAGACTACAATTTTTGATACACTTAGTGTGTGATCCTTGAATCCTTTTTCATAGTGTAATTAGACAATCTAGCCTAAACACTAATATTGGAATCTAGAAAAATATTAGGGCATACCTTGAGAAAGAAGTTAATGTTAAAAAGAAAAAAATATTATAAAAATTATTACCCTATGACATAATACCAATCTATTGATATCTCAGGAATAATTTTTCATATTTATATAATCATAATATGTGATTGAATTATTTTTCATTGACTCTATAAGATGAAATCATCATTGAATAGGTATTTCTAGTATAAAAAAACTTCCAAAGAAATATTTTTTATTATCTAAGAAGGGAAAGATATTTTCATAAAATATTCAATAAATGAAATACCACTTATGACACACCAGACATATCCTACTTCACCTTGATCAGATGTGGTCATGGTTTTTACAATACATTAAAGTACACAATTTTAAAAAAACAATAATCTCAAATATATGGAGGAATACACTCATTCATAGATAGGAATATCCAATGAAACATAAGACCAGAAGATTTACTATTAGTGGGTCTATCCTTATAAGATTCCTTTGGGATATTACCAAGTGATAAATTCATGATAAGAAATATCAATGTATTTTGAGCCCCCAAAACCTAAAATTAAAACATAATATAAGCCTCATTATATATATGTCATCCAGAATATTTAACATATGTTTAGTAATATTTTCATAGCATGTAAAGGTTCTCATTATAGTGGGGAATTACTATAACCTTTTGATGAAAAAAATACTGTAAGGATATAATCACATTAATGTTATATGATATAATACACATCATATGGTATGATATTTATTAATACTATGGTAATAAAAAATAAAATGGTAGTTGGTTCAAGGGAACCAACTCTAATATAGGAATCATTACATGTTTTCTAAGGATTTTCAAGATTTTATACTAGAGATAGAGGTATAATTCATGTGTGATTTGGTATTATGTATATAAAATAAAAATATAACACCTTATCACAAGTATCAAGATGATATGATATAATTGAAATCTCAATAAAGTTATATTGAGTCTAATGGATTTATTAGGTAATGTGTATCACCCTGGGGTGATCCAAAAATTATTACCAATATAGTTAATGGAAGCTTAATATTGTGTGTTCATTATCACATGATTAAGGTGGATAAATTTATGAACTTGCATCGTTTATCAAAATATTGTGGTTTTTTGTAATTATTTGAGATTTTCTTAGTGGGTTTCAAAGATTAATCACTATTCAATATATCAATAACTAAGAGTGTTATATGATGTTGTCCCAAAGATATATTTTTGAACCATATATGTCTATATTTAATTCCTAGTGATGCTATTTATAGTGAACAATGATATATCATTACTTGTGTACTTGATGAATTATATTTTGTTTCCTTATATTGAATTTTTTTATTGTTTTTATCAATGATATATAGATATATTCATGATCCTTTGAGGATCTTGGGGAAAAATTGGATATTGTAATGGACTTACTTAGATTTCACCAACTATATACTAAATTTTAAATATGCCATTATAATAATTGAGTGGTGACATTAAATGGAATTTTTTTCTATTTATCTAAGAAATATTTGGATCCTCAGATGGTGGTAGTAGTAATTTTTAAGGATATTCCCAAGAATAGTTTTGGAATATAAATTTCTAATGTATTAATAATTTTTATCATCAATTTATCCAATACCTCTGTTATCAAGCTACACCAATGATGGACTATAATAGGAAGGATGTAATGTTCCTATGGGATAATATATGGGAGGATTTATTCCAAGAACAAAAGAAGATATTTACCTTAGTAATAATTCTTATTCTACCAGATCTAGAGGTGTTCTATGATGTTTATTATGAAAAAAATACTATGGATTTATGGTATATATTGATGTGGGAAAGAAAAGTTTATTCCTATAATTAAACATTAATTTTTGTGTATATGGATAATTACCCCCATTATATGGAGATCCCTATTATTGGGAATGGTCTTCAAATATAGCATTATTCTTTGTTAACAGATATGTTTGATGCATACAATAATCATAAGATTTTGAAGTATTTTTTATCAATGGGATTGGAATATTCCATATAGGATATGAGATGAATATATTCAATAATTTTATTTTATGATGATATATACTCTAAGAAAGGTAAATTTCGTTATCATTTCTTTATAAACTTTTTTTGGGGGATACATTTTCTAAATTGAAAGATGAGTGACACTATATATCACATTTATTTGAGTTTCACATTCTTGTTCTTGGAGAAGCATATTTTTATATTTTAGAGAATTTAACCATCACATCATCCTTTATAGAGTGTATTAAAAATATTTAAATACCAGATTTTGAGTGTTAGTTTTTTAGGAAATATTATATCATGTGAAATAGTTACCAAGATGGACTCTTAATGTTTATTGTCTTTTATATTTCCATTAACTAATTTTTATTATATTTATCACATTAATTGATGAGGTATTTTAATATTTCATGATTTATAGTTCATCCTTTCTTTACCAAGGTGAACTAAATTGTTTGATGATACATTATGTATAGCAGAAATAAATGAGAGATGTTAAAATTTAATTCCAAAAATTTTAACAATCATTGGGTAAAATAGAATTTTAAATCCAAGTGGGAATTATTTTTTTCATTACAAAATTAATGATTGAAAGTAGGATGTTATGACTGTGAATTTCAAGACTACTTTAATTAGTTCATTAAAAGGTAGAGTGCAGTTTGGTGTATAGATGATCAGATGATGGATGTAAAACATTTTATTTTGATTAAATAAATTGAAAATGTTATTGAAAATGAAATTCATTATGTTTGGGAAATTTTGAGACTTCATAAGATAATGAATAAAATTATATATGGTTGTGATATGAGGTTGACATATTTATTTTAAGAGTGTTTAAAATTTTCTAGGAAAAAAATGTAATAATTAATATGTGTTATCCCCCATAGACAAAAATTAACTAAACTATTTATATTCATGAGGATATGATTCATTCGTGTATCTTTGATTATGTTGTTTTTTTGGAAGGCCATTTATCCTTGATAGAGGGTTTTTATAAAAAAACAACCCTGAATCAATTTATATGGATATATTTTAGGCAATATATGGGAGGCCATATTGTTGAACCTTAATTTAGATGAAATATACTGATGAAACTCTTTTTGATTATAAAACATTAAAAAACCTTTTTATTAGGGGTATTTGATTCAGAAGAGAGTAATTATGAATCAGAGTAGGAATATGTCTAATGAAATTATATTTAAATTCATTTTTAATTAAATACAAGTTTATATTTTTTATTCTAGTGTCAAGAGATTATTTTTGAATTTCATAGACCTTTTATGTGTTCTATGCTATCAAGAACTATTCCAAGAGGATACATCAGATTGATAAGATTAATTGTGTACTCAATGAATATATTTTTTTTCTTTTTAAGATGATTAATGAATCTTACCAAGGAAGATATGGACAATGGTGGGTAGTTGGATATATCTTTTATGATGTTAGGTGTGTGTTTGATGTTATTTTTAATTGAATTTATCTTAATATTAGTTTTATTGGTGGGGAATGATGGTGTTTTTGGTGGATGAATGACAATATAGAATGTTATATATGGTGTACTTTCTAAAATATTGTATGGAACTATAGGCACCCCAAATTATAGTATGTGGTACTCGAATATGGAATCATATGGGTTGATTCCCATAACCAGATACTAACTACATCATGGAAATGTACCGGGTACCATTTGGGATTGCAATTGGTTTTATTAAATGAGATACATTTTAGTAATATAATGGATGTGTTATTTGGATAAATTATTATATTTTTCTTATAAAGGGATAATTTATGATGATTTTTTTTATCCCTAATACCTCCCTTTACATATATAAATTCTTGGACTTATTTATTTTTCATTAATTATAATAATTTTGATCCATTTATCATGTTAGAATCACGATAATAAGAGACTGAAATATTTATCACTTTGTTTGAAGGTGGTATTTTTTAATTACTGCATCATTCAAATATTCTTTTAATATTTTAGTTTAATGAAAATTTGAGTTCTATGTGTTCTTTGGGGAGATATAGATCTATTCTTGGAGCTGATAGTTCATTTAGTAAGAGCTACATGACATCCCTGATAATTTCACATATACACGAGTTCTTTTTCTAAAATTTTAAACTGATATTATTATTCATGATTACCTGTGAACTTAATAGATTTATAATTATTTTCATCTTGAAGATAATTATTTTTCAAGAATTATTAAGTTAAATTTTTTTATGTGTTACATGGTTATAATTGTGAATTTAAACAAAGAAATAATTATTTAAATGATAGAAATCGGGGAATACTTCATGAATTTATATTTAACATTTTTAAAGTGATTACACATATATCATATGAGATGAAAATTAATGTTTTATTGTTATTTTTAAAAGTGAATTTTTTGTTTCCATCTTTATGAATGTTTACATTTATTATATAAATTGATTTGAAATATTATGAAAAAGTTAATAGATATTATACTTATTGGGAATGTTATTTAGTGGAGGAATACATTTATTTTCACATGTTAATGAAAGAGTCTTGGTGATAACCCATGTTATCATGTTATAAAAATTAATTATGTGATAATAATATCTTACCATGATGTTTTTGATATATTTTTACAATATATAAAACACCATGATATGGTGATATTGACCACATCTTGGATTGTCCTTAAGAAACCCACAATAGTGTGAAACCTTATGATCTGAAGGTTCATTCCTAGGATTATATCATTTTGAAATGTGGTGAATGAATCATACCGAATCATATCTAAATTCTAGGATATTCAGTTTTCTAACATAAAATGATGCTTTTGGGTGTTTTAATACATAACATGAATGTTTAAGAACTAAAAATTTCATAATTGGGATTTTAATGAATTTATAAAGGGAGTTAAAATGATGAAATCATTATGATATAATAAGTAAATTTATAACCATCATCTAGTTCTTAGAGGCCTATATAAATTGGTTAGATAATTAATCAAAATTTTTAATCTCCTCAAAAAACTACATAGAAATGAAACAATTAGTATCTCATTTTCTCCCACCTCTAAACATATATATAGAATATTATGGCGTTAAGAGGGGTCCTATTTAATAGTTAAGGGATTACCATGAAGCATATATACCTTTAGATGAAAGAGTGTTTTGGACACATTATGGTGATATCAATTGAACAATTATGATCATTTATGATAGTCTAAATAGACTGGTGTAAGTTATATCATTAATATTGTTCATTACTTATATATATTCCAATCATATTGATATATTTTATGTTCAATTATGTTTTTTATTATACAATTTTTAGGATGGTATACATACCTATGAGACCCTTTAGGGGTCTCATAAAAAGTCACTAAAAGATTGGTTTGAATTTAAAATAGATTAATAAACCAAAAGAACAAGTTTTCCAGAATCCAAAATATAGATGAATCTAAAATACCCATTTATATTAATAAGAATGAATACAGAGGAAAATTCTGTAAGAAAATAAACATGTTTATTCTTAACACCACAAGACCATGGAATAATACTAAAAAATGATAGTTTTTTGAATTATTAGAAAATAAAGGGAAAATTAATCATTATAAGATGATTCTATACTATTTTTTATAGAGATATTAATCATGATGGACATCAAAAAAATACCATACTGAAATAGTAAAAATTTGAAGGTTGTTTTATAAAATTTATTTTTTATCTGAAACATAATGCTAGAAATAGATTGGAAGACCAAAATAACTAGAGTAAAATGGACATTGAAATAACAATGACCTCCATATAGATAGAGTGGACATTTTGGGGAATATAGAACCATAGTGAATACCAATTAATAATTTTTTAGATAATAATATATTTTTGGTAAAATTAATAAAAACATTCTCTGATCAGAAATTATGTCTTTAACCAAACCAAAATCATTTTAGTATATGGGATCACTATTTAGTGGGAAGTTACATTGTTAAATAATTTATAAATTTTTTTATAAATTAAATAATTTGAAAGTATATTTTTTATAATTATTTAAAAAAATTCATAAATATAAAAATAATTATTTATATTAAGGACTTATTTTGATAATTTATTTTAAAATATTTCAAAAGGAGTTTTGGATGTTTAAACCATCATTGGATTAATAAAAATCAAATATGAGTGATATTTAATTCAGGTAAACTATTTACATAAAATATTAAATTTTTATTATTTTATAATACAAGTGTTCATGAAATATATCATATTTTAATATGAATAATTTTATATTAATACCATGAAAATGATAAAATGAAATTTTTATATTGGGTAATTGTTAATTATTTATTTTTATCCACATCTAAATTATAAGATGTTTATAATTTATTTATGAATTATTCATAAATATTAAATATCATGCTTAAATATATGATATTTTAAATTGAATATTTATTGCCTATTTTATTCATAGATATAATTTTAATCTAATGGATTACAAAATTTATTTTTAATGGTGTTTTAAATTCTTCTAGTTGTTATAATAATTGCATATAAAGAGTTTCATGCTAGGTATGATGATGTAATTAGTTTTATTCTTTCATGAATTAATGTTATATTTGGGTTATGATTTTTTATTAAGTAGTTATGTAAAATTTAGACATACAAGTTGTTGGAAGATTGAGAGAAATAAAGTCTCTTTTGAGTAAAATATCCCTGAGTAGATGGAGTTTTGGTTAGAATAATCACAAGCATGTGGGCTTATAGATTGTCATGAAAAGTTGGGGTTGACCATATATGGATCTAATATTACTCACGTGTTTATTATTTATTTCATATAATTTTAAACCTTTAAATGAAATTATTTCATATACCTCCCACAAGGGATGAATTTTCATGTGAATAAATTTTATTTACATTTAATTAGCTTACTAACTCAGATTATGGGTTGTGTAAAGTGTTACCTATTAATATGGTTTGAACGTATTGTTTCTAAAAAAGGTAATATGATTTAAAAGTAAATAATTAAAATTATGTATTTATATAAATGGAATAAAATATGATATGTTTATGAGATTAAATCCTCTATATAGTGTATAATTATTTCAAAATCATGTATATGTCAACACCGTGATTATTCAATCAGGTATGTTTTTTCAATACTGGGTCCCCATGGATTATATTTTTGAAGGAATGGATTAAATGGATAACCATAAGAGTCATGTAAATATATCCCGATATGTGCATTTGGTTACACTTATCATTGAAACCATATCTGTTAAGGTACTAGAGGAATAGAGTTGGTTATATACTTAAAATGGATTAGTAATTTTTTCCCACTCAACTATCTAATAGTCATATATGATATATTTGGGGTGATGGCCTACTAATCTTGAAATATGGTTAGCGAAATAGTATATAAGACTAATTAATTAGTGAATTATGGATCATATCTGTAACTTCATGACACAAACTGTTGTCTTGGAAAGATCCGATGTTCCACAAATCTAAAGTGGAATATCCTAGACACCAAAGGGTAGTAGTAAATGTCATTGGATTTCTAAAATATTATGGGGATTATTTCCCCTTAATAAAAAATAAATTATTAAAAAATTAAAACTAAACCAAACTACATGATTCTTTATGTATAAATAATAAAACTCAATATGAAATTCCAAAAATAGATAATATCAGAGTAGTAATAGAAATTAAAATAAGAAATATAACGATAAACTAAAAGACATCATGCCACTACATCATCAATGCATCATCACTCCTCCAACTCCACAATAGAGGTCTAAGATCCAATAAACATGCCATGAAATTAAAATCATAATGATCCAATAATGAAATGGGGAACCTTTCCTTTACCAGTATCATGAAAAAAATACATACTCAACAAGGTTCATATTCATGGGGTGAGTATACAACCCATTTGGAAACCACTAATTGAATATCTACTACTTCCACTGGAATAAAAAAGTAATAGAATAGTTTAAAATATTAAAAATAACTATGATAATATCTAATGTTGTTTTTTAATTTTAAAATATTTAAATGTAAAAAAACTATTTATCCATTCTATCCACAAGATATACCTATTCAACATCCACAGACACACACAAAAATAAACACAAAAAAACATCCCATTAGGTTCAGTCCTAACTTGTGTAAAGAATCCAATCATACTAGTCAGTTTTTCACTTAGTTATGAATCAATGGATCCCTTATCTAGCCCTCATCCAGTTTCTAAACCAAACACATTGTATTCAAATTTAATATAAACTCACTCTACTCTAGTGTATTCCAATGTATCAAACCCCTTAATTTATTTGAAATCAAATAATCCTTTAAAAGCATTTACTTAATATATTTTATGAATAAAACTATAATTATAATTTAAAACCATGACTAAAAATATGGTTGTTAAAATACCATTAAAAATCCAACGTTTAAACAATTATAAACCAAAACGTTTTTTCCAAAAATAATCCAAAAAATAATTTTTTAAATTCAATCATATCATTTATTAGAAGATATTCCATAATATTCTAGAGAAAGTAAAGAGATATAGAATCAACTAACCACATGGATGATCTTAATGAACATGAAGAATCATGTTTCTATCTAGCTAATTTAGTATCCCTTTCTCATTCCTTCAACAAATCCCAAAAAGGAATTGTCAATGAATGACTAATCCAATAGATACTAGGAAACCAACAAAAAAAAGGATCTATTAAATATAAAACAAGATAATATGAAAAGGATAAAATAAAAGATATAATAAGGCTCTTACCTTAAATCTATTAGATCAAACACACTTTGATCAATTTAAATAGTGTTCTGGAGGGAGAAGTGTTACAAAAATATCCGTGGGGAGTCATATGGTTATATATCATAGGACAATAGGAAAATAAATATGGTTTTTTGATAATTGTAATTAAAATAAAATTTTAAAATCCTATTAAATCTGTCCTGTGGTTAAATAAACCATTCACCAACTATGTTCCTTCCCAATAACTCTTAGATTCCCTTACACTGGTTCCAAAAGAAGCTGCAAAGTTTTCATTAATTTTGATTAAACCAAGAAGCTTTAAAACCACTTTAAATTTTTTTTAAAAATATATTAATTCCCATAACTCAATAAAAATATTACATAACATTGAAATACATAATAAACTGGAAAAGTGACTCAAAGCAGTAGTGTTACATTATCCACACCATTAGGATTTCCATCCCTAGGAAAATAGATATTGGTGGTTATTTAGAAGAGTTACATCCTTTTGTCCACTAATATTTCTCATGTTACTTGGTTTCTTATTGGATTTAAACATGTTTCCATAATACTCAAACCATAGGAACACATTTTAAATGTAATATATTATATTATCTATCCCTAATATGAATCAGTGGATGAAAACATTTAGCATCTTGTTCAAGATCCCCATGATCCCATCTAATCACAAATATATGGTCATGTTGATACTTTATCAATTGGGATACATGAAATATATTATAAACCAAAGTAAACCATGGTGTTAAATCCATCTGATAATAAATATCACTAATTTGTTAAAGTATCTCAGAAGTATGAACATACTATAGAGACAACTTTCCTTTCACAATTGATGATGCCCAAGCCTGGGAAAGAGTTTACAAAATACATGATATCCCAAAAAAAATATATGGGTGATGATGATGATAAACATAATATTACGGATGTATGTGGGTTTATTATATATATTTTTTATCATTTTATTTATCTCAGTCATCTCATGAATAAGGGTTGCTCTAAAAAGTTATGTTTCTTTAGTCTTTACCAAACAAAGTAGTGATTGATAAAGATAAACATATAATGAATCTAATGAATCCATTTATATAATTTAATGATAACTATTATCATATTTAAACTCAAATAAGTGAAAAATAACCACCCATAATCCACCAATATTCATAACAAAAGATCATATAATGTCTTATAATGTTAGAATCACCTGTTATTACTACCCATACCTTTTAGGATGATATATTGTTCTCATGGTGAATTTAGTACCAAAATATTTCTAAAAAGATCTTGAAAACCAAGAAGTAAAATTATTATCTCAATGAGAGGTGATCAAAATGGGTATTACCTAAAATTTTACCACTTTTTGAATAGATTGATATGTCTTGTCACAAACTCTAATAGTTTCACAAATCAAAATAAAGTGGAAGGTATTTTGTAGTCAATTAAAAACCACATAGAAAAATAATTCTTCATGATATTTATTGATAAACATATTAAATAGTGCATGTAAATATTATTCTATTTTTATTTAAGTATATATAAATATTTCAACATTCCATCTAGTCATTTGTTCTCAACCTTGTCCTATTGACATGTTAAGAAATTTGGTCACATATTCAAACACATTTAATTACATACATGACCACCAAAAAATGGGTCATCAGTGGCTTGAACATATATTAACTTTCTTGATGAATCAAATAATTATAATAATGATAAAATTATATTTTTGTTCCTAAAAAGATGATAAAATGTAAATTTTATTATGAAAAAACAAAATTGAATTTCCATCTTAATTCCATTCACTAATGGTCTCCCCACCATTAAATTTTTACATTATATTAAGGATATGTGGATGCAATCCTTAAGAATCATTATATTGATCAAACAAATAAATTATGGGAGTCACTAGAAAGAAGATTATGACTTCATTATACTTAGTGAAATCCAAATTAATATAAACATTCATAATTAGGAATTTTGACTAATTCCAAGATTCTTTGGCTAGATGACTATATGAATTATTTCTTAAGTAAACTTCCACATAATTCCATTTTTCATGTTTATAACCCATGTAAAATTTAAATATCTATATATATTCCATACATCATCTTTGTCTTAGGTTTAAATCAGTATTCCAAGATATGTGTCACATTATTTTATGGTTAGTTAATATAGTGAACTTCTCTCTAAAGAGATAATGATTCAATGATTTCAGAGAATGAACCACCAAATCCAAATATAAGTCACCCGTTAGATAAATATTTTTTTAATTAATAATCATCATGATCCATGAGATACGACATTATCTATCTACAGGATAACATTGATAGGTATATATCCAAATGCATCATAATATACAACATCAATTGGTTCTATAGAGATAAGAATTGGTATTGATGTGATCCTAGAGTTATGATTTAAAAGGATTTATTACAATCACCAGTCTACTGAATTTGAGTAACCTTTGTCATGAGCCAAATCATAAGATTTTGGAGACCATATGAATCATGAAAAATAATAATAATAACCTACTAGGGTAATAAAGAAGAATATATCAAAGAATTTATATAGTTGTTTCTAAGAGATGATAGCTTATATCTTCTCAGGGTCTACTAATATGCCTTTCATGGAAATAAAATTCCCATGGAAGTAAAATTATTACATACAAAAATGAAATTTTTATAATTTTATATAAAACTACTGGTATGGTATGTTTATTGACACAATATTAAAATATTATTCATGATCTTTTATTTTTTGTGAATACAACATAATGTCATCCAAAAATACCACAATGAATGTGTCTATTTACCATTTAATGTCATGATTTATCAATTGAATAAAAAATAATAATTCATTTAGGACGAAAGGGACTGACTAGATATTCATAATTATCATAAAAAATATGAAATATTTTCTTTGGAATATCCTCTTTCCTTACCAGGAGTTGGCGATACCCAAACCATTGATCAATCCTAGAGAACCATTGGGATCTTTTAAATTGATCTTAAAAATCATCAATTCATAGAATATGATATCTATTCATTATCATAACATGATTTAGTTTATGATAATCAATACAGAGTTATAGTTCACCATCTTCTTTATTTTAAAAAATAAATGTTGTGTGCCAATATGATGTATGTTGTCTTATAAAACCTTTACTTTACAATTCCATAAATTTTTCATTCAATACCCTTAATGTTTTTGGATATATTTTATACATTATAAATGAAATAGTATTTTTACCTTTAAAGAGATCAATCAAAACTTTGGATTCCATTTGTAGTGGAACATCATTAATTTTTTGGGGAAATAAATAATTATACCAATACATAATTCTTTAAAATATTCTAGTCTGAACCATGGAATTAGATTGATATGTTTTGATAAGAAAAAATTCCATCCATCTAGGATAGTGGTCTCGATCTTTCACCATTAACATAGAAATATCCTTTAAATCAATTCACTAACCCATAAAATGATGTAAAATTCACCTTTCATGTATAACATTAGATATTAACCTTGAAAGAAACTAACAAATTCATTCCTAGGATTATTTAAAATTTATCCATTTAAAAAATATAAATGTCCCAAAAATAGAATCCATTGATTTTTATCAAACAATATATAAATTTATATCCAATACACTCATACTTTAATGGATTTTTTTAGATACTCACCATATTTGGAATCATGTTGACATGAATTCATATTTTATTTATGACATGATAAGAAAAAAATGATTGGGAAGAACTGTTTTCAAATAAAACATCCGTTATATTTTAGAAATGTGGAATTATAAATGGTATAGTCAAATGTTTTAATCATTCCCATTTGATCATCAATTTAGAACAACAAAACTACTTACTCCATACTATATATTCCTTAGTTTCATCTAGTTGTTTCATTTTCTAAGGGGTCGGGGTGTTCTTGGAATCACCCTAGCTCATTTTTTTCCAAGGATGAAAACTATTCTTACTTGATAATCGAATTGAAGAATAATATATCTGAGGCATATGAGAGATATTCCAAGCAATTGATGACGTAATGTTAGGAAAATAATATCAAAATATCCAATATTATTACATTTTTGGAATTATTTTGATGGTTTCATACACTCCAGCTTCTTATACGACGATTAACCACAATGGAAATATCCAATATTATTATTATGTATTGGTGAAAATTTAACTAATACAATAATTTGATTCTATGATGCTCTAACTCCCTCAAAGTATGTATCCCTCTTCAAATTCTTTACAGGAAAACGTTCCCACCTATACCTATGTACAAAAATATGCTTCATCTAGTAGGGTTCCCTATAATATACATTTATGTCCTTATATATCTATTAACCATTTCTGTATACTATCATAGAATTAATTTCTAGGAAAAATCCTAAATGAAATATATATTCCTTCCAGGATACTCTACCAACCACTTATGGATAAAAATTGATTATGTTCAGAATCCTAGATGTATATTCTACCACTAAAAAGTTTTCATTCCAAAGACTGAAATAAATAAATAATTTTTATATATTTATGGTGTTTGGGTAGGATTATTTATTAATTAAATCTTAAAATCCATCCTTTGTATGTTATAAGTAAACTTTGGGTTAGAAATCTAAATCCCCCCACTAGAATGTAAGAACCTTCATCATGAAGACAAGTAGTGTGACCTTTATAACATCCAAGGTTTCCAAAAATTCAAAGATTTAGTTTATTATGCTATGATTTACTTTTATATTTTTAGATTCTTAATCCCCTAAAAATATTGGAGGATTTTGTTTCTGAAACTATATAGAATGATACACATTTCATGTCATTTCATTTCAATTTCCTCCATAATATTTTTGGATAATATTAACAATTATATAACTAAGATGTTGGTTCATATGTGGTTTAGCTGAAACCAAATTCCTTATAGAACCTTCATTCATATTCATAGCTTATCTAAAAGATTCCATTTTTCTATTAATAAAAAAACCATTAATCATCACTTATTATAAAACAAAAGGCTTGGGATATTTCCAATCCTAAGAAGAATAAATTTGTGTAAGCAATTATCCATGAATAATCAAATATAATATGAGAAATTTGGTCTTTAGGGGAAGTATAATTACAAATTCATGATAGGATACACTCATCAGATAAACCCATGATTATTAAATGACAATACTTCTATAGGTTTATAAATACACATTTCAATCTCATACCACCCTAGTAACATGATGATCAACATAAAGAAGTTATCTAGGTATTTTTATGGAATTCATTTAAAGTTATGAAATATCATATACCCTTTTTATAATTTTGATATGACATGAAGACCAAAAATAATTCCATTTTTAACATCAAAACCCTAACCATTTTCATAGAAATAGATGAGGTACCACTAAACTAAGGTGGAATCTCCCAAAAAAAAGTTTTGAAATAAATACAAAGGGTTTACTAAAACATTGATGGGATGATTTTCGCATAAAAAACACAACCTTTCAAAAAAAAACCATATAAAATTTTATAATGCACATAGAATAAATAATACAAATAAAATCAAATAGAAATAACAAAAAAAAATTAAAGTAGCAATTGAAAGTGAAACACATCATCATAAAAATAACTAAAAATAATAATGACACAACATTAATAATGTGGAACAACTCCAACCATGATATATGAGTGATCTAAGATCTAACCAACATCATGATAATGTAGTATCATTGTTCCCCATAATAAACTAAAAAAACTTTCTTTTAACTATCTGGTGAAGAAAAAATCTATATACACACCCTGGTTAATATATAGGGGTTTGTATATATCTTAGTTAGAAATCACCCATAGGATTTAAAAATCATTACACAATGGCAAGAACAATTTACTTCATTTTTTAAAATATAAATAAAACAACTAAGAGAATGTAAAAAGTATTTTAAAAATTAAAGACAAAAAAATTTAAATGGTAGATTTTTTTTCTAATTTGTACACTTGACATACATATTTCACATTCACACACACATAGATATATATGATTCAAACTAGGATTAATCCAATTTTTCATGTATAATACTGTCAGAATAATCAATTTGTCACTTGGCCATGAATGTATGGTTCCCTTATCCATGACTTAACCATTTTCCAAAACCAAAAAGGAATATTCCAATGAAATATAAGCTCATGATATTATAGTGTATTACTAAATTTCATACCCATTCATTTATTAAAAATAAATTAATAATTTTAAAAATATTTCTTAGTAGCTTGCATGCATTAAACAAAAACATCAATTTAAAACCATTAATAAAAAGGGATATTTCAAAAAAATATTTGAAATAAAATGTATAAAAATTTATAAACCAAAATAGATTTCTAAAAAGAAATCATCCAAATTTTCATTTTAAAATCCTTGTATATCTTTTTAGAAGATCTAAGAATTAATGTTCTTGAATAAGTGGATAGAGAGAAGCCACCTAACTCCTGACATATTTCAAGGAACATAATGGATCAATATGTGATATAGAAAATCTTGGCTCTCTTTCTCATTAATTTGAGAAACCTTAAAAAATAAGTCTTAAATAATGAATGATCCAATAGATCCGGGCATATTAACCCCAATAAAAGGATCCATTCAAAGGAAAGTGAGAAAATATAGTTAGAAGAGAAGAATGGTAAAAGGATAGGGAACTTACCTTCAATATATTATATCGGACACTCATTAATACCTTGAAACAATATTTTTATGGGATAACAGATTATAAAATCACATAGACGAGTCCTCTAGTTTTAAGGACTTGTATAATGGAAGCATAAAGATATTTTTAATGTAAAAAATTTAATAAAAACCTAAATTTTGGATATCATTAAATCAATTCCATAGTTATGAAGAACAGTTCAATAAACATTGTGCTAATTATGAATATTATACTAGAAAAAAATCCTTGTGATTTTAGAAACTGTGTACCCATAATTAAAAATACACCAATCACCAAAATTAATAATTTATATGGTTTTTATAATATATGTGTCAACAGAGTATTGAAATAATAACTCTTAGATTCCCCTTCATGGTTTCCTAAAGAATCTATATATTTTTCCTCAACCATACACCTTTAAAAATGCTTCTAAAAAATTTTAAAACCATCTAGAAACACCCAAAATGAAACCGAAACATCATATAACTTATAAAATTATAATAAAAGGGTGAATTAATTAAAACCAGAGGTGTTATTTTATCCCATAAATGGATATGATGAGTTTAAAATGGGTCATTATTTTAGTGGGAGATGTTATAAATGGTCTACTCCTTAAATGTTTTAGAACATGATACACATCTAATAAATAACTATATTATAACTGATTAACATCATCACCATCAAATTTTTCATTTTAATTAATACTTGAAAGAGAAAATCTTTGTGAAATCAAATCATAATACTAAAAACATTTGAATAATTACATTGTAATGTAAAATTATATGTGTTTGAGAAACACACTCAAGAGTAACCAACTATTCATGTTTATAAATACTGGGATAAATTTTCTAATTAGAATAATAGAATGATTCAATCACGGTTTTAGTTAAATTATATGAATAATGAACTTAATAAATTTTTTATTTACTCCCATACCCAACATGACAGATTCTGATAAAGAATTTTTGAGTTTGATCTTTTCTTATAAGGATTATTCTTATTAAGAAATTAATTCTAATTTTACTATTATAAATTCCCAAGAAATATTATTTTCTTATAGAAATAATTTCCCTTTTTAAATATTTTTAGAGTTTATGAACTAGGAAATATGATGTCCATGCATTGGTGCTATATTGATTAAAAATTGGGAAAAACTTCTAATTGGAAGAATAAAATTTAAATATAATTTCTATAAATGTTTCTTCTAGTAACAAGTCATGGTCATTTAAACCTATATTTATCAGGATGGTGGTTTAAATATTACATATTATATAATTATTCAGAATAAATGACGGGATTTTTTAAACTACATAGAAAATCCATGTCAGGCATCAGTGTTATTTATATTAGTTCATTCGTTTTAATGGGTATATGAAACTGAATTTATACATTACAAATCTTATATATATAAAGGAGTTAAAAAAGTTTAAAACTATTAAATGATCATGTATATTTTTTCCAAAAATGAAGTAAAGGGTTTCATGATCATAAAATTGAATGAAAAAGAATATATATCAAGCTTATATGGATCTAAATAAAGGATGCACATAATTATCACATTTTTATAATACAATAAGGGATATTTTTATTAACAATGAGATATTATAAACAATACGATATTATAGATTAAATATACAGTTTTTATGCTTCATCTAATTCTATTACACCTTTTTAGAAAAATTTAAGGATAAATTATTTTATCCAAGACACTCGTGTTTATCTATATGTTTGTTAAAATATAAGAAATTGATATTCCAGACCATTAATATTATTTTTTAAAATAACACTTTTTTACAATAAAATTATTAAAATACATATAATTTCATATGTTATTTGGAATAAATAGTTTATATATTAAATATCCCATCTTTATGAAATAAGTCTTATTTCCTAACACACTAGAGTTTGCATAACATAACATGATAGTCCAAAGAGAATATAGTTTCTAAGAGTCTATTAGGAGTATATTATGAATATTATAAGTTCAAATATAACAAAAAAATGATTAAAATAGACATAATTCAAAGTGAATATCACTAAATATCCTAAATGAGTTTGTCATGTGATGGTAAATCTCAAATGTAAAGAGTTACATTAAGTTACCATAATATGGTGAATATCACTATATATTCAAAAATAGTATTAGAATGTGTTGGAGAAGAAATAATATAAAGTGGTACATTGGTTATTAAAATTATTTAAATGAAATTTTTAATGAATAATTATTAATAATGATGAAGATAACGAACATAGAAAAAATTGTATGTGGACAAAACAAGTTATAAAAATCACAAAATTTTATATTGTGAAGTAAGGTGTTTAAATATTTTTTCAACGAGTTAAATCTATAAATATGATGAAAAAATATCACTATAGTTCATTCTATCTTGGTTTATTGATATTAATATCTATATTGACCCTAATGTTTCATACATGACTATTACAATATATGAAAGATAAAAAACATAATAGTACAACAAAACTAGGATCCAATGGTTTAGTGTCTTGGTTAAATTAGAAACATAAATAATGTTTCAATAATCAAAGATAAACATTGATTTTAATCCTTCCTCTATATATTCTTATTGACCCTCATGTTATCCATAGAACTAGTATTCAACAGAGGATATACATCAGATGATGGGGTGAGCTAATAGGTTGGTAAGAGGATATATGAGGGACACAAAAAAATAGGGGATCATAATCCTCATAATCATAAAATTCGAAAATGACCACAATAATAATCTTGAGATGAAGCATTAGATAAAGTCATGGTATGTGTAAATTCATAAATATGAAACATCATGCCATAGTGGTCAACTACCACACATAATTGTGAACACAAATAGAGTCATATTCATTCATAACATATGTTCGTCATCATAACATCATCATTGTGGAAAACAATATAGCATACTGCTCCCTCATAGTGATAATTATATAATTAGGTACATCAATTTTTTTAATGCATTGGATCTCTATATAATTTTGGGTGAACTCCTCTCATCATAATATTTACATAATCCTATATTCCACATAAATTGTATAACAATCCTTGCTATAAAATAACCCATGGAAAAGAAAAGGGTTTCCTAATAATTTCATAAATTATAAATTCATGAATAAAAATGTGTTCCCAAAATAAAAATTTAATAACAAACTTGGTATCAGAATCATCAATCTCGAGTGAAGTAGAAACAATCTCAAGAGAATTAAATGATGTATTTTTTAAAAAGAAGTGTTATTTTGAAAAAATATATTCATTTTAAAAAATTAATATTATAAAATTTTTTATCCCAAAAAAATAGAGTGAATGAAAATTAAATGTTATTTGAGGAATATTAAATGAACATCCATAGTAAAAAATGAGTGAAGGAGGGAAAACCGAAAGAAAAAGAGTAGAGTTAGAGAATTCTCTTTACGTTATGTACAAATTATTTATTCACTTTAATATCCCAGATAATAAAATAAGATTCATTAAATAATAAATCCATAAAAAATTATATATGTTTTAAAGTAATTATAATTTTTTTAAGTTTGTTTATGGTCATTATTATGAGTTATTGAGATCAATTTTATCTTTTTGGGAGTGTTTGTTTTGTTGGTGACTATGATCAGTTCTATTGTTTATAAGTATGGAAATTCATGTAAAGTGATAATTATTATAAAGAATTAAAATTACATGTTATTAATGAAAATAAATAAGTTTAATTTGTATTATATATCTTTTTTATATGTTATGAGGATGATTTATTAGTTTCATCGTTTATTAAAATAATTTTATTTACATGGTGTTTTTCACGACCATTATAAAAATATATCATTTTATAAAACATCATGATTATATGTTGGTTCCAGAACACTTTCTAACATATAATATGTATAATAAAATCTTATTTGACCATAATAATTTTTTTAGGACTAGCCTTGATGAGAGTAGTGAAAAATGAAAACTCATCATCCATGATGGAAATAAATCTACACAACAAAGACGATATTTTCTTTTTTAGAATAAAATAAATATGGAAGAGATTTTAAGATGAATTATTACATTAAATTAATAAAATTATATTATATAAAATATTACTCAATTATAATTCCACTTGTATAAGTGTAGGCGAGTATGATATAAAAAAATAAATGAAATGGAAAATAAATAAAAAGAAAATGGAAGATGATTTTACCACTTGAATTTTTCCTCATTGAGAACCTCCTTAGGGAAAAGAGCATGGTATTTTGATGAGACTATGGGATTATAGATTTTAGGTAGGTCCTTTGTAAGACTATTGGGTATAATATGGACAATATTCATGACATTGAAGGTGTAAGGAGAAGAGGTGGTGAGGGGTGGTATTTATAGGTGAGGAGAGGCATGTTTTTCATTATTCTATTCATTGTTTATTATATTGGATCAAGACTATGAATATTTTCAACCTTATCACTAAATATGTTAAAATAGTGATGTGTGGTTTGATATTTTGGGCTCACATCAGCTTTACATTAATGATGAAAAAATTCATATATTTAGCTTTTATTGTAAATTAACTTATTTAACTATTCACCAAAAAATACAGGTATTTTAGAAAAAACCAAAAAAATAATTCACCATTTTTCAATATTTTTAATTTAAAAATAAACTCATTTTTATGAAAACAATTCACTAAATATGGGAAATTTAATCTTTAATTAATATCATAATTTAGCTAGAAAATATTAACTTTAAAATTATAACTAATTTTATAAAACCTTGAAAAATTAATTATGATCTCAAAAAATTATATTATAACTATATAAAAAAAATTATTTATGAATTCATTTTATAAAAACAAATATTATTTTAAATAATTATATTTTTTATGAAATTATAAATAAAAAATTATGTTTTATAAAAATACCAACACTTAATTAATAATTTAAATTTTTTTTATTTATATACACTATGTTATAATTATATCATATTCTAATTTAAAAGATGCATAAATTTTATTTATAAGTTCATAAATGCGGTTAGTATTCTATTTACCGAATTAGTGTTGTTAATGTTCATGTTACTATTCTATGGTTCATATTACTTTTACATTTGGATAGGTTCCTTAATTTCTAAAAATATTTATAATTTCCTTAATTACTCATTTATAAATTTTCAATTGTGTGATCAAAGTGACATTATACTGTTTATACTGTATTTCATAGTTATAAGAATGGACTTTCATTGCTAAAATTTTGGGTCGTTACATTATTCCCCCCTTACAAAATTGTACCCTCGAAATTTAATTTTACATTATATGGTGAAAACAAGTGACAATACTCATAATTCATCACATCATTCTGTTCCCATGTTACATCTTCATACGTATGGTTCCACCACAGTACATTGACCAGATGAGTAGTCTTATTGCATAAGACTTTATATCTACAGTCCAATATCATCACTAGCTTCTCCTTATAAGAGATAGAGAATTCCAATAGTACCAACTCAAGATTTAGTACATGTGAAGGATCTATTATAAACTTACAAAAAGGGATACATTGAATACATTAGGTACATGCGACATGGTAGACATAAGTTCCAGTAGACATGTAAAAACCAATTTTTTTCTATAAAATTCTTTGGAATATTCTTGATATTATTCCAGAGCAGTGCCTTCAGACGGTGTGCAATTCCGAGCCCCGGTGTGGCTAGAATTAAATTTTCATCACGTTCACACTGGGCACGCTAAATAAATGGGATAACTCCTAAACGGTGCTTCAGATTAGAGATCCGAGTGTATGGAAGGGTCCTAAATGGGGTGTTTACCCTAGGAACGACATACAGCATGTCGGCACGGGACGTTTGGACCCTTCGCCCGCTACCAGAACGTTAACTGGACAAATTAATTAATTAATTTATTCCTTTAATGGTTAAACTCAAGAATATCTTAAACAGTGGCTCAGATTGGGAAACCGAGGGCACCGTTGAGTCCAAAGTGTGCCGTTTACCCCAGGTGGGGTGTAAAAGTTGTGGACGTGGGCCTACTGTGAGAGATGTCACCCAGGGGAAAACAGTCTTTTCGAAATGTCCATATAGAGTTTTTTTATCACTGGTGTGCCCTTGCAGATGACAGACAGGTCGATTGAGACTACGGAGGAGCGTGGAGGACACAGGAGCTTGGGATACATTCAGTGGACATAGCATGACTTCCTGGGTGTGAGACTCACTAGCAGTTTACCTTTGTTTTACCTATTGCCGGGTTGTGGCACCTTTCTAGATGGGCGCATGTTTTGCCCTTTTATATTATTCAGTTTACTTTTCAGCACATTATTTGTACTGGTTAGAGGTCGATGCATGTATGTTGGTCCCCTTTTTGTAGCAGTGTTGTATCTCTCTCTCTTTTCACTGCACTGTTGCTTTGAGTTGGCTGTGTGTGTGTTCAGTTTCTTAGGCAAAGGCCTCTGCTAGTTTATTGTGCCTTCGACACTAGTTTCCAGCCCCTGGCCTATGGAGGCGGGCCTGGGGTAGTTGCAGCTCGAGCATCGATACAGGTATGGCCGTGACAAAGTGGTATTAGAGGTGGTTCATTCCTTGGGTCGATGTTCGGACGTCCCTAAAAAGGAATTGGTTGAGTTTTGGGGTAATAATGTCAACATGTTTTGAGAGAGGCTCTCAGTCCAAAGAGTCCAGTGATGGTTCCGCGGCCGACGTATCCATTCATGAAGACCCTGATAACCCAGTTGTCGACTCGGCACACTGAGACACCTGTTGCAGGGAATTTGGTTCATGCATCATATAGGATTGAGTCCTTGACTGTCCTTCTTGAGTCAGCTCCCCATCGTTGTTGATATATATATGCTCATTTGACCGCAATGCTCCTTGATCGGGTTCAGGATTTATCCACAATGATAGCCATCCAGGATACTAGCTCCGGTTCGTGACAACGATTCAGTGAGCGAAGAGGTCTCAGTTCAAGATCCATCATACGATTACCCTTTCTTCCAGAGGACAGGTAGTAGCACCTCCACCTATGGTGTATCAGTTAGTACTGGAAGCAAGGACCGATGACGAGCACATGGTAGATGTGCTACATGAGTTCTAGCTTTGGAGACCGCTGAGGTTCCCCGATAAGCCATACCCTCAGGCAGTGAAGGGTTGGCTAGAGTCAGTGGTCCACCTCTTCAGGCTTGTTCGGACACTGACAGGTTAGATGATGGCTTTGACAACCGGTCTTTTTCCACCACGCAGTTTGGCGTAGAAGAGCCAGGGTTACTCAGATACACGATGAGTTGGTATTCTCATGGGATGACTACTAGTATCTATTTCAGGAGGATTACTACCCCTATCATGTACGCTTTTTATGGGTTCAAGAGCTGCTGGAGCTTCGATGGGGAGTGATGGAAGTGGACGAGTATAGGATTGGGTTCACAGACCTTACTCAGTACTCTTTGGACATAGTCCATGAAGGAAACTTCCGAGCACAAAAGTTTGAATGATATCTCTGAAGAGGAGATTCATGCCAGTGTAGTGCCCTTGTGCATCCTCACCCATCTCAGGGTGCTGGAGCAGGCACTGGTGACAGAGAAATTTCTGGTAGAAGGACATCGATTGGCGGGGCCTCGATGCCGGAGGTTTCCCCTTGATGAGACTCAGACACATGGTCGGGGATAGCGTAGAGCACATATATAGCCTAGGGAAGACTAGTGCTATGTTTGTGATGTGCGAGATCACGTAGCATCAGGGTACTTGACCAAATGTGCTGATTCTTCCAGATGGTTGGTAGATGCACCACCAAGACAGAGGTAGTTTTGTGATAAGAAAACTCCCAACTGAGGACAGGGTGGTCCCTAGGGAGGCGGTGTTGGTAGAAAGAAGGAGGAACTATTGTTGGCGGACAAAGTTTCGAGTTCCTTCCACCACCACTAGGCGACACATGTCAGGATCAGTGAGTTGACAGACGGGCCGCGGGCGACTATATGCTGTTGTTGTTTACAATCCTGCAACGCAAGAGATGATATGAAGTATGCTCTGTGAATTTTTCTACTTTTCTCAGTAGAACTTGTTAGACACTGGGCCAGGTACTCTTTCCTCCAAATCCTTGCTCGAGGGGTTATCTAGGGTGATGCGGGCCATCGGTGTAACACGGTATTGGTAAGGTAAAAGGCGTAGGACCTTTTTCTTTAGTCGATGGTGTTGACTCCTTCTCTCTCCGAGCATGTACGCGAGTCCTGGTTGCGAGACATTGACTATGTAACCTTGCATGACCCGATATCCTTGGGTGTTTCACCGTATGGATATTATGAAGGAGGGAATCACCGGGCCTTGTCCTAGGTGTGGGCAGTGATTCCAATCGCGGCATGCGACATGGAGGTTCGATCGGGGAGGTGATATACGACCGAGGTCTTTCAGGTTGATTGAGACCGTGTGAAGCGATTACGAGGTTGTCTACCGCCTTGACCTGACTCCCAAATTTGGGAGTGGGTGCACGACATCTCCGAAAAGGCTTAACTGAGGAGATGTGCACGTGCTCCTGTGCACGTCATCGACAAGGGCATACCTCACTTGAACAGATAAAATCCTTTGGTCTGTGTGGGGTGACACAGAACTGTGCAAGAGTACTTCTGGGTACGGGAGAGCCAGGTGTGGGCTTTGTACCCTGATTTGTTCCCTAGTTTTGCTTTTTGGGGATGAAAATCATGAAGGAAGGAATGATATAAGAACCCAGTTTTTTCTATAAAAGACTTTGGAATATTCTTGATATTATTCCAAAGCAACGCCTTCAGACGGTGTGCGATTTCGAGCCACGGTGTGGCCGGAATTAAATGTTTAGTGCATTCACACTGGACACATGAAATAATCGGGATAAGTCCTAAATGGTGCTTCAGATCAGAGATCCGAGTGTACGGATGGGTCTGAAATGGGCTGTTTAACCTAGGAACGACATAAAGCATGTCAGCGCGGGACATTTGGACCCCTCGCCCGCTACCGGAACATTAAACGGATCAATTAAATAATTAATTTATTCCCTTAATGGTTAAACTCAAATATCTCTTAAACCGTGGCTCAGATTGGGAAATCGAGGGCACCATTGAGTCCAGAGCGTGCCGTTTACCCTAGGTGTGGTGTAAAAGTTGTGGGTGCGGGCCTGTTGTGAGAGATGTCACCTAGGGACAAAACTGACTTTTCGAAATGTCCACTTAGAGTTTTTTGTCATTGGTGTGCCCTTACAGACGGTGGACAGGTCGATCGAGACTACAGAGGAGCGTGGAGGACACAAGAGCTTGGGCTGTATTCAGTGGTCGTAGTAGGACTTCTTGGGTGTGAGACACACTAGCAGTTTACCTTTGTTTTACCTCTTGCCGGGCTGTGGCACCTTTCTGGATGGGCGCATGTTTTTCCCCTTTTTTATTATTTAGTTTACTTTTCCGCACATTTCTTGTTCTGGTTAGAGGTCGATGCATGTATGTTGGTTCCCCTTTTTATAGCAGTGTTGCATCTTGCTTTATTTTCTTCGCACTGTTGCTTTGAGTTGGCTGTGTGTGTGTACAATTTCTTAGGCCAAGGCCTCCCCTCGTTTATTATGCCTTCGGCGCTAGTCACCAGCCCCTGGCCTATGGAGGCGGGCTTGGGGTAGTTGCGGCTTGAGCCTCGGTATCGGTCTGGTCGTGACATGACAGACCACAACTTTGACATAATCAAGAATCTAGAAGGGGATAATGTAACAGAGACTCATATTTCATTTCCTACCAAATCTCATGATCCTATTCCATAGAGATATGACATGGAATACCATATCTCCAACCATAAACTCTAGGTCTCATTTATGATTTACTGCATAGATCTTCTATTGACTTTGGGAAACCCTGATGTTTTTTTGAATGGTTTTCACCTTCTCCACTATTTATTTAACCATTTTAGATCCCATGAGCATATGTTAATTCACATCATCACATATTACTAGTTTTATACATCTTTTCGCATAATGTGCTTCATATGGAGCCATTTTGGCACTCAAAAAGAAACTATTATTGTAAGAGAACTCATATAGAGGTTTATATTGGTCCCATAGTCCATTGATGTCTATGAAACATGCTCTCAACATTTCTTATAGTGTCTAAATAGTCCACTATGACTAGACATCTATTTTAGGATGATAAGCCGTACTATTTCTCAGCTCAGTTTTTAGAGAATGTTGGAGACTTTTCCAAAACATGGAGGTGAATCTCTAATCATTATCAGATACAATCAATAGTGTTACTCCATGAATCCTTACCAATTCTTTACTATATATCTGTACAATACGATTAGGTAAGAAGTCCCCTCGAACTGTGATAAAGTGACATGTCATTGTAAGATGATCCACAACAACCCATATAGTATTGATTTATTTATATGTCTTTGGAAGTCCAGGGATAATGTCTACGGTGATGACTTCCAATTTCTATGTTGGTATGGGTAATGGAATAATAATACCATTATACTTTAGTCTTTTAGACTTTATTTTTTACATAATAGGAACATTGATGCATATTCATTGATATCCTTATTCATTTGGTCCCACCGATAGCTCTATCGGAGATATCAATACATCTTTATAGTCCTTGGGTGAATAGAGAAGGTTGATCTATATACATCATTCTGAAAATCCTTCATTATATCTGGATCAGATGGTGCACATATCCATTCCAAAATATTACAATTCCTTCCACGTAATTTTGAAACTCTAAGGATTTCCCCTTTTTCATAGCTATAATCTTCTTCTAAATTTCCACCTCATTTATTTTATCATACTTTATTTTTTCTATAAGGGACGGTTGAGAAATAATTTGAGAACGTATTGGATATTTTAAATCCTTAAGGATTCCCATGACCATCGCTTCCAAATCATATAATAATGGATCATTATCAATTCTCATCATTAATAATGTTACAAGATCATTTCTACATAGAAAATCCACAACTTTCTTCTCTTCTCTGGGATGGTGGTGGATTTAGCTTCCATAATCCTTGATAAGCTCGAACCATATTCACTTGTTAATATTAATCTCATTCTATGTGAATATAAATTTTTGGCTTTTATGATTAGTGTTATCCCATGAAGTTTAAATACCCTGGGGGTGGGGGTGAATTAGGGTGTGAAAGATTCAAACTACTTCCCATCCAAATATTTCTTTGTCATTAAAAACACTCTTATCTCTCTTTCCTATAGTAATTTATGAGAGAAAATTAAATCATGCATGAGAAACATCAATTTTTACTTGGTTCACCCTCATTAGGATACATCAAAAGAGAATAAAACCATAATGTTCTGATTGTACCAAATCGACTAAGGCTCACGACCAAGAATGGTTGTTTTTGCTATATCTCATCAATACCCTGGATCACTACATTTATAAGGTTTATGGTTAGATAACTATATTACCAAGGGTCAATACCAATGTCTCTTTACCTAGCTCACTGTTTATGGAAAGGATCACCACATTCCTCTCCCTTTACTCACTGTTCTAGGAAGAGATTAATATATAGTTTGTAGACTTATAAGATGATTTATTATCTCTAATAAATACATCCTAAGTTATAGAACTATTTTCTATTGATTACCCATTTTTATCCATTGATGAAAACTAGTTTAACATATATTTACTAGTTAATTAATTTTGAACTGCTTTCTTGATGATCACTACCTTTGGGAAGCTCCACTTTCATGAAGCTGAAATTGCCTTCATGAAGCTCCTATATTTTGCGAAGCTCACTTATCCACTACAAAGCACACATATATCACGAATACCAACTAGGAATCATGATGAAAACCTATTTTTTGATGAAAAAATACCCTTCATAAAGCCCCTATATTTCACAAAAATTACATAGAATTTGATAATTGCTTAATTTCATAGTGCTCTGAACATTCGGCTCACTTTTATATCCTTCATGAACTTATTCTCATGAGACACCATCGTGGACCACCTTCATGAACCACCATCGCAATTCTGGGACCTTAATATCTTCATTAAGTATTGATTCTTTTCTAATGGGAGGAGATATATATTTATTATTGTTTCCACCCATTATAGAACCTACCATCCACATCCTCACCATTTTGTGATCCTTCTTATTTTTAATTGTGATGTTACAATTTTTGTAATAAACTAGTAAAATTAAATGTTCATGACTACAGTTGTTGTGTATGAAATATTCTATACCACTTACATGGCATCCATTCATTTGTCTTGGATCTTAGTCTGAACACCATGTCAAAAAAATATGCATAGTTCCACAACATACCTTGGAAACCTACTTTTTCAACAAACAGAATCAACCCAAAAATACTGAAATGTTACACTGAGGGGTTCTTTTCCCAAGAATAAGTCTATATTTCACACTTCTCCCCATAGAGATAATGATGGCATATTTTTAATTCAATTAACAGAGCTTCCTACTCCAAATCATAAGTTGGATAATTGTTTTCATGAATATTATATTGAATTTATGTGTAGGCGTCACTTTATCATTTTTCGTCAATACATAACCAAATACATACGTTGAATCATCACTATATTCTACAAAGAGTTCACACTTATAGGAATTGGTAGTATTGGTATGGTGATAAGAAAATTTTTAACTCTATGAATCAATCATAATATTCACTTGGAAAGAAAAATTTTTCTCCCTTATGAGTCAGCTTGGTTAGAGGGTTTGAAAATCCAAAGGAGTTCTTGAAAAGTTTCTGGTAATACGCTGCTATACCAAGGAAACTATGGATGTACATTAGAGATGTTCGCATTGGACAAAATTTTATTTCCTTTGTCTTAAAAGTGCCCAAGGATATTCCATTCCTAGTGATAACATTCCCCAATAATGATACTTCCTCAAAACACCCATTTACTATACTTTTCATAAAGCTTCTCCCCTTGAAAAGTATTTAGCAATGTATGAAAATGCACATCATGACCATCTGTAACATTGTAGAATAAAAAATTATCATTAATAAAGACTAACAAAATTTTTTGAGGTAATTTATAATTAAAATATTCATTATGTCTATGAATATTGTTGGATCATTCGTGAGTCTGAAGGTAATCACTATGAAATCATTATTTTCATACATCGTTTGAATGGTAGCCTTGGTAATACCTTCCTTCCTCACCTTTAATTGATGAAATCTCAATTGGAGGTCTAAATTAGATGAGTACATGACCACACAAAGTTTATCAAAAAATTCATATATCCGTAGAAGGGGACTTTTTTATCACGATTTTATTGAGTGCATTATAATCAATGTAGAGGATCATTGATCCATACTTCTTCTGGATGAAGTGTATTGGTGAACCCAATGTTGAGTCACTCAAGAGTATAAAACCCTTGTCCAGATTCTCTTGTAACCACATCTTTAGTTCAAACAAATAAATGGTGTCCATTCGATAAGGTGTATTTTATATAGGTAGATATCCAGGAATAGGTCAAATTGATAACTCATGCTCTTGGCTATGGGGAATACTAATGAATTATTCAGGGACCACATCATTGTAATCCCTTATAATGGGAATGTATTTGATCATGATTCAATCATTTTCTCAATCATTTGATAAATATATTCTTTCTCATATGGAAATAACCCTTGCAATTGAGACAATGATTCTAAAGAAGATTCATCTTTCCACTTACACTTGTACATAATTGGATGATGCCTCAAGATGTGAAGAGTGATCTCCCATTATCAATAGTTGATGTTTCTTTTGTATAAAGATAATCAATCCATGCCCAATATACCATTAGACTCCATATAATAATTAAGACTATATTTTCTAGATGGTGTAATCAACAAACATTAACTGAGGAGGATTTATATAATTTATATGCAATAATATCCCCAATTTTCGTTCTCATAGATAATTCAACCTCCATATTTTGATCTGGAAATTGAATATTTATAGTAAAGTTGGAAGATATGAAAGAATACATTGAACTAGAATCAAATAGTACTTTCACTATTATTTAAAAAATAACTAGCATACTAATTACCACATCATTGTTGATATCCACATAAATAGCAGTGATATAATGAGAAATCCATTGTTCCTTTTGTTTTGGTGGATTCTGAAAATGATTATCATCAAGGACATGAGGATGAGTTCACTGGCTTCTAGAGTGACCTTACTCCACACAGTTGAAACATGAAATTATGGGTGGTGCCATTCTCTCTTCCACCACATTGTCCAGATTCCTCCTATTTATTTAACATTTAGGATCTTGGGGTCCTTGTCTCCCACACATAAAGCATTTCCTCATCCCATTAAAGAAATTCCTATGATTCTTCTTCTGAAGTTTTTGACATGTGAGTGGTTGATTTTTCTTTCAACCTTTTTTATTAGATGGACTATATTGAATCTACATATTTCATTTTTGACACCATATCCAAGGGACCACTCTCTAAATTCTATCACCACTTTTAGAGAACATTGAATAACTTCTTCATAACTCCCAATATCTCAAATTTCTATATCCTTTTGAAGGTCTGGTTTTAAACCGATAATGAATCAATCAATTTCTTCAATCATTTTATATAATAAATCCCTAAGAGTACCTTCAAGCCTTGTAAAATTTTATTCCTATTCCTTGACATATTCAGTATTCTTTTTATTCATATATAAGAAGTCTATATATATATTTGTTGGAGGTGTTTATATAAAATAATTGTTAATAAATATTTTCTTAAATTCTTCCCACTCCATATCATCAATTTCATACTTTAAATTGGTGTCCATAATAAATTCCCACCAATGATTAGACACATTATCTAAATCATATTTAACTAGAGTCACATTATCCATATCATAATAGGGAATCACATAATAATATAATCTCTATTGAGTTGAACCACTACTCTACGATTAGTGGATTGGAAGATCCACTAAATTTCGGTGGTCATTTACACATAAAATACTAGATATCCAATTACTTCCTCTTATGAGAGGTAGGAAATTAAAAATCATCTAAGTTTTTGTTAATGGCCCAAGACATATGGGTAACAATTTCAATGAAATTTTGAACTCCACCTCTCAGGGTATTAGGGATGTCATTTGGGAAATAACAACATTTCCCCTCATACTGTTTGTAGGCCTGATTTCTCCTACATCCGACCATTTTCTAAAATATAAATTTTTTGAACAAAACAAAAGTTAAAAAAAATTAAAGAATAAATATGTATTTATTTTGAGATTAACTATAAAGGAATGTCTTGGTATATACATGTATTTATCATTTTCATAAAAAAATATTATAGGGATCTTAGATATACATAGTCACATACTACAGGTTTTCAACATGGTTATATAATCCTAGTTTACAAATTAACTAAACCATGACTTGATACCAACTACAATGACACTTATTTTTTTACACGACTGTTAAATTAATTTCAAGATAAAAAGAATAAAGTACTAAGAAACCGTGATTCAAATATTTAGTGTCTTAGTAAAATTAGGACCATTCATAATTTTTTCAAAATAAAATATAAAAATTTATTTAATTCCTACTTATTAATCTTCTTATTTTCATTCATGTTCTCCATATTACAAGTATTCACCAGTGGATATACATTAGATGAAGGGGTGAGCTAAAATCATAGTACGAGTATGAAAAAGATACATAAAACAATGATGATTATAAAAATCTTCATCATAACATTAGAAATGAATTATAATTATAAGGATGGGATTTATAATTTGATAAATTTATCAAATGTGGAAATGCATAAAAATGAAACATCATTTAATATTGGAGAACTACCAAACATAGTTGTCAATAAATCTAACATTATGTTCATGCATAACATCTATGAATCATCATAACATCATCATTGTGAACAAATATGGAATTATGTTCCTGAAAATTTCACATTATCTCATGAGATAAATCTCTTTAACAAATGAATTGGACTGCTATATAATAATGGGAGCACCCATCACATCATATCATTTACATAACCAAGTATTCCACATAATACATATAAAAATATTTTCCATAAAATAACCCATTGGAAGGATATGGGTTTCATGATAATGGAGAGATCTCCTTATGGAATCAAAATTGGTGTGGAGATATTATTGGTATTCCATGGTGCCTAGAAACCCACATCTCTTTTAGGGAAGCTATATATTTTCCTCTTTTCATAAAATAAGTTATGAAAAAGGAGTATATGGAGAAGTTCAATCTCACTGAGATGAACTCGGACCCTGATAGATGCATTTTTACCCCTTGTCCCTCGAGATACTTCTCCTCAAAGGAATTTCAACTCATAAATAACATGTAGATTCATGATAATGTATGAGATGAGGTGACCTGGGTTAAAATTATTCCAACAAAATTTAATTTTCTTACTGGGAGGATCTGGAAAGGGGCAGTTCCAACAGAGGATAACAACAAACTCTACAGTATCAACTATTCCTCAAGGTGTGTGTGCTTCAAGGTCTATATACTGGGATGTTGGGGTTACATGTTCTTTAATGTAAGTGGGTTTTTGAGGTGTTAAAATTTTCCATGGAGTTTACTACTATCTCTACATCTATCATGGTGGACCACCATTTCATCGATAGGTGGTACCATGGATCAAGTGAATGTGGGTTGAATAAATGTCCCTCAAAATGATGCTACATATAGGTTGATGGTGTCTCTAGAAGGAAAGGAATAAATATGTTCAAGAAGTGTAATCCATGTAAATTTGTGTTATCATTACTTCCATGAGAAATCTTCTTATAGACTAGGCAAGGGTCCTTCGAAACTGTGGGGAAGCTCATACATTGGTACGGATTCAAGTCAGTCCTACTGCCATTATTCCATCCCATAGTAGTGTTAGGAATAACTGGGTTTAGTGGAGCAATATTTTGATATTTTTAAAGATCAATAAGGATGGATAGTGTACCCATGACATCATGTGTGGAGGGGGCGTGGTGCGGGACGCCATCGAGTCAGTCTACTTTGATTTCTCAGTTAGATAGGGTAAAGGGACCTCTCTCTGGAGTAGGACATGGAGATGTTCATAGGGATCAGTTTATGTAGCTAGAGGGGTGTTGGACATTTTTGAAGATAAAAATAATTCTTTGTTATTTCAAAACTCCATTCATGGATATGGCATCTCTCTATGGTTGATCAAATACATCATTAGAAAGTGTCGAATAATCCTCAACCAGAACACTAAAGTGTAGCACAAATGGTATGGGGGAAACAAAGTAGAAAATCTCTTGGAAACATTGGATGTCTCTAATTTTGAGGATATTCTCTATCATAATTTTGATAGCTTGAAGCCTGAGGGGGTATATCTGATTAAAGTGGATTTCCTTGGTCTTCATTATTCCAGGCCCCCTTTGTTTATAATTATGGCGTCAAGGGCACCAATGGCTGGGTATCATTTCTCTATTGTATCATTTTTTCTTCACAACAAATTTACAAATAATGATGATAGATCCATCAATAAAAATTGGGGTTCCCAAAATAAAAATGGAATAACATACTTGGTATAAGAATCATCAGTCATGATTGTTGACTAATCAATCTCAAGAGAACTAAAAGATGTATTTTTTTAGAAAGAAGAGTTATTTTGAAAAAATCATTGCATTTTTTCAAAAAACAATATTTGAAACATGTAAATCATAGAAAATAAATGGGAGGGAAAAAGAAATCATATTTAAGGGACATTAAAGTAACATCCATACTAAAAATGGAGTGAAATAGGGAAAACCCAAAGAAAGAGAGTAGCGTTCTCAAATTCTCATTACATTATGTCCAAATGATTTTTTCGATTTAAAATCCCAGGTAATAAAATTAGATTCATTATTTTATAAATAAATATCCTTATATATAATTTTTTATACATTATAATTTTATATAGTTACTTTATGGTAATTATTATAAGTTATAGAGTTCAATCCCATAATTTCAAAAGTGTTTATTTTCTGGGTTTTAATGATCGCTCCACTTATTTATAAGTATTGAAGTTCATTTAGAATGATTATTATTATACAGACTTGAAATTATATTTTATTAAAAACATAAATATGTTTAATTGGTCATATATATATCATTTTGTTATATTTAATGAGGAATATTTATTATTTATAACATAAATGAATCTTATTTTTTTTATTTAGCAGTATTTATGACCATTATGAGAATATATGATTTTATTTAACATCATGTTTATATATTGGATAAAGAACATTATATAAATTATAATATGAATACTAAAATCATAGTTAAACATAATAATGGATTTATTACCACAATTAAATGTGCTAGTGAAAAAATAAAACACGTCATTCATGGTGGCGGTAAGTCAATACACCACATATGATATTTTCATTTTTAGAATTAAAGGGAAAGGGAAGATATTTTAAGATGAATTATTCCACTTACACAATTAAAATCTTGTATATAATTGACATTGGATTTATCAAGACACATAGATAAGTAGTGGTGTGGAGAGGATAATGGAAGAAGTAAAAATGAAATGAATTTTAATGAAAAAGAAATATGATTTTATATTTTCAATTTATCCACCTTAAGAACTTCCTTAATATAAAGTGATTTATTGTTTTCAGAAAATTACTTGAATCTTTCTTATCAAGGATTAAATTCATAAGAACCATACCAATACATTAAATTAAATTAACATTATAATAAATAAATAATTATGAAATAATGATTATAATATCTATCTAATATATAAATTATGAACCCAATTTCATATAATAGAGATCGACATGTCAATTACTTTTTTTTTGAAAAAAATCAAAATAAATAACAGGGGTTGATGAAAATAAACAATAATTATTTAAATAATGTGTAATTAATTATTATAATTGAATATTATAAAAGGTAACATATATTAATATGGTTATAAAATTATTGATTAATGTTATTACATTTATTATATTGGAGGTTAATCTGCTTTCATGTAAGTAGAGAGTAAAGATAATGGATTTAGAGTAAAGGTATTAATTTCTCAGTAAGGTCACTTTATAAAAGAATTTTTTCTATGATTAATGTACTAATTGTTAAATTTAATGAAATTTACATTTAAAATCCAATATATTTTATTATCGTATGGTTATTCATGAGGTTTAAATATATTCTCACAATTTCCCCCCCAATCCTTTGGATTTCAACTTCACCCAAATTATTATTGTAAAAGGGGATCTACCTCAAATATTTTTTTGAATGTGATTTATACTAATCAATTTACACATTCTTTACATTATATTATGAAATTTTAATGATTGTTGAATGTTAGTTTCTAATTTCATTATCTTACTTTCCAATTGTTTGAAAATAATTATGTAAATAATTTCAACATGAGTCATTTTCTAATGTCATTGGATCTCTTTACAATAATTTAATGTGAATCCTCCACTTTTAGGATTCATATATGAATAAATTTTCACACATTTATATCTAATTTTTAATGAATTTTTCATTCCATATTCTATTTCTTTTCAAAAAACAATTATTTGTATTTTTTATAATATAATTTCATTTTAAAATAATATATATTAAAATAAAAAGACATTTCCCATTACTTTTCAAGGGATTTTTCGATTGATCTTATAACAGTTTTTGCAACCACATTATCATCCTTAGATGTTTCTATTTCTTCACTAGTTATATCATCTAATGATAAAATCCAACATCATTTTTTGGATTTTTATGATCATGTCATGCGAATAACTTCATGAAACATGTTTATTTCAAATGGGTAAATACTATTTGGTATAATATTGAAATTTTTTGTATTTAAGTAAAAAATATTTATCAATTATCACTATGAGATTGGAGATTTAGTTATATCCCAATAATTCATTATGTAATTTTTTATATCTCATTAGATAATATGTGGTCATGTTTTTATTCTAACAGTATATGGAATAGCGATGATTTTTGTTCGCTCTCAAATTTAATTATGAGAATAATTTTTTTCTGACAAATTGATGTGTGAGAATCATTTTTGTCAACAAAAATATGAGTGGAAATCATTTAGATTTCTTTCTACATAAATAATGATCATTATTGGTTATGGTTACAACTTAATGCCTAGGAATCATTACATTTTTGAATAACATAATGCATGTGAATCATTCAGTTTTTTAATAATGTTATAATTTCATATTATTATACTTATATGAAATTGCTATTTATTCCATATGACTATGTAATTATCATGTTTAATGATTGAAAAATAAACAATTTTATTTCTAAATTCATATATTATCCTAGAATATTTATTCCTTTCCACATTATTTTATTATCTATGGGTTTATGGTCATGGTTCTCTAAATTTATTTTCATTCTCCTTGATTATATTCTCATACCCACATGCTCGTCCTCTACTCATTTATATTGTCTTATTATTATCTCTTATATTTAAAATTAATATGAATCTGAGCTCATCCATTTCTTATATTTCCACTTCCCAAATTATAAATATTTGTATTGTCTATGGTATTTATAAAAGGGTATAATGTGATAACACTATTTAAGGGAGATGTTTAAGGTGTTTGTATAATTAGTTTTATATGTTTCTAATATCCAATGACACAAATTCTAGGAGTTCAATAGTGTTATTTTGAATGATATTTCATAAATATTCTTATAGAGTGACATAATATGTATGCATTTTATGCTTGGATTAACATAGTTTGTATTAGAATAGAGTTTATTTATTTTTTGTTATTAACAATAATAGGATATAACATAATATAACATTTTTTAAACCAAATATTTTATATGAAGAAGTTTAAATTCCATATATGGAAATTACAGTGTCATAATTTAGAATGTATTAGGAATTATTTTCCTCATTATATTATTTCTTAATTTTAGGATTACTGATTACATTAATAGTTGGGGTTTTTAATCATTGGTTGAGACAAGGATGAATTAAATAAAAATAATAATGTGATGGATAGTGAAATTATTTCCCAATGAGTTATGAAATAAGATGGAAACTGGAATGAAAAATATAGTATCTATACTCACTTATCTAATTCAAGCTATGAACAATAACAGAAATCACACCGTACTCCCAATGGCACCAAAAAAATAAAAAAATCACTATTGGTTCCATAATAATACAATTCCCTCCTTAATTTTTTGATTATTATGATCAACTAATTATCGATTACTGTATTAACAAAATATGAATGATATTTTCTATTATCTAGTGTTTGAATCATGAAAATATTGTTTTAGCTGTCTATAATTTCAAAGGTAATGTAGATCAATGATGGATGGTAATTTGGAATATAAAAAAAGCTAAAAAAATAAACCCAATGAATAAGGGTGAGTTTTAAAAGGTATATTTCAATAAATATTTTCCCTAAAATTTTCAAAATAAAATTGGGAGAGAATTCATGAGGCTGAAATAAAAGGAGAATGAATCCATCAATAACTATGAATAAATCTATATGAGACTCAATATGTTCACCATTTATTTTATTTTTGAGCCTATAATAAATATTGATAATTTCTTTAGTGTCATGAAGTACATTATTGGTAATGAGTTACAAATTAGATAATTTAGTATATGTGAAGAAATTATTTAATGTGATCTTAATCAAGATATAGAAATTGTAAATCCTAATTATTCCCTTGGAAGTGAAAATGAAAATAAAAATTATGTTTCATAGAAACTAAAATTATAAATCAAATATATTAATGAATATTTGACCACATACATACCACAAATGTGGGTGGAAGTACCCAAGAAATAGAATCAAAGGATCAAAAAATAGAGTATATGTGGTAAAAATGACCACAAAAAACACAAATATTGAAGAAATATAAAGATGTGAATTTATATAAAGGATGATATTAAGGTCCCAAATAATGAAAAACACATTATTTAATGCTTGAAATTATAGGATATTTGGGATTATGGATATCAATTCTGTAATCAATGGCCCAATAATGATAATAAAAATCAATAACCTCTATGGCCAAGGGAATAAGGAAGAGACTATACAATAACTATTGTTAAAGTGGACCATAAAAATGATTTAATTAAAGATACACTTATTATCCACTAATGAATATTAAATGTATTTTTTAATGTTGGTTAATAACATTCTTTCAGATGGGGTATTTTGTTTATGATTTTTGATTCACTAACACAGACATTAGATATTTAATTATCAATGAAAATACCGAGCTCTCCACTAATAGAATCCAATGTATATATGAATTATTTTCTCGATGATTTTGGGAATATACTTATTGTAAGGATTATTATTTTTCACCTAGATGAATTCAATGTGATATTAGGTATGGATTGGTTCTCAGAATGTATATCTTTTGTTAATTTATAGGATAGGTAAATCTAATTTCATATCAAAAATCGTCCTGGGTTCAAATATCCATGAATGTGTGATAATGAATTCCCTTTGGGAAAAAATTCCACAATATGGTTCCTGATACCCAATAAAGAAATATAATTGGCTAAAATGACTATGTATTTAATAAATATGAATTCTTCTATAACCAATTAACTAGATCAAGAGGGGGTTTTATTAAATTGTAATCATATTAAGTCATATTTCATCCCCATGTTCAATGTTTAGAAGTCACTAGGAGGATCTATTTTTAACGATTACATTACAAAATGAAATACTACATCATTTGAGTAAAAATATTTATTCATTAATGATTTTTATAGTGCTCGTCACACATAGTATTCAATTTCATTTTATGGGTAAATGAGATAAAAAGGGCGAGCTCGAATGTTTAATTATGAATAACATACAACAAAAGCTATCATAATATAACATTTTCACAAGAAATATTAAAGGAAGGTATAAAAATGATTCCATAATGATGAATACATTAGAATAATGTAATCCATGCATGAGAATGAAATAAATAATCCATGGATAAAATCAAAAGATCACATAATGTTGGAAATTATGGGAATACATAATGATGGATGTCATACACATACTTTCGAGGCCATATGCCAAGAAATCATATATAATTGAGTAATTATTTCACCAACTACTGAATATAGTTTGTCTCATGAATCCTATAGATATATCAATGTGATTTATAATTCAAGGTCCCACTAATCACATAATAATTCCAATGCATATATCGTATTAGGATAATGAATAATAAACACATATTCTATTACCCCCTCCATCCAATGGTAACCCTCTTTCGATTCAAATGACGGAATGGAGATAATAACCCCCAATTCCAGCCTCAAGCAGGCCTCAGGTTAGCAAGAAGCACCAAAGGTATACAAATATCACATAAATAGAAGGAATTAACCTATAAAATAGAGCAATTGGATATAAAATATATCAATCACAAGGAACTCCATGAAATAATATAATATGCAAACAAAAATAATCCCACAATTCATGTATAAAGGAAATATGTTCAAGATCCTCCAAATAAATACCCAAGATATAATTCATATAGAATATTTTCAACAACATCTCCAAATATATGTGCTAGTAGTGTATTTCATGAACCATGTATTCCTCTTGTAAACATGAAAATAATTAGTATATACCCAAGGTGATTATATAAGTATACTCAGTAGGATAATACACAAAATCTCTTCTATAAGTGTGGAAAGAGAATACTATTACACCAGTGAGAGATCATCAAAACCCAAAACAATTAAACATGGTAAATAACCAATACCATTCTCACTAAGGCACACTCACCAAATAACACATCCATGTATAGTAACATTATAAGAATCATATTTACATAAAGGGCATTCTGCACCACTTTCTCACTGGTTTTCTACTCTTATACCCCTACATCGAATATCCTGGCACTCTCATATCTTCTATATAGTAACCCTTCACGAGAAAACCTTGTAAATCTCATCACAACAAACTATATATTTCTCAAATATACTAGTTTTATAAAATTACATCACATCACATCTTAGTTGAAGACACCTGGGGAATCACCTCACCTCACATCTCACCCAAAGACACATGTGGCATCACATCATATCCACAACCACAACCAAAATATCGGGGTATCATGAATAGAGTGGATATCAACATCATGTTGTCCTACTACCATGAATGACCTACACTACATGAAATCTCATAAAAAATCACCCCAAGTAAGTTTTTACACCTGGAAATAATAAAATGTTGATGCTAATGTTTCCTGAAAGAGAGAGTGGGGATGATCAGGTATCCAACCATTCATCCTGACCATTAGGATGTTGGAAAAATAAACCCAAACTATTTGTTTATCGATACATGGTGTTTGACCTAAGAGGGGTGCCTATAGAAATCAAAAAGATCATAAAAGTTATATATATACCTCAAAACACATTTTCATCCTATGGTTCCACAAAAATAATACTATCTTCACTCAAATTACAACCACCAAGACTAATAACTTCTTCCACATTCACTTCCACAACTAAATGCATAACCCCACAAAATAAGGCCACAAGTTTTATACCAAATTGTAACCTTACTTTAAAGTTAACCTATTCTCTATATTACCCATTTATTAACAATTTTATTACTAAAAACTAGCAATTTTATATTTATAAATATCTATTTAAACCAAAATTTACATTAAACAAACTCCTTAACCATTTAAAATCATTAACCAAACCAGCCTATTCGACTTCATATTTCATTATGAAACAATTATTCCATCACTACTATGAATCTACCTTAAAAGTAGAAAGAAAAAAATGACCCAAATTTAACATTCTATAAAACAACATATTACCACTATTTCACAACCAAAACCATTTTCCATAATAAAAAAACTTTTCAAATCACATCTTATATGTTCAACATCTCATCACATGAATCCCATGCATCACAACCATAAATCAACACAAAATATCAAAACCAAAAATCACAGCTGAAAAACATATCCAGACATCACACATTTACATAAATTATTTTATATTTTGAATGTGTATTTTCAATACATTCATTTTTATTAAAAGGTAATCTATCTCAATCCATAATTTCTAGGTGATGTGATTTCCTTAACCAGATATTAGTAATTAAAAAATTCCATTTCATGTGATAAAAAATAACCAAAAATAATATGGGTTCAATAGACCCATCAAACACATCACAACCAAACCCACATGTGACAATAATTTTTAATAACGCATCAAGCTTGTATAATAAAATTTCTATAATATAAAATGTAGTAGAACAAGAGATTTTCATCCGTATGTACATCAATTTCAATTAATCTAAATAATTATCTTTATTATATTGATTTATAATATCTACGATAAGATAAATAATTTTATAACTCCTCCAAAATGATACAACTAGCTAATAAATGAAGGATCAACTACCTCAAATAGAGCTTCCCAATTCACCACACAATGTTAGAATGAGTGGGAGACCACCAACAAGAACCTTGATGATGTAGAATAACATTATCACCTAAACCACTACCCCCAGACAATTTTATTACCAAAACATCATAAAAACAAATGATTTCTCCTAAAAACCACTATCTTGGTAAATGGATATCAAAAAAGAGGGAGAATGAAGTAGAATAAATTAATCAAAACTACCATTGATCTATCTCTTAAGGATGTGATTCAAAGTCTATGAAAGGTGTCCAATGGAACTCCTTGGGATGCACATGGTTCACCAAAGCACTGAGAAGAAATTTTTTAGAATGATAAGGATCAAGGGTCTTTTGGTTTTTCTACATATTAATAAAAACATTAAACCATGATGTTGCCTAAAAAACCATGTTGCAGAATTGTTGAAAAATATAAGACTATGATGTTAGGGAGAGGGTCCATGATGCTACTTTCCTAGTTAAAGCTCCCATATAGACACACATAAATATATGTGCTACAGATCCAATAAAACCGGAAGAATAAAATTGTTTTTTGGGGAGGAACATGTCATTGAACCCAACAACTGGAATGGGGATATGAGACATTCCATATCCCTAGTGCTGATACCCTGAGACGAGGGAACCAGAAAAAAATCACCCATGAAACTACACACTACAGCCATGGTCCCTATGACACCGTTATTTTGAAATTGGAAGTCACACCAAACTCCTCCTCTAATCCAAATACAAAAAATTTTCCTCTCCATGATTTAATAACCATCCTTAGGATGCATCCCCGTTATCTATTCTACTGAACTCCCATCATCGGATTTTCATAACTACAACTTAATTCTTCTCTCCAACTACCTCATAACCTACATTAGGCATAACCAACACCAAAATTAACACATAATAATGGGTAAGAACATTTTCATTGTCACCTTAAATATATATAAAACTATTATCATGATGAAAAATTAAAAGAAACTTTAAAAGGAATGAGGGAAAAAGGTTTAGAAAACTACCCCATGAGATATCTCTAAGAGGAATAATCACTAATTAAACGTCACCACTATATCACACCAATCTCAAGAAAGATATCTTGTAAAACCATAAACACCTCCATATCATCTTCTACATAAAACAACTCAATGATCCCCACAAACATTGCACAATAAGGCACAAATCACACAAATCAAGGAATCTCATCTCCAATATAATCATATTGTCCACTTTGGGTGGAACTAACTCACCCACATGGTTTTAATTGGTGTCATAGTTTAACATGTATTGATTAGGAATTTGTTAATATCCTCTTCATATACATGATTCTTTAACACACATCACATTGAGGAATACAAATCAAATATCATAAATCAATAAGGTTTAATCATCACACCAAAAAGGCAATGAAAAATAAGAAAAAACACAAAACACATCTAGGTCTAGGGAATGAATCTTTATATCACACATAGAAGTACTTTATTCTAGGAAAATATTTTTATAAAACACATTATCCAAAGGAATTATCTGTCTATTAAACACCTTCTCTTGAAGACCTTAAATCGCTATTGTCCGTTCTATGAATGTCAAATTTTTACTGATATCCAACTATCCATAGTAAATGAAATAGGAGTCATCAAGAATATATAGATGGTGCTGAGAGATGTTAATGATGTCATACATCCTATATATCCAAGGGGGTGTTAAAAACATTAAGAAACCTATATAATGTGATGAAATACTTTGAAAGTCCAAAATTATGGGGTTAGAAATTAAACCTCAAACCAAACCCATACTTCCCATTTTGAGGAGAAACATTTAAGAACAGATGGTATAAAACCTCAAATTACATGGAACTCATCCTAAAATTGATATAAGACTAACTATAGTATTTAAATTCCTTTATCCTATCATGAAAAACATAAACCTTCTTTTCCAAGAACGACATGACATCGGGACTAAGAACTAATTACTCCCCAACCATAGCCCAACATAATAGATAATTACATGGATACGCATAAAAAGCCTCAAATGGTGTTATTCCAATTGATCTGTGGTGTCTATTTATAATAAACTCAACCAATGGAATGTTATTTCCTAATTTACACAAAATTTCTTGATACATTGATGTAACATGTTCTCTAGTATCTGGATGGTCCACTCACTCTATCCATCCATCTATGTGTGGAAAGAGGTATTGAGGTGAAATTGTGTGCCAAAATCATGATATAATCCTATATAGATAATCAAGGGAAAAAAATATCCTATTAATAGATAATAGAAATTGAAACTCCATATAGCCACCCAACCTCAACAATATACCTCTTTTACAAAACAAATATGACATCCGAATCATTGGCCCCATGGAAGGTTTTTGATTTCATCAATTGATACAAAATTACATACATATCATAAAAAAGGGACAATCCTATGGGTAATTCAATTGATATTTCATACCATTTCAACTCAAAAAAATACAAGGTATACAAAAAACCACTTGGAACATGATTCTCAACCCCTACTTACTGGAAAACCAAGAACTGATCTATAAACTCCGCCACTTCCTATTTTATTCTAGATGTCAAAAACTATGTTATAATGATAAAATATATCTAGAAACTCTTTCATGTAAAAAAAGGTGAGATATGTAAACTCATAAATGATTCCCTTAGCATCGCTACTAGTAAAAATAGACTCCCCAAAAAAACATCCATTTCAGACCATCCATCAACCATCCCTACAGAGAATCACCATAGAAGACAAAATGGCACATAACCTATACCTCCATGACTTCCCACTAAGACTCCCCATTATACTAATTGAGAGAAGACAAAAATACCATCTGAAATAACTAACATCCTCTGTCAAACTCTATGTCATCTATGTAAAGGTATTACAACTTCTATATAACCCTTAAAGAATATTTAGACTCCTAAAAAACATCCATAACTTCCTACTAAATTTTCATTCCAAATCATTACCCTTTCCTAATGTTTTAAGAGATAAAAATGCCATAATCATGGATAAATTCCATCCTCCTCTATTCTCATAAATTTAGGTCAAGTTTTAAAATGTTACACCTCAATATCCTATAATCCATAAAGATAAGAAGGTTCTCCCCATTGATTTAATGTTGTCAATGATTCAGTGAAGGCCCAACCAATACTAACTACAAATTTTTTTTTAATAGGTACGATAATAAGAATGTAAATTTTTAGACTTAGAAGATATCACTACATTTTTTTTCATCATGACACATTCTAAGGAAAACATGAACCATCAAAAAACTCCTCAATCATCACCCATCCTCTGGAAGCTAGAGCACTAGAGAAATGGTCAGTTTCCATTTCTGGTATTCAAATACTTCTTGAAATAGATTATTCTAGAAAACATTATTGTCCTTAATAGTCAATGTTTTCCATGGGTCTATAATTCATGAGAAATAAGATATGATCCTCTGATAATATCCCATAAGACCCATGATGACATGAACCTATGCCACATTCTTGGGTTTTTCCAATGAAAAAAATCATTGATCTTTTATGATTTCATGAACACACACTGATGGGATAACACACTTCCAAGGAAATTAACCTCTCTTGTCTAGAACATACAATTGGAAAACATCCCATAGAGATGATGGAATTGAAGAAATTGAAGGAAATTTAAGAGATAATTGAAATAATAAATCTATAACATTGACTAGATCAATATTTCATTGATGAAAATGAAAATGAAATGGTATTGGGACTTTCAGAAAATAGTGTTCATGAGTCCCATGAACATAGATAATGAATTTGTGACAATGAACAACATGACCATGTACACGAAGTGCCCATATAGACATCAGAAGGTAGTGTTTGATACATTATTCTCTTTCACACCCAACAAGTTACATATAGACCATATAATGATCTTAGAAAACTAAATTGATCCCCTTAACTAGTTTAATAGATCATCAATCCATGGAATAAGGTAATGATTCTAGAACGTCAACTGATTCATCCTCAGGTATCCTATAAAATGACTCAAGCTAACATCCTCCATCTTGAGAAACAACACTAGAGAACCGTATGATGACACACTAGGTCATATGAATCCATTTTTCATAAAATCATAAATCTAAATCCTAAATATCCTCAACTAAAATGGTTATATCTATTGAGGTTCCATAAAAGTTGGGAAGCACATAGCTATATATCTATCTCGAATTGTATTTCATGTCAAGGGGTTAGTGTCACAACCTCAACATGAAATACATTTAAAAAATCTCTAGAATCCTTGGTAACCTCCAACATCCATGTTTATACAAGCTCCAAAAACAACCCATCCATCAAATAATGAACGGTGTCTACATGTCTACTAGTAACCTGAGCACTCTTTTTTCCAGTTGAAACCATAAGATGGATTTCAACATATAAGAGATAAAATCTCTTCCAAAAGCAGTAGGTAATTGAATTCATCGAATATAACTAGTTTATTATGAGAATTACATCCTATAGTTTCATCCAAAGAACGAAAATATCCCAGGTGATTGACGTGGTCCCATCATTAGTCTACACCAAAGGCACACATCAAACAATATGGTATGGTCTTTGAATGGGGTAATAAATACTAGGGGAATGTGAATACTCTCTTGTAATGTACGAGGAAGTCCAAGTGGGTGAACCCATCTCCTTTTTTGAAATTTTGGATTCGATGGTAATGAAGAACTATTTTTTCGATCATTTGAACTTAATTATGAGCATTCCATAAATAGAATATATACTTTTTGGAAGGGTTTAGAGGTTTTGTGAGGGTATCATGTGTTCATAAATGTTTCCAGTGCATTAGAGTCCTTAATACCATTTTTGGAAGTTTTACACTAAGTTTCATAGTTATATATAAATGTGAATCCCCTCTAAGATAAAATTTCATCCCCATTTTTAATTGAGCATAGTTTGGGGGAAACTATGCATGTGGGGGGTGCATGGATTTGTAGGATGGTCTAATGTTTTTTTAGAGGTAATTTCACATCTTGTGTATAGTTAGAGAGAACCATGTAAAATCCATATATGTAATTCCACTTAGGCAGTACCTTAATACTTTAGTTCACATAATTTCCGTGTAGTTTTTAAAATCATGCAAGCTAACCATGACTCCCATTAAATAGGAAAAATTATTATTTTACCTCACTTTAATTTATATTTCCTCCCTCTTTTCCCCTTATTTTTCATGTATTGTAGTAGGGGTCTCTCCACTTTACTCCTTATATTCATTTTAATCCACCTACTTCAATTAGACTCCATTTTTATCACTATCAGTTGTGTTGGATCTGTACCATTAAGTCTCTCCACACCCAAGCTTATCTTTTCCTTTTATCTCTCCTCACAGAGTTCTAAATCTTTTTGGTTTGTTTTTCCATATTATCTGGGAATTGAATATAAATTCATATTTCATCTAAAACATTTATATTTATAGGTTAATATTGGATGTGTCAATATCTATGAGTGTAATGTTGGTGGTGAAACCTTTATTTGTGTCTTCATGATTGACTTGGGTGGTGAAGCTTTTTTTACGTCGTTGGCTAGTTGAGAGAGAACATTTTAAAATTTAATGCTTGATTTTAAATAAATTATATAATCATATGGGATGAATTTGGGAATGAAATAGAATTTTTCATACATTTAGGGCTCGATTAAGTGTTTTTGAAAAAACTTGGGTAGTTAGGTTATGGTGGATTATTTATTTAATTTGAACTATTTTTTAAAAAATAAAAATTCAAAATTCAATTAGGTTGAATTATTATTCTATTAATGTGATGTTAATTACATTAATATGTGTTTTATTGTGATATGATATCATTATTCTTTGTATTGTAAAAGTATTAGCATGAGGAATTATGAGGGCATGACCATTAGGTTTGGGGTGTTTTTGTCATTTGGATGGGCTTGGACAAAATATATTGGGTGATGTTGATCATATGATAGGATGATTAGGTCATTGGATTGAGGTAGTGAGGAAATCAGGTTGAGTTCATGGACCATGATAATTGATTATATGTACATCATATTTGCGTGACATTGTCGCAGGGACACAAGGTTCTAAACATGGCATGTATTAGGTACTATTTAGTGATTTTTGCTAACCCATGATTGGAAAATGTTCCATTAGAGTCATGTGCACAAAGGTTATCTTAGAGATAAGGTGGTTTTTAAAACACATGTAGGAAGAGACACCCATTATTGCATATTATGTCCATATAAAGCCATATGGATGGCATGGAGTCTTCGAATGATAGTTTTGAGGTTATCTGTTAGGGGTTGAGGCATTCCGTATAGAGACCCTTGGGCCTGGACTATTTTGAGAGGAAAAATATCACTATTTTCCTGGACTACACACTATGATAAGATTTTGATTTTTATTTAGGGATATATATTTTTGTGCATTTAGATGATGGACGTCAAGCTAATTGGTGCTTTTGAGTAGAGGTCTATGGGACTGGGGTTTTATTACATAGGCTTGCATTTAGGGAATAATTAACATGATTTGGGACATGAGGTGTCATTTGTCTTGAGGTTTTGTGTTAGATACTTCGAGGTGGAACCTAAGGGTTCACCTGGTCTATATGACATCAGGGGATATAATGGGCCATGGACCAAGTATCCTATCCCCTTTAGTTTTCATACATTGGATAGGATAGGTAAATGTTTCCTAGGGGATCTTGAGAACCTTGTATTTTTTTAATTATTTCATTATCCTGTTTTTTTTTAATTATTTATAACTTCATAAACACTTATGTTTTTTTTGAAAACATGGGTGGATACCTACTGAGATTCATTCTCACACCCTACACTGGCCTTTCAGGACATGTGCTTAATTTTTGATTTTTCATACATATAAGGGTTCAGTCTCCTGAGATGGATCCCAGTTGAGTCAGCATGTGAAGATGGCATGGGACCATGAGGTCATTCTTTAGTCGGAGTTTACTTTTCTAGTTTCTTTTTAATTTCAACATGATTATGATATATGTAGATATATGTATTGTGTTCAACCAATATAAAAGAATATAATTTATTGATATTTATGAATTTATATGTATGAATTATCCATTTTAAATTTCTATAGTTGATATGTTTTTTCCTTTTTTATTTCCATTTCTTTATGTTTATTCTTTCTTCATTTCCTGTTATTGACTATGCTTCCTCCATTAGAGGGTCTAATTCGAGTATGTTGAGTTGTTACTTCCTCTAACTGATATATCTGTATATATATATATGTATATATATGGCCTATTATTATATAATCCCTTGATGTTATGAACTCCCAACATACCCCTCTTTACTCCCACACTGTTAGTCAACAACCATGACATTTGGGGAGGTGCACCTAATGCCAGTGGAACCCAGCACAAAAGTACTGTTTGGGTGGCTAATCGATTTGGGGATGATCAAAATGGTATAAAAGGACATTATTTTACCTATTATATTTTTATTAATATTTTTTTAATGGTGGATTGAAGATTAGCATGTGGTTACAATGGGATTCATAGCTCATGGACATGTTCCTACAACCCAATATACAAGGGACATACCACGAATACATGGGTGGGAATTTCTGTTTAGTTTTTCTTATCTTATAATTTATATTATATCCACATTTAGTTGTATTATTGGATTCATTTATTTCCTATTGGGATATGTGACTTTATCTTGGTATGGAAAAAGATGATATCTGGGACCCTTGACATGGTTTGAAAAGGGGTGTTTGTTATCCATTATTTTTGTGGTTTAATTTGTCTAGGAATGTATTATTATGTTAAATAATATATATTCTTGTTCTAAGATGTTAATTTATTATTAAATGTAAACATACATGTTATTTATATATATGCATGGGCCTTAATTTTATAGGAGATTTCAAGTACAATTATATGGGATGATGTTGATCACTAGGTTGGGAAATGTGGCCATTGGTTTTGGGAGACATTGAGCATCTGGATGGGAGTGGATCAGGGGTTTTTTGATACTTGGATTTATTGGGGGTGGGTATAAATCCCATGTGGACATTATTCCAAGTGGAATGATTATAATGTTGAAGGGAAAGGGTAGTGAGTTGATAGTTAAAGTTACTTCTTTCCCTATCTGTGATATGTGTGTGGGTGTGTGTGTGTGTGTGTATATGTGTGTCTGTGTGTATGTCATCTAGGTTGTCTGACAATGTGATAGTATTCCATGGGTTTACTCCTAGAAATATTGAATGGATAATTATTTATATGATGGTTTAGTTCTACTGGAACATGAGCTTGTTAGGACATAATTATGTAAGGTAGAGCTGGTACATGCTTAGGATAAGGTATAGGTTCCTATCAGGGTGGGGAAGTAACCAGATTAGATAGTATCTCGGCCATGGATGATAATAATATTAGAGTGATCCTAATGTTTGTGTTCTAGGGGATCTAAAAGGGTGATCAGGGAGAATAAAATTTTATGGAATATCAAACTCAGGAGTTCCAGTCACCACACTTGCTAATTTTTTAGGGTGATGGTGGTCTAGAGGTGGATGGGAATTAGATGGATCCCATAAATATGATCTTCGAGAAACTAGTGATGACTCCCCTGAAGAGAGTGAAGTTAGATACCTATATTCTCATAGGACTAGATAAGCGCTAGTGGGATGTGAAGGTGTAGAAATACATACATGGGAGACTATCCTGGAAGGACATTGAAGTCAGGTTCTTTGAGAAATTTCTCTTAGATATGATAAGGGTGGAGGGTTCTCAAGAGTTCCTCAACCTTTAGTTGGTAGACATGTTCATCCTGGACTATTCAGTGATGTTCCATTAATTTTCTCTCTTTACACTTGATATGGTGGGAGATGAAACCTCTATGGTGAGTAACTTTGAGGATCATTTAGGAAAATACATTTGAGTGTAGGTAAACATACTAAGGCTGGACTCATCTACGAATTGGTGAACTAGAAACACATAAATATGGGTAACTTGATGGGATGATCATGTATGAGTTGGGTGATGGCTCCAGGTTTTTTCAGTGGTGACACTTAAGATAGAAGGAAGAGAGGAAGTGATGTGTTCCCGTAGGCTAGTTAGGACAATGACTTGAGTGGACCACCTCAGATTAGATCATCATTGATTTTATTTTAGTGTAGTAATATAAGAGATTTCTGGAATCAGTGTGAGTAGCCTCAAATTGAGTTTCATATATTTAGTTTGGTAAAAAACATTGATACATTCTATAGGAATCCTCCATTGATAGCAGAAAGTCAGGGATGAGAAAAAAATCAAGGTTCTGAGGTCAGATCGCGATCAATACCAACTGATGGTATCCAATATTATACTAACCATTGTAGTCATGGAAGATATATTATGACCTAGTGGTGTGGTAATTGATTGGTTACTAGTTAATCACTATAGGGAGTTCAAGATTCAGGTATTTTGGATTCCTAATAGGTGAAAGCCAAAGAGCTACTAGGGTCAGAACATGATGGTGAGCCAATGACAGTCAGAGATATATCATCAGTGGATCATTGATTCATTTTTTTTTTCATTTTTTCATGGAATTTTTTAGGAATTTCACTTTTTTGTGCACATGGAGAAAATGATTCATGTATAGACTATATAGAATCCATTTAGTAGTAGAGAATTGTCTTTTTTGAATTGTATATATATATGTATTGAGGTGTGAGGTAGCATGATCTATCTGAGAATCATTAGATGCATGACTTTTGAGGTTATCTAGTATTAGGGAATCAAAGAGATGTAGGTTACTTGAGGTTCATAGGAAGATGGGAATAATTGTGGTGTAATACTTGGTTGATGGGATGGGGGTGTATTGGGCCTCTGAGTGGATTCTCCCCCCATCACGACACGATATGGTTCCCCTCCTTAGAAACACTCCTCCACCCCTCCTCTGGTGCTTTGCGGTGTTTTGTTGTCAGCCCCTCGGGATCTCGGAGCCACGCTTCTCCTCCACGGTGGTTGATCTGGTGGAGGCATCTCTTCATCGGGCCCATTTGCGGCGAGGAATACCAGTGGCGGTTCTTCTACACTGGCTTCTAATCTCATCGGGCCCAAGACCGGTGAGGCTCATTGTCCACTCTGGGTTTTACACGGGTGGTTTCTCCAGTGGAGATGTTTCTTGGCGAGGCTTCCCAGTGGCAGTTCGTCAGTTTCAGCTTCAGATCTCCTCTAACCCGGTGCTAGCGAGGGTCAGCGGTGGGTTTGGTGTTCTTGAGGTGGTGTGTCATCAGTCCGTTACTTCTCGGAGGGGTGTGGTTATGTATCCTCTATTTAGAAGGTTTGATATGGTCTTGTAGGTTTTAAATTCATCTAATTCCAGTGGTGTAGTTGAATGGCTATGGTTGTCTGTGGAGGAGGGTGCAGCGGCAAGACAGCCTGATCTTCTTTGTTCAGGTTTTTTCAACGGACTTTTTTGGATGGGTTCTCCCTGGAGGTCCATCTTACATGGCATGAGGGTTGGGAGAACTCCTGTTTGCGGATTGTGGATTTGGGCCGGTGTTGATGGTCGCACCGTGGGACGTTAAAAGAGGCCAGATCTGAGGTTTGGTTAGCTATTCTATTTCTTGTGTTCCTTGGTTAGTGGTTTCTCAATGCAAGTTTTCGATCGAAGGGTTGAATGGTTTGTTTTGGTGTGATGAATGTTTTTGTATTTCGTGAGTGGTGGAGTGGTGGAATGGTGATGTGTGGAACTGATGAAATGATTCAGTGGTAACCTGTGGTGACTTGTGGTGAATTGGCATAGTGGTGAAGTCCTTTTTGGTTTCTCTCTTTTTCTTCAAAAGTGTTTGGATAATAAAAAAATCAATTTTCAGTCAGTCAAGTGTCCGGAGCCAGGACATTTAATCACCCATTGAGATGTAGGGCCTCATGGGTTCCATGTAAGACATGGGACCAAGGTAGGAATTGTTGCGATGCAGGATCCTGATGTGCGTGAAATATGATGCATGAGAACTTTATTAGGTTAAGAAGTGATTGTGCATCAAAGGGGGGAATTTGCATCAAGTAAAAGGTTTATGGACCACTTGATGATTGATATTTGGGTTGGGATGCGACCAGGGTAGGTCACTCCTAAGGCGGGGAGCCATTGAGGCTATTGACCTATACCATTGAGACTAGGTATTCTGAGTTGTATTTACCAGTATGGTTATGTTTGGTACCATATTTGAGTTTTATATTATAGCATGGGGTTGATCTATACTAATGTGGGGGGATTTTAATATCCCAGGTATTCATAGTGGGTTGAAAACTTCCCCTTTTCTAAATTATTGAATTGGGTGGGTATGAAAAATCCGTTATCGATCATATTCACTAAATTAAATGGTTTACTTCAAACCAATATCTTGTTTTTGGATTGGTTTAGACATTTAGTGAAGTTCTCGAGGGTTTAGAAGGGTTTTAGGAGTTCTTTTCTCTTTATTACTATTTGGGGATAGTAAATAAGATATTAATAATGTTTTGGGACTTAGTAATGAGCTCATTCTTCAGAGTAGCTAACCCATATATAGAGGAAACCCCAAGTCAACCTTGGAGGGGATTTTTGTTCTAGTAGTGTGTTGTTACATTTGATTATATATCACCATTGGTTGATGTCCACTTTGTTTGATTTAATGGTTTTACAATATTCTATCATGGTATAAAAGGTAAGAGGTTGTGCATTCATGCATCATCTAGGCACCTATGTAGGAAAGTGAGATGCATCATGATATGCACAAACACGGGATGGGAGTGCCATATATAAAGGTTAGGATGCATATGTTCTCTTAAAACTAATGAATTATGCCTAATAAAAAGGTATGAATTAGTAGAAAGGGGAAGTTAAAATTTCAAGTAGTAATTAAATAATGGTTCATCATAAAGAAGTAAAAGTGGGTTAATTTATTGTATGGGTAAATTGGAATATGAAAATGGATCGAATTGGGGAAAAATATAAGGCATGTGACAATGATAATTTGACACCAAGTTAACCATAGACATAGGTAGACGACTGAGTGTAGTGACCCAATTGCGATTTGTCTCTTTTGGGTATTTTATACAAACTGGTTTGGTTATTACAAGTGTTGAGACTATATATATCTCTTCCTTATCATAAAGCATTACGGTTGTGTTCTAAATCATGTCTTTGGTATTGTAGAGAAATTCCACCTCGAAGACATGCGCCAGTTGGGAGACATGAAGAAGTTTCTAAGAATGATCCTCTTGTAGTGGAGAAGGAGAACGTGGTGGTCCAAGGAGATAGGGAAGAGAAGTTCCTCAATAACTTTTCTTGTTTTATGAAGATGATGGAACAAGACCCCGAGTGGGTTGCACTGAGTATGTTTGAGCTGAATAGGTTGTTTTTGCTATAGCACCATCCTACCTTTACTAGAGATGGTGGGAAAGAAGCATCATAGTTCTGGATTGAGTCTGTCCAAACTCGTATTGACCATCTTAAGACTCCTATCGATAAGTGAGTAATGTTAGTGGCCTATATGCTGAGGGGTCAAGCAAAACATTGGGGGGGAATTATGGTTCAGACAGACAAGGATGGGGGGATGATGTGGAATGATTTTCAATAGATGTTTCTTCAATAATTCTATCTGGAAACCTTACGGTAGGAGAAGGATATAGATATTATGAGGTTGAATTATTGTAAAATTTTGGTAATGGACTATACTAGATGTTTTAACTACTTGAGATGCTTTTTTCCGACATTGATGGGAGATGCGGTAGGTGTGGAAAAACGCTTCCAAGAAGGTATGAGACACGAGATCAGATCATAGGTAAATATTTTTCATCAAAAATTTTACTAAAGTTGTGGATTAATCCCTTATGTGATATGGAAACCTGAAGGGAGCTTCTGGTAGTAAAATTATGGCACCCGCTGGGTGAGCATGTGGTACAGCTTCTGATATTAGGAAGAACCACCTGGGAACCTTTTAGTAGTGTGAAAGTAAGAGGAGAATCCATAAGAGGGTTCAACATCTCATAGTGGTGAATATATCTTCTTTTTTCAGTGTGGAAGGTCGAGGAACAAGCATGACCAGTGCCAATGCCCTCTAGTTGAGTGTCGAGCATGCGACAAGTTAAGACACGTGTAGAGAATCTGTAGGAACCCATGAAGGTTGGGGAATTATAGCAGTTAGAGGAAGATGATGAGTGTGGGAAGGGGGTCAGTTACATTATATCATGTAGGTAGTTGGAGCTCCATTGGACGTAATGGTATGTGCGGTGGACGTGGAACTCTGGGGTGAGATCACCCTTACCAAAAGAGTAGTGCGGTTCAGGGTACTCAGGCTGGGGCCCAGGGTAAAGGTGGAGCTCATATCCATGCAGTTCAGGAAACACATGAGGGTGGTGAGGCGGGACTATCTATTGTAAGAGGAATTATTCATTTAGCTTCCATGTTTTCTAGTTCTTTATTCGATATAGGTGTTACGCATTCCTTTATTTTTACCCGGTTTGTAGTTGTGTTGGGCTTAACCGTAGAGACCACATGTGGGGTAATGTCGCATGATGCATTGATAGGGGTGCGAGTCGAGGAAAACATGAAGTATAAGGGTTGTGCTTCGGAGGTTGGTGTGTATTGTTTTCAATGATATTTTTTTGTCCTAGAGAAGTTAGGTTCTGACCTAATATTAGGAATGGATTGGTTGGTTTTATATGAAGACTATTTCCACTGTTACTGACTTTGAGTAACATTCAAATCACTCTATGGGAGCACTCATGTCCTTCAGGGTGAGTGGGATACATGAGTAGGCCATGTAGGGCCACTACACCATCATGTGGGGGATCTCACAACCCAATAGGAATGAATTATCAAAGATGGTGGGGAGAAAGGACAACTAATAATTCCTTTTGTTGTGGTCCAATTTCAGGAGGTGTTTCCTGAGGGCTTCTTGAGGTTACCATCTGATAGAGATGTTGAGTTTACCGTCGAATTTCTCCCTGGAGGAGAGCTAGTTTCCATTCCCCATTACTGAATGGAACCATCAGAGCTCCAAGAACTAAATATTCAGTTAGAATAATTGGAGCATAAGGGGTTTATACACCCTAGTGCATCACCTTGGGGGTCTCTTATGTTGTTTGATAAGATGGATGTCTGATCGTTGAGGCTATGTTTCTATTATAGGATGTTGAACATGATGAAATATAAGAACTCCTAACCTATTCCTAGAATTGAGGAACTATTTGATCAGCTTAGAGGTTCCATAGTGTTTTCGAAGATCGATTTGAAATTAGGATACCATCAGTTGAGGGTGAGACCTTCTAACATACCCCAGATGGAATTCCAAAGTAGGTATGGGTTTTATGAATTTGTGGTAATGATTTTTGTTTTCTACAATGCACTAGCTGTGTTCATGGCATTAATGAACTGAACATTTCACCCATAACTAGATCAGTTTTTAGTTATCTTCATTGATGAAATCTTGGTGTACTCCAGAACTCAGGATGATCATGATAAACATCTTGGAATTTTCTTGAGTACATAAAGAGAGAAAAGGATTTATGCTATGCTATCAAAATGTTAGTTTTGTATGGATAAGGTTCACTTTTTTGGACATATAATACACGAGTCAGGCGTATCGGGGGATCTAGAAAAGGTGCATGATGTGGTGTCTTGGGAACAACCCAATAATTTCACTAATGTTTGGAGTTTTCTAGGTTTTCTAGTTATTACTAACATATTAATAGATATTTCTATCATTTGGTAGCACCCAGTCAGATGCCTAAACAAGAAGAGGGTTAAGATCAATTAGTAAGGGACTTTTGAGGATTCTTTTAAAGAGTTGAAGAAGCGGAAGACTACCGCACTGATTTTGATCTTAACTGAACTAGGTAAGATGTATAACCTATTCTATGATGTGTCTGGTGTTGGAAAAGGTAGAATGTTGATGTAGGATTATCAGTTCGTAGCACACTAGTTGATGTATTTGAGGTCACAAGAATAAAATTATCCAACTAATGACCTAGAGATTGCTGTTTTGGTTCCTCCCTTAAAGTGTTGGAGGTAGTATTTTTTGGGAGAACCATTTACAATGTTTATTGACCATAAAAGTGTCAAATACATCTTCTCTCAGTGGGATTTGAATCTTTGACAATGATAGTGGGTCATGTATCTACATTATTTTGTTTTTGAAATGGATTACACACCAGGAAAATAAAATAGTGTCACTGACTCTCTGATCTGAAAGACTCAGAATAAAGTAGTTCAGGAATCCAGTTTAGAGTGGGTGATTATGGCCTTTGCTTTTAGAGATTAATTTGGAGGTATAGAAGGGTCACATGAAGATGACCCTTTCTTCTATATCAGTGGATTCTGCACTTTTTAGCCAAGTTAAAGAGAGACAGATTGTAGAGCCGAAATTTTTGGTTGTGAAGGAAAGTATTAATGATGGGGAGTGACCTTTTGGTTGGATCATCGACACTAATGATGTTTCTTTTGTTCATGGTTGTGTTGTGGTGCCGATAGATATATGGGAAGAGTTGATGCTCGAGTTCCATGAATCAAAGTGGGCATTTCATTTAGGTTTGACTAAGATGTACCCTGACCTACGTACATAGTTTTTGAGGATGAGAATGAAGAAGGAAGTGGTGATTTTTGTGGCACGATACCTTACCTTTCAGCAGGTGATGGCCAAAAATCAGTGCCTAAGTGGGTTGTTTCAGTCATTGACTATTCCAGAGTGGAAATGGAATGATTTCATGATGGAAATCGTAGTGGGTCTTCCGAATATTCCTCAGAAGACAGATTCAATTAGGGTGGTGGTAGATTGGATGACCAAAGTGGCCCATTTATTGCTGATTTAGGAGACCTATACAATTGACCAGTTGGGGGAGTTGTATGTTTGGGAAATAGTATGGTTTCATGATGTGATGATAACTATAATTTTAGATCATGATCTACATTTCACCTCTCATTTCTAGAAAGGACTACAGAAGGCACATGGTACCCAGGTGTTTCTGTGTATGACTTACCACCCACATCCTGATGGGAAGTTAGAGAATACAATTCAGGTAGTATAAGAGATGATGGGAGCATGTGTTCTGGATTGTAGTGATTCATGGGAAAAGCATTTGTCACTTGATGAGTTTTCATATAACAATAATTTTCAGGATACCGTTCATATGGAACCTATTGAGGTACTTTATGGGAGACTGTGTAGACCACCACAGTGTTGGTTGGAGGCCAGAGATACTGAGTTGTTAGGGCCGAGTCTTGTGCAGGAGACGTCAGAGAAGGTCCGTTTGATTCAAAAGTGCATGGAAACAACTCAGAGTAGGAAGATGTCATATTAAAATCTGCATCGTAGACCACTTGAATTCATAGTGGATGATAATTTGTTTCTTTGGGTGTCACCATGGTTGGGTAACCGTCGAATTCGTAAATAGGGAAAGTTGGCTTCTAGATTTGTGGGGCCATTTGAGACTATGTAGAGGATCAAAACGGTGGATTTACAATTGGATCTTCTACAATGCTATAGTGGAATGCATAATTTATTATGTCTCCAAACTCTAAAATTATCTCCCTGACCCATATAATGTGATATATTCTGAGGATGCAAATCTTGAGCTTTATGCGTCATTTGGGGAGCACCTGTTTCATATTGTGGATCATAGTGTGAATGTTTTGTGAGGTATGGTTGTGCCCCTGGTCTGTGTTCTATGGTATCATGGAAGCATTCAAGAGGAAGAACATGAGTGGGAATCTTCTATGTGGTTCTAGTGGCATGATCTATTTTCATTAGAAACTCAATGATTCTCAGTAAGGGTGGCCCAAGGATGAGTCATTATAAGGTATGGAGGTTGTAAGATCCCTGATTTCTCTGTAGGTCATGTTTTAATTACTTTTCAGTGTAGGCCCTTTATTTGAGTTAGTTAAGTTCTTCCTAAGTCCTTGAGGAGGTTCAAGGTTGTTATGGGGGTTTAAGACATGAAATGGAAGGAAATGAGTTTTCTGGGCTAGCCACAGGGTCTATGTACGGTTATTGAAAACCATGAGGGTAGCCAAAGTAACCCATTATAGAGGAAGATTTTCAAACTGATGCCTCCGCATGATTTCGGCACAGTTTGGAAAATTGTGTGGGTAAACCGTGTAAGTGGTCTCTTTGGTACAGACGCATCCTCATGGTATGCATGTGGTTTGGAAAACTATGTTGGTAAACTGTGTGGCCAAGAAAACATTAAAAAAGTTACAAAAAGGCCACTATGGGATTTTATAACCGACTCAGGATTTTCCGACTCCTCCTCTCTTGCAACCCTAGGAATGAACCAAAGGGACCAAGAGAATCTAAGGATAAATATATTTCAATTTATATTAGTTTGGACTGTCGTTTGATGAGAATAGAAGATCCCGATGAGTCTAATCTTTTCATTCTCTCCCTTTTCCGGTTTAGGTATTGTGTTTTGGGAGATTTCAATATGAATCTCTCAAACATCTATTTTTTTGCGAGATCTAGGTTGACAATTAAAAGGGGTGTTGGATTGGGATCTATGGCCTGGAATGAGAGGGTATTCACCAATGTATTAAAGGTAGGTGTTATATAATTTATATCCCTTTGGTTTCTTCTAGATTTGTGCATGTAGGGTTTTTATTCATGGAATCTTTTGAAGAGTTCCTAGTGAATTTGATATGATGTGATGTAGTAGTTTATAAATGGTTAATTGAACCCCTCTTGATCCCCATGGGCTGTAAGGAGGATGACCCGACCATGATTGGGGCACCCATGAGGGGTGCCAATATTCCCCGGACCTAGAGTTAGCAAAGAGTAGGACATTGTGCGAAAACATAGAGCTCATTGTGAATATGTTAATATTATTCAAAGATGTGTAATTGATGTTTGGAAATACACTTGGGTTCGGTAATTGGCTAGGGGTTGTTTTTTTGTCATGAAAAATGGTAAAATGGATTAATTGTAAAATGCTATAGAATTAGCTTATGACTTGAATATGATTAGTGAGATATGCATGGGATATGGTAAATAGGGTTAAAGGGATAAGTAATATAAATGGTTAATGTGCTAATGGATTAAGGTAGTAGTGTTATTTTCCCACTTACTGATATTGTTGTGATGTTTTATAGGATATTGGTTATGGTTGTTTGGATATGGATAATTGGGGTGAATGATAAATAAGCATGTTCCCATGGCTTGAAAGAGTGGGGGTATCAACATGAGGTTCTATGCCCATGGGTTGAGTTGGACTGAGGTTATAACATTGCCCCTAAATACACGAGATAGGTAAGGGGATGAAGTTAGATTCTCCTAATGGTTTCATCCCACCGTAACTGAGGCTTTGAGGTGAGGATTATGAGTTTTTTTAATGTGATTCCTAGTGAGATATAGATTGATTTTATTCCCTTTTGTTTGAGAATACTAAATATGATGAATCCATTAAACACGTGAAAAATGTAGATTAAATAAAGAAATGCTGAAGTAGTGAACCTAGATTCAATGGTAGTATAAAATAAATGAACTTAGTTTAGAATTACCCAATGACCTATTTACCCTTACATGTTATCATTTATCACTTTCTTGAATTATCATCATTTCTAGATGTTTTTTATACACTGTTAGTGGTGGCCTTCTGAGTTATACTCACACCCTCCTCGGGCCACCATTGAGAACCCAAGAAGATTTATTGCTTTTATGTCAGGACAAGGGTGATGGACTGATTCTAGGGAGGGGAGTTGGTCATGGGAAATGGTTGAGTGAGGATCCATACTTGAAGTCCGAACCATTTTTGGGATTCCACTATTTTCTTTCTTTTGGGTTTTGTTTACCTGACACTATAGCACGACATGGAATATTTATTTTTGTTTATGATTGTACCGAGTTTTGGGATTTGGTTATTATGAATGTTATGTATTCTTCTCTTATTTTTCCACTATTTAAATTATTATCTGCTATTTCTTACTCTAGTATTGAGGGTACAGTATCCACACATGACCTATTGGATCCTCGTTGGTAGTCGGAAACCTTTGGTGTATGGGGAGGAATGCTTGAGTTCATGTAACTACCCAGATTGGGGAACCTATTGATTAGATCCATGTTTAGGGACGTTACACGCCACATAAAACAAATACATGGTGAATAAGGATTGAGCCTCATAAAAAATAAAGATGAGAGTGAAATCCCTTACTGATGGAGTAAAATTTGAATCCAAATCCCCATGAAATAATAACATAAATATAAACATTAATTATTAATAAAAGTTTTATATTCATGATATATCATGTCATAGGATAGTATATACACCACCTAAAAGAAATGAGTTGTGAATATTGAATATGTCTCTTAGAAATAAAAGTGAGACTAGAAATACCCTTACAAAAAGTGTGGACTTCTTTCATATATATTCAAACCTAATGCATAATAAATATATTTTTGTTATAAAAAATATATTTTATACTTATATATCATATGATATATTATTTTTTATGATATTTTTAGCTGTTTATTAACAATTCAATGTTGAGGTTACGTTTTGGGTAATACCTGCTTTATTCATATATGTTTTGAATTTCTATTTTTGGTCCTCTTACTATGATCAGGGTTTGATCATATTGAGTACTTAATACATGATATAAATATAATATATATTGAATATATATGTATTTTATGTAATCCAAAATATATAGCGATAGAAATGAACTACACCATTCATGGAGATGGTATGCCTTATATACAATGAACACTGTTTTCATTTTCTTGTTTGATTAAAATAAATAAAATTAAATGATATATTATAATATTAAAATCATTTGATGTGATATATATCACATATTTTCATTAAAAACATCCTTAAAAAAGTCTTTGTAAAGTCTAAATGAATCAAATCACTGGGAAAAGCTATACTCTATCGTACACATGAACGACATTATCGTATTCTCACAAAATAGAAATCAGGATGACATGTGTCATATGATAATTAAATAATAATTATTAAATCATAAATATCATACATATTTATATGTATATTTACTATAAACTATAAATCCGTCATTATTACCAAACAAGAATCTTGAAATAAAAAAACGAATGACATCGGTTCGGGAGGCGGTAGTCTATTATACTAATGAATGATGATTTCGTAACCCATTTGATGGAAGTGTGTGATGTTTTTGGTATTATAGTTAACCTAAAAACAACTTAGTATATTTAAAATACTGAGTTTATTATGTAATCATTGTATAATAATAATTGAAGTGGGTGGGGGAAGAAATAAAATAAAAAATCTTGGTGAGGAACGTTGCCTCTTCATTGAGTATCATACTTAGGTTTTCATTATTGTATTAATTGGTCCTCTTTTTGTATATACTAAGTATTATAGGATGAGGAAATGTAATTTGGAAAGTTATTTCTATAAATATTGGTCGATCAAAATTGCTTATTCGGTGTGGATAAGTGGAGAGAGTAAGTTCCCCATTATAGTTGAAGAGGGGCATTTGTAAAAATACTAAAAAGTATTCACTATTGGGAGGTCAATATTACCTAAATTGGATCCAAATATGATAATTAAACATGTGAAGGGACTATATGTTTGAGCCACACCTCTCACAAATAGTGAAAAATATGTTTTAAACATTTCATTACATAACTTCTAAGTATCCCTATTTTTTCAATTTGGGTATGTCACTACGGTTACTAGTTTTCTATCCTTGGTAATTTATCCTTTTAGAATAAATAAGATAGATAATTAGTAGATAATTTTAAAACATTTAATATAAATATTATATATAATTTAATAAATATATATCTTTTATGTTTTGGAAATTAATTCTATCATCAGTGCACCTAATTTGAAAAAACACCTCTTTAACAATAACTGCGCTAACTGAGTTTTTATTATTTAATGGAAAATATACTCATTAAAAGAGAAAAATTGGCCAATAAAGGGAAAATAATTTATATATATTAATATTTAAAAATAACAAAGAAGGATATTGTATTTTTAGTAATTTCAAATCATTTAATAAAATAAAATTGTTATAAAATAATATTAATGTCCATTTTGACATTATACATTTAATTTAAATTTTATAAATATTAAGACAATGATGTTGTTAGAGAATATTATTTTAAAACAAATTTTACATGATATATTAATAAAAAAAATAATTTAACACAATAATTAATTCCATAGATATCAGGTTTAAAAACATTAGTATAATATATTTTATTTAATTTTGAAATAAATAATTACCATGTTTATGTTTCTTAATAGTTTAATGAAAACATTTTATCACAAAAAAATATAAATAAATATTTTATAATGATAAAAAATAATTTATATTTTAAAAGTACACATATAAAAAAAATATGTTGTTTTTTCTCTATCACAAGGCTTTATAGATTTTAAATGTAATAAAACTATCCTTTTTGTCTTTTTATTAACATAAATTATTATATGGTTCCAATTCAATTGAATGTTGGATAAAGACCCATATTTTAGATAATATTTTGGAAGATATATAGATATATCCATTAAATAAAATTTAAATAATATTTTCGGTGATATTATATCTTATGATTCTAGTTTAACCACCAGTAAATCCATTTTTTACCTTAACTAGGATAATTTAATTTTTACTATATTCACTATTAATTATGGTATAAAATTAAGTTAACAATATAATAAATTATAAATTAAACTAATTTAAATTATGGAATAAATATTTTCAAATTTAATTCATATATGTTGAAGAAAAAAATTTAAAATTATTCCTCCTCCCGTGATGAGAATACATGTTTTTGAAGAGAAGAAGTTCAAATTCTTAGAATATTTTTATAAACAAATATAATAGGAAATTAATTCAAATGAAATATATTTGATTAATAGATATGAAATTTAATTATATTTACTTTAAAATTAATTAAAAATATAATTTATTATTATAAATAAATTAAACATAAAATAAAAATAAATAAAAAATATAGTTATTTTCCTTATTCATTAAAAATTTCATCTTTTCAAAAAATAACAAAAATATCATCAAATTTATTTTACATTATGAATTAATAAAATATTGTATTTTCAAATAAATTTTATTAAATTATAAAAAATTAGTTTTAAAATAAGTGCATCATAAAAAGGTGATAAATTTATTTTTAGAAAAAAATGTTTTTAAGCATAAAACTGGATTTAGTGTTATGTATTTTCTATAAAACACTCAAAATAAATGTTAAGTTTTTTATTTAATTTATAATATGTTAATTTCATTAAAATAATTCACCAAAAGTGGAATAATTTTTATTAAGGTTAAATTTGTCTATATAATGAAAAAAACCACCGAAAATATCATTAAAACATTCCTAAAGAAAATTTCCTTTCCACTTTTAATTAACTTATTTAAAATATAACAACTTACCAAATATTAAAGAATAATTTTTCTCTAAAAATAACCATGGAAAATTTTATGTTAATATTTGAATCATTGAGTGTTTATGATGGTCGGAAATACCATTTATGCTGTAGATGATAAAATGATGATTCATTTCACATTTTTAGTAAAAATAAAAAAGGGCCTTATTCTAAAAAAATAATAAGATTAATTTAAAAAATATATAAAAATAAAATCATTGTTAAACATTCCCATTCAAAAATAGTTGGATAATCTTTGTGAATTTATTAAAATTCTTTTAGAAATCATAGACATGGATGAAAACGTATTTTCAACCAAAGAGAGAAACAAATTTGATTTTTCATAAAAATTATTTTTGTATCTTTAATGAATAAGGAGAGGAAAAAAGGTAAATATGTATTTTTACCGAAATATATAGAGGATAATAATATTCATGTGGTTTATTGAGAGGCAGATAGTAACATTTCATCATCTGAAACGTATTCATAAAGAGTCTGGATAAAAAATAAGATTTAAACATAGAACATTTACCACATCAATAATGAATAAACCATAAGAATCATGAAAGAATAAATTATAATGAAAAATTAAATATCATTAACATACGTATAATAATTATATGAAATTTTAGTGGGTTTTTAAATACATAATTCACATGAATATAGGATCAAAACATAACAAATGTCCCAAAAAAGTAACTTTGTGATGGTAAACCTTTACCTCAAGTATCAACATTATTTTTAGAGGTTCAAACACATTTTATAAAAAATATAGTTTTATTATACATATATTCTTGATCAATATTTATATTTATAATATCATATAATATTTATTTATGACATTTTATTACCTATTTGTCAAAACATCCCTCTTAAAATCATATTTAGGGTAACGAATACATCATTATTCATATATGTTTTGGATTGGTGTTTTTAGTCCTCTTAATATGACCAAATTCATATCAAATCCATAATGAAAACCATGAAAAAATATCATATATTTCTATAATATATATCCTTATAGTAATCTATTAATGTTAGAGATAGAAAATGTATTACATTGTTTATGGAGACAGTATGTTGTACTTCTGAATCAAGGTTCTTCCCACTTTATCAGTGGATTTTATAAAAGAAAGGTAGATAATATATCACCTTTATATAAAAAATTTTAGGTCATTTTTATCATATATATTCATTTAATATATCCTTTTTACCATCCATGACAAAATAAATTTAAAGAATGATCACACTGCTTCGGGCATGTGGTAGTCCATATTTACGCATGAAGAACATTATTGTTTTCAAAATGATAGAATTATAAAAAGTTATATGTCATATTAAAATTTATAAAGTATAATTATGTCATAAAAATCATATATAGTCATTAAATTCAACATTATCTCCATCCGGGAGAGGTGGTGATGGAAATTTAATTAAATCGGGTCACGATTCGGCAATCTGTTGTACTCACGATTGAATGTTTTGTAACCTATTTGATAATTAAGGTGATGGAAATAGTTTATGAAAATAAAATAAAATTCTCTATGTATATGGGATATATTGATGTTGTTATATCAACATTGTTTAAAAATATTTGATGGAGTTGGAAGAAGAAATGAAACAAAAACCCCGTTTAAGAATGATGCCTCTTATTTGAACTACCTCTCTAGGTTTGCAACAAAATAATTCATAAGATGGATTAATAATCTAAATAAGTCCACTTCCATTTGATTAGGTATTTATTTAAGATAGATTTTCTGGTATTTGATGATACAAAAGGATTTTGAAGTCTGTATAGGAGAGGAGAGGGGTGACCTTTTATAAGTGAGGTAGAGGAGACACTTGGATTTATTGAAAAGAAAACATTATACCCGAAATTTACAATGATAAAAAGGATTCCAAAAGTCCCATTATATAAAATTAAATGATATAAAGTATAAAGTTTTATATAAAAATGTTTTTGGAAAGGTATTTAGGTAATTTTACCCACTATCCTTTTAGTTTAACCCTCTAGTAAACCTGTTTAAACCTTAACCTCAGAAAATATTATTTACTAGTTTTATTATTCATTTTAAAAGAATCATATGTTGAAAATATTAAATAATATTAATAATGATGATTATAAATTTGAAATATATTTTCTATGTTCAATTTCTAGAAGTGGAAAATTTTAATTTAGAATGAAACCCATAAACGAGATGAAAAAGTGGGTTTCCAAATAGAAAATATTCCTTAGTATAAAATTTTTATATAAAAAATAAATATAAAATTGATTAAAATTGAATAAATAGCATGAATAATAATTTATTTTAACTAATTATACTTATAAAACATTTTAAAACAATATTTAACATTTTAAATTCCTTAAAGAAATAGGAATTTTTTGATAAAAATTAGTATTTTTCAGTATTCATCAAAAAATTAATCATTTCAGAAAATTATTAAAAATTAAATCTAAGATAATTTTTAAATAATTATTAAAAAAATATGATTAATTTCTCAAATAAATTTAATAATATTTACCCAAATCAAAGTTAATATATATTCTCCAAACGGACTGAAATTAAAATTTTCAATAAATCACATTTTTCAGGGGGAAGATGATTTTAGGTTAAGTCTATGACTAATTATATTTATTATATGAATATAAATTATTATATATAGATATATATATTTTATAAATATTATATATATAATTATTAATTAGGGGTTATTTAAAATAATTAAAATGATAAAACATTATTTAAATAAAAATTGTTTTTAGATAAAAAATGTTAAGCATAAAAATAGATTTACACCAGAGTCATGAAAATTATTGACAAAATGATATTTTTTATATTATTATTAATAAAATGGATAATATTTCCCTTTAAAACTAATTCTAAAATAAAATCATACTTCAAGATACATTATTTAATTAAAGGAAATGACAGTTTATTGAAAAATAGATACTTTCCTTGAAAACCTATTATTTTTAGAAAAATATGAAATTATAATCTTAAAAAATTTTATATTATAATTTAAAAATGTTTTAATTTTTATAAGTTAACAGTACTATAGGTGGCAGAAATTAATTATATTATCCATGAACAAAAAAGTTTGAAAAATATTTTTTTATGAAAATGTTTTTGAGTTATTAAATGACTTTTCTTAAAATTATTTTCTTATTCCATAAGCATTAATCAGTCATTTTTTTATATTAGTATCCTTATATATTTCTATTAATAATAGAAATCCCATTTATTCTTTATAATTCAAATATTATATTATAATGGTTACTTTTAAAATTTTAATATTACAATGTGGTTTTTAAAAGTTAATGTTGTGTGCATCACATGCTATTAATGAAATAAATTTTATTTATATATAAATATATTATAAAATCTTATGATGTTACATTATAACAATCCCCAATAAATGAAAAAAATCAATTTGAACTTGATTTTGTAAAACAATGGTTTTCTATCAAATAAATAATTTTAATGGAATCCCCATTATAAAAAGGGTTAATAAAAAATCATTACTATATGGGAGAAAGGGGAGTATGACGGTAATATATAATAACAAATAACTAGGCTCCCATGTAGAGAAAAAATACTTTTAATTGAAAATATGGATATCAATGAAAACTGATGTATATAGATCATTGATTAAAATAAAATGGTTGATCATAAGAAATATAATGACCAAAATACCTAAACAAATGAGGTGAGAAAAATACCATTAATTCATCATAAATTATGTTAAATGTATTAAATTTTTATTTCATAATACTTTAATGAATATTGAGGGATTATTTTACTCTCATATACAAAAAAATAGAATTTATATTTTCTGGATATATTTTAATTTATTAGGAATAATTGGATCTCTTGGTTATTTGTTGATAAATTTTCAATTCATCTTTTACACCATAAAATGAATATAAAATATGTTTCCTATGCCTAATGTAAAAAAAGTAACTTCTAACAAATCTTACAACCCATAAATATGAAAAAAAATCAATTCTATATGTCCTCAATCATCATCCAAAATTAGAATGGGTAACATAATTTATGAAATCTAGAATAAATATAATGAATTAATCTCTCATACCTAAAAAATAACACCCAAAATTAAAAATAATAAATTCCATAATAATATATCTCTAATACGCTTTTAAAATAAATTTTATATGATTAACAATCTAAAATTTTATTAAAAAAGCCACTAAATTTCAAAAATCAACTTCACTTTAAACCCTCAATTATTATAGAGTTATACTTAATGTCACCTATGAAAAATTAATATGGCCAATTATAAAATATTTATGATATGATAATAATTTTAATAAATCACTTGAATCAACATAATTATCCATTAAAATCATATGTTCTTATAATAGGTATTTAAAATTTTATTCCTAAAAAAACACATTATTTTTTTTTGTTTTCCTTAGTCATAGATGGTTCTAAAAATAGTGAACATCTTTTGAAATAATTCTAATTAATTTTTTTTATACAATAGTTATCTATTTATTAATACATACTAAGAAAAAATTAAATTATTCCTTATCAATCATATAATAAAAAAAATACGTACTATCTGTAACACTACATGAGTTTATGGTATGCCAATTTTAAAATTTAATATATTCAACATTTTATGCTTCACGCAACACCAAGTTTAAAAAATAATATATTATTAGATTTGAATGTTGGAATAGTAATGTGACCCTTAGGAATACTAATCTAAAAAATAGAATAATATCCATCCCTATTAAAGTTTGAATAAAAAATATGTATCTTATGAAAGAAAATCCAATTCATCTATGTCATGGAATAAGTAAATAAATGTTTTAAAATAATAAATTAAGAATATGTATATTTTTTATACAAAACTTTTTATTCATAATTTTATAATTACAATAATAATTTAAAATAAAAAATATTTACATTAAATTTATTCATAATTTATTATTTTGTTGTCTTATAATTTTAATATAATTTTATGATCCCTTAATAAATATTTAAAAGTGTCGTAAAATCGTTTATAATATTAAAATCGGCATTTTACAAGTAAATGATGATTTTATTTAAAAATTAAATTACATTTTTTTTAAAATTATTCCATAAAATGTAATCTATTATTTTAATTATACTTGTAAAAAAATGTCCAGGGTGATGTTTTGGGATTTATCTAAAATATTTTAATTTTTGGTGAATTGTTAGAGATAATAATTTACTGTATTCTACATTATAAGTAATCGAATGAATTTTTGAGTCATTGTTGATCTATGGATGATATAATAATAATTACCAAGAACTATATTTCACTCTCTAATGTATTTAGTCTCAATAATTGGAAGTAATTCTTTTCCTGATCCACAATAATAAACAAATGAATAAAATATTCAAAAAAACCATTCTCCTCCACTATAAATACCACACCTCACCACCTCTACTCCATATTATGTTCTTTATTCTCTTAGCCAAAATACTATTTCAAAAGGTCTATAAAGAGGTTCTCAAGAATATGAATTCAAGAGGTAAAACCCCTATAATTATTTTAATTTCAATTTATTTTCATTTCATTTATTATCCTTTGATTATATACTCTATCCAAACATGATTGAAAAATATGGTATCTTATTTAAATACATTATTTTTATTAATTCAATGTAATATACACCATGAAACCCCTTCTCCTCTATCTTCCATTCTAAAAATGAAAACCTCATCAATGAGGTGCTGATTCACCACCTTCCGGGATGATGATTGTTTGTTTTCCATTATCACCTTAAAGGATGGTAATAAAACCATTAAAATTGTTAAAAAAAATTATAATAGGTAAACCAAAGGTTTTATAGATTAATTTAACTATTATATATGCAAAATATTAATTAATATGAAAAAATTAGTACATGGTGATAAAAAAGGCCAAAATAATATAAATTTTTATCACTGGTGTTTTATCTAATATATGAGATTCATATATATAAAAACTATTATATAATACCATTAAATCACCTATAATTTCATTAATAACATATGAAATCATTTTTTTACAACTATTCACATTTTTAATGATCTTTTGTACAAGTATAAAATTGTTCCAATCATGAATAACATGAAAATAAACACTACCAAATGATTGAATTGAATCTATTAACTCAAAAAAAGGCCACTAATAAACTTAATAAAATAATACTAAGTCAAATACATTTTCAATTGGTTATTAATTAAATTATTAATGAATATAATTTCATTATCCATGATTCGAAGAATAAGTACAAAATTCATTGGGATATAAGTTAATAGATTATCCTAGAAAATCAATTTTTCATTCGGGTTATGAATTCTAAATCCTTACCCTAATGTAATTATTATTTACTTTTATATAATAATTCTTAATTATGTGTATATTATATAATATATTTTATCTAGATTAGTTTATCTTTCTTTTATGGGGAAATATATGTTTTATATGGTTCCCTTTACAATTCCTCCAGATTAACAAGCCTGATTAAACGATGCATTCCAATTTCTTACCCAGTTTAGGTAAACTCAGAACTCTATTTTAAGACACTAATATTAATTTAAAATCACTATTTTTTATCATTAAAAAACAATATATCCCTTTATGGTTTTATGTAAAAAATTAATCTTTTTTCCTCTTTAATGAATTTTTTATATTTTCCCTTAAACCTCACAAAGGGGGACCATTTCTAATGTTTCATTAAAAATATTTTTTCATGGTGTAAATAATTTATGAATCAAGAATAATTTAATTTTCTTTACCATTTATTTTATTGGATAAACATATTTACAATTTTATTTTGATTAATAATAGAAATGATTTTAAAAAATAACTCTTTTTAAAGTAGAAGGTGTATAACTCTGCAGAATCTATCAATAATTTTATTAGAGTATTTTCATCTATTTTGACATCCAATTTTTAATAATATTATTTATTATGATTTAACACTATTTTTACCGTATAGTAAAATATATGTAATGGTTAATGATTATTTATTAAGATATACCTCTTAATACCATTCTTTATATTACTTTGGATGGTTTGTTATTATGTTTATTGTTTTTTGGAAAGTTATTATTTTTTAAAATGATAATTTCAATATGAATGTATATGTTTATTATATTCTTACCCTTTCATATGAGTAATTAATTCGACTTAATAACTAAAGGTCGGGTCTAACTATATCCCCTTGATGTATCAGTAGGTCTCATGTGAAAAACTAGAACAGGTTTTTACCCATTTATATATGGTGTCTGGGTTGAAGTCTTGATATTATGTTTTAATTGTCTAGTATTATAATTTCACTTATTTTTATGTTAGTAATTGAAAATAAATGTGATTATATGAGTAGTATAGTATCCATGGTTAAGTTTCATTCTCATGTGATTATTTATAAGACATTATATATTATTCTTTTATTCCTACTGTATTATGATCAAGATCATGTTTTAATTGAATGTGTTTTATTCTTCACCTTACCTTATTATTTATGATTATGATAGATTAATTTTTATTTATTACCCTTATTTTTATTTTGATCTCACCCCTTTATTTTGATTTATATTTTCTTTGGATATGAAGATGTATATTATGAATGATTTTCATGTATAATATAGTAATTTATGTGCGTTTTAAATAGAGTTTCTATATTTATGTCCTTCATGTCATAATGTAAAACTTATGTTTTTATCTATTATTCATAAGCTATTAAATGATTCAGTCCTTTGGGATGTGAAATATTATTCATAATATGATTACAATAAAGTAAGGAACCGTCTCTGGGCTTTAAGGTTTGGGGTATTTATAGTTGATATCAGAGAAAATTTAACAGGAAATTTGGAAAATAGATCTTAGAAAATCTAGATTAGGGAAATATAATGCTATAACTATCTCTGGGAATATTAAAAATAAACCAATAATATGTTTTTGATATTATTTATAACTAAAATTTTAATTTCGGATTATATGATCCAGTAGTTCTAGGATTACACTATATGTTTCATAATTTTATGGTCTGATCTAGTGTGTGTCATTGTTAGAAATGTATCGTGGTTAAAGGAATGGGAACTGAATCAACACACGTATTACATATAGGGTTTCCCTCTAATCAAGATAATAATGCTCTAATTGACACTGTAACTAGAACTGAACAACTTATAACTGTATTGGGACAACTGAATTAGGTTATGAGAAAAAATCATACTCATATAGAGCAACCTGATCCATTACTTGGTGTGACAATATTAGAATAATTTATGTGAAAAAATGATCATCATTCAATGGGACTATAAAACCATTTTTAGCCGAGAAATGTATAATTTCATTAGAGAATGTATATTACTCTTTGGGAAGAAATGAAAGAGAGAATGTTTTAAGGGATTTTTATCACCTCTCTTAAGATGCATATCAATGGTGGTTGTTTATTCCATACACAATTTAGGGGGAATAAATTAAAAATATGGAATTAAAGGATTATTATTATTTTTATATAATTTTTTTCCACTTTTGATCAACTAGCAGATTTGGAGAGGTAATTATTTAGTGTAAGATAGATTAATGATGAAAATGTTTCCATGTATGAAGCCAACTTTACAAAGTTATCAAGACATGACACCAACTATATACATAATTCAAGTGGAATGATTTAATATTTCATTGATGGTCTTAAACCAATTCTAAGAAGGGAACTAGTCTCCTAGAAATTATCATCATACAAGGATATTGAATCATGTGACATAAAAATGGAGAAATAATTTTTCAATAGATATAGATTCATTGTAAAGGAAGATAAAAGATGGGAGCTGGGTTCATTGGAAAATGAAATAGAGTAAAATTTAATAAGGGAAGGATGAAATTTAAAACTTGAAATATATATAGAAAGAAAAATCATGGAACATGCCTATTGGAAATGGGAGTTTGTTGCAAGTAGTGAGACAAAGGTGATAATTCCTATGATTGTAGTGGAAAGAAATCCATTGAAATTGTGAAATTATTCTTCTTGTAAGGATTTGGGAAACTATAAAAATGATTTTCCAAAATTTCATGGACAATTTCACAATAAAAAGAAAAGGGAACTAGTCCATCCCTATGCAGAAACACTAGTTGAGGTTTAGGTTTCTAATGATGTGGTTTCAAGTACTTTAGTCATCTCCTCAAATTTATCTATATTATTATTTGATTATAGATCATCACATTCTTTTATATATTTTAAATTTTCAGAAAAAATTATATATTTCCAATTCAACTTAAAAATATAATTACTAGTAAATACTTCCAATGTAATCCTTAGTTCTATAAATATATGTCCATCAGTTCATTTTTTGACACATTATCATGTTCTAATTAACCATTTTATCATCAAACATATGGTTGATTACCAAATAATCTTTTTTTAGGGTGGATTTAAAAATATAATGAAAACATTTATTTCAAATAGATGTAAATTATGATTCATGATGAAGATATATAATTTATTATCCTTATAGGGGAGATGTCATCATCTAAGTAATATCTCAATCCACCTCTAGTATTTATTCTAAATGAGATTCTTATAGAAGAAGATAAGATAAAACCTTCTGATGAAAAAGGTGATCGAAAAATTTAGTTTTTACCCAATGTTCAATAATACATTGATGTATTTATAAAGTATTTAATTGAAATCCTACATAGTAGTAAGTTTAGTTATTTATTAAATTAATCAATTATGAACAACCTATACTAAAGACTCCATATATAATGGCCACTATGTAGTTAATAAAGTTAAATAAATAGCTAGAGTAATTGATTGATAACATATTTATATTCCCTAGTGCTTCACCATGGGGAGATCATGTTCATTTGGATATGAAGAAAGATTGATCTTTGAAGTTTTGCATTGACTATAGGGTGATCAAAGCTATTATGATAAATAAAATGTATCTAATTACTTGAATTGATGACTTATTTGATCAAATTCAAGGAGATCATGATTTTTCAAAGACTGATATTTGATTAGAATATCATCAATTATGTGTGAAGAAGGAAGATATTCCAAACACTTCACTTTGAACAATGTGTGTGCATTACGATTTTAATGTAATTATATTTTTACTATGTATTTCACACTCTACTTTAATAAATATAATTAACAAACAATTCATGTAATATCTTGATAAATTTTTAGTGGTATTTATTGATGATATCATGGTGTATTCCGAAATATAATAAGACAATGAGAACTACTTATGACTTTATTTGGAGACTATTAGAAGAAAATAATTATATGGGTAGGTCAGAAAGTGTGAATTTGGGATTCAACACGTTTTTTCTTGGCCATATTGTCTCTAAGGATTGAATATATTTTGATTATATGAATAAAAATGTATTATATAAATATACAACACTAACAATCATAACTGAGGTATGTAGTTTCATTAGTTTATCATTTTACAATCCACATTTTGTTTTCATAATTTTCATTCATTAGCTAAACCATTAACCAATATTACTTACAAAGGAGTTAATTTCACATGCGAAAAAATAATGCAACAAATACTTTTAATAATTTAACAGGAGATTAGTAAATTCTAGAATATTGAATCTATAATCATGAAATTTTGGATTTAATATTTATAGTGATGTATCAAAGAAATTACTTGATTGTGTTGGTAGAAATAATGATAGTGTTATTTCCTAAGCATCCGGGCAATTAAAAACTCATGAATAGAACTATCCAACAGATGATCATGATTTAGTAGCTGGAATAATATATATAAATATATAGAGACATTATCTACATAGTGAAATATGTGAGATATATATAGATCAGAATATTTGGACATATATTTTATCATAAAAGTAAATCAAAATTTAGAAAAAAGATGGATTGATCTACTCAAGGATTATCATTGTTCAATACTCTATTACCAGGGGAAGGAAAATAAGGTAGAAGATTCATTAAGAGGTAAGGATTATAATGGTATGAATAAAATGATTATTGAAAGGGATTTAGTGTACATGTATCATGTAATGTTGGATATAAGAATTATCAAGGAATGTGAAAAAACACTACCTTTTCAAATGGTTTCCAAACCTTCATTTTTGGAATGGATTCAATGTTTTCAATATGATGATGAGAATTTTCAAAATAAAATTAATACTGTGAATAATGGGAAATTTATAGAATTTGTATATAAATATGGAATATTGATAGATGAAAATAAGATTTTGGTTCCCTCTATGAGAATAAGCATATCATAAAATCATGGTTAAATTTAGTGATTATTCTAAAATAGTTGATTTTTTTTGTTGAAGAGTGAAATAAAATAATTTATGATATTTAATATTATAACTAAATAAATGTGTTTTAAGTAATTTTTGATGTATGGATGATGTATGAAACATTATATGAAACTATACCTCTCTCATTAATCTAATTATTATAACATAATTTATTTTCTTGAGCCAAAATAATAATTAAAATGATTAAATTAATAAAAAACACCCTCACTACAATTATAATTACCACCCATCACCACCTCTTCTCCTCAAACCTCCATTGCCTTGAAGCTTGTAAAATTTCAGTCAAATTCATCCCCAAAAACTCTCCACCACATTTCGGTCTTGTTAGTCTCTACCAAAATAACATTTCAATTTTTCTTAAGGAGGTTCTCTATGAGGGGAATTCATGAGGTAAAATTCCCTTTCTTTCTTTATTTTTTTAATTTAATTTCATTTATCATTCATTCCTTGCATTCTGTATACAAAAATTCATGATAACTTTAGTATGTTATATATATAATGGAATGTTATTATGTTAATAGAATATCTATCATCAACCCCCTTCTCCACTCCCTTCACTTTAAACATAAAAACATCATTTGTGAGGTTCTAAATCACCACCTTCATGGACGATGATTTCTCATTTTATATTTCCACATTCAAGGACGGTTGTAAAACAATTATAAAGGTTATGAAAGATTATAACATTTTTAGTAAAACTTATTTAATGTATTGTAACTGGTATATATACAAATTATTAATTAATATGGAAAAATTACATTGCTGTGATAAAATAAATGAAAAAATAATCAAAACGGTTATCACTAATGTTTTATCTAATAAATCACCCTCATATATAGAAAAAACATATATATAAGACCAATAAATATCTAGTATGTTTATTAATAACATATAAATTAAATTTTGGATAACTTTTCCCGTTTTACATGATCTTTTATACGTGTATAAAAAAGAACCAATCATGAAAACCAAAGAACCGAACACTCCTAAATGATGAAAATGAATTTTATAACTCATTAAAAAGACATAAATGAACATAATAAAATTAACATAACTAAAAAATTAAATTGGTTATGAATTATATTTTTTTTGAATCAAATTTCATCATATAAGAAATTATGTACATGTGAAAAATGATTTTGGAGATAAGGTTAGGGTTTCTCCTCAAACATCAATTTTTTTATCATGTTACTCTTTCTTTCTCTTTACTCAAATGTAATTATTATTTATTTTTATATAATTATTAAAAATTATATTTATATATTCCAAACTCATGTATCTATATCATTCCATCCTTACTTCATATTGAAATACAAGTTTTATATGGTCCCTTTTAAATTCCTCTCGATAAACAAGCCCGATTAAAGGGTTCATTCAAATTTCTTACTAATTTTTATGTAAAATAAATAATCTATTTTAAGAAACCAATATTTTTATCAAATCAATATATTTTATCATGAAAATTATATTATCTACTTTATCATTTTATGTAATAAATTAATCCTTTATCCACTTTGAAGACTCTTATATTTTCCATTTAACCTCACTGAGGTTTCCCATTTCTAATGTTTCTTCAAAACAATATTTACATGTTTCCCACAATTTTGCTTCAAAAAAATTTCATTGTTTTTAACTTTTCTTTTTTTGGATATATAAATATATTTAAAACCTAATTTTGATGAAAAATACAACTAATTTTAAAAAAGAACTCTTCTATCGAATGTAAAAGGGGGCATATCTCTCAAGAATTTCTCAATGATTTTATTAGTTTATTTTAAACTATTTAAACACCCTCTGTTGAATCCTTTGATTTATTGATATTAATCTATTATGTTACCATATACCACTTTTTATTTAATGATTTGTCATAACATATGGGGATTTATTATCTTGATACCATACTCTATGTTATTTTTGATTGTTTAGGATTATTTTAATAATTTGGGGAAATATTTTAATATTTAATATACTAGATTAAATATTAATGTATTTGATGAGTATGATCCACCACATTTATATGATGAATGTATTGAAATTATTATGCGACAGGAAGGTCATGCTATAGCCACTCGAGGTATAGACATGACTAATAGGACATACTATACTAGGTTTTAACCACTTGTGTATTGTGCCTTGGTCAAAGACATGATTAAATGTTTAAAATGTCCGTAATTATGCATTACACCAATATGATATTATTAATTAATAATCCATGATATTATTTGACTAATATAATATCTTTGTATATGTTTTATTCTCATGTTATTATTTTTATGGAATAATTTATTCATAATTTATTCATACCATATTATTCTCAAGATTAGGTTTTAATGTCAGGTGTTTTTATTTTTCACCTTTATTATTTTTTAGGTTTATGATAGCTTATGATATATTTTTTACCCTCACTGATCATTTGATATACCCCATTTATTATGTTTTATTTTTTCCTAGGATACAAAGATTTATATTATGAATGGATTTTATGGATAATCTGGATTTTATGCCTATTTCCTAAAGAGTTTATATATTGTTTTTTCATTCATGATTTAATATAATACTTATAAGCTTGTCCAATTCTCCAAAACATCAAAACTACATGGTCCTTTGGTATTAGATCTCATATTCATTAAACCAATGTAATAAATTAATACACTGATTCTATGCTTTTGCAGTTATGGTCTTTACACTATCCAAGATATCATATAGTTTATTGGTAAATGTTTCACAATTATCACCATTCGGTTGTGGGTTCATGCTTCCCAGCCTTTCCAGATGTGACAATTTTAATTAATAATTAAACTATTATAATATAATACATATACTATCTATATAAATATTATATAAATCCTTGAAAATATAACTAATCATCAAAGAACATATAAATAATAATTGTTATAAATAAAATTAACAATATAAAAGGTGTTTTATTCTCCAATATTACTTTATGTTTAAATTAAGTGTTATATATACTATATCCCCAAAACAAATCTCCCAAAATGTCTTTTGACACATTAAAATCACATAATTAAAATATTATAGTAGTTTTTATGAATTTTAATTTATGATCAACCCTGAATTCATAATTCCCTGATGGTATGCATAAAAATTAGTTTAATCATATATAAAGATAAATATTATTCCAAAATTAATAGAATCCTTATATTTATCATGATTCTAATAACCACAATACAATTTTTAAAAATAATTATAAAAAAAAATTATTGAATCCTAATATATACACACACTCCAATCATTTCACATCACTGTTTTGAATAACATTGGTCCTTCCTTGGTCTTAGGTATAAACATTAGTTTACGTTACTGACTCAGACAATGCCAATGTTCCCCACATATAAGCCATCAAATTACTTGTTATTTTCTTTCTCTATGACCCATTTTACAAAATAGAAAAATATATTTATCTCCATTTGAGATATTATTATAGATGGGTTTTTCAATATTCTTAATAAGAAGGAAATTAATCTAAGTTAAATCTATGCTCATTTCCACCTAAATTTCCTTAAAGTTAATTTTCCTCTTACACGACTTGATAGGAATATCACTAATGTTCCGGTCTTTAATCACATATTATGATAAATTATTAATAATAATCTCAATATATTTCCTTCTAGTCATAACCTATTTTAGTTCCTCATAATAACCAACTTTTCCATCAAATTCAACATTAACTCGATTCCTCTGGGTTCCATCTACTAACTGAAACAAAACAAATAATAGTATATGAAGCAATAATCATAGTCGGAAACTACATCACCACATATGTGATGTCTATATAATGATAAATTATTTTCATTATATGTAACCTTATGATTTTCCATTGTCATTAATGGTCATCATCTATTCAAATCCTTTATAAAGGTTTGTCATGAGATTTTGAATTTCCAAAACATATTCGCAAGGAGTGTCAAACCAAGTGTCTAGGAAGGCTAGATTTCATGAACTAGGTGATGATGAAGTGAAATCACAATGAACCATTTTTTAATTCATTACCCATAGATAAAACTATTACAGTGTGACATCAACATGTAATAACCAGATAGGGATTCAATTTCATGGAAACAACACACTATATCCTTCAAAAATTTCAAGGACATTTTCCTATACTTTGACTATTCCTTAAACTTATCCTTCTGGTTTGTACTAAATTTTTCCCATCATAGTTTACAAAGTATAACTAAAACTATTTTGGATACTAACTATAATGATCCAGATTCTCATACATAGATATCACATATTAATAGAATAAATTAATTTCATCACATAATGATTCATGCCAGGATTTTTTAGGTCTAGCACCTTTCAAAAAATAGATATGTAATTTTTTTTTCATAAGTAAACTACATCATCTCCCGATAATTTGTTCACAACTACCAACATTTTTAGACATATCATACGTAATAAATTTCTTCCTAACCTTAGGAAAGTAAAAATAATAAATGGAGATCATAAAAGTTCATTTAGGGTCAAAAATGGATATATCAACATAACATGTTCACTACCATTTAGGTATATGGGGGAACAATTTTAAACACATACCCAACATAACAAAGATAATGATCCAGATTCGTGTAATAATAATTAATGGTTCATAATATATAAATCATATAGGAATAAAATAAAATAATAAATGATAAAATGATATTAGCATAAGACATATATTTGTGTCATTAATATAGGCATAAAAAATATTATGTAAAGAGTACCCACCTAGAAATTTATAAAATGTTTGGATTGGGATAAAAACCAACATAACTACCACAAGATTAGGATTACCTACTATGTACCCTTTTTTGGGTTTTGTATAACCTCCTACATAACCTATTGTCTTGGTATTAGGATAACAATTTGTTCAACCTCCTATTTTGGGTTTGGTATAACTTCCTATTTACCATCTTTTTGGGGATAGAGACAACCTCCCATGTACCATTTGATTTTATAAAACAATAAAAATTACCCAATGAATTATATGTAGACATATGTGTTAGGTCAGAATGTCTTTGGAGAAGACACAAGGGGGGGGGGTCCTTTTAAAAAGATTTACAATTCTATCGATTCGAATCAACAGTAGATAGAGTTGATGAATTTTCTATACGAGTGTGTGCAGTAGAAAAATAGAAAATAGGGCAAAAAAATTTATAGTGGTTTGGGGTACAATGTTCCCCTAGTATATTCCACCAATCACCCTCTTTGTGAGTTATGTAATTTCAATTTTTAAGGCCTCTTCTCATAAGAAAAATCCGCAACTAAGTGCAGGGAGTTGTCTCCCATAAAAACATGACTAAAAATATGGCCTTATGGTTCTTTTACATGGAACCGAAATATCTACATCTTAGTATGAGAAATTGAAACTCCACCACAAGTGAAACCATGCAGCCAATACTCAAAAGAAGAAACAGATATTGATTTGATACAATAGTTTAAACTTATTAGTTTCAGCGACACACAACTGACAGAATATAGATCTTAATCATTAGAAAAAAATAATCTTTGAATTATTTCTAAAGAGATTTGGTTGTACTAAATTTCTTCCATTTGAATAAAAAAAGAGCATCATGCTTCTAGGATTGAACATGTATATTTCCAAAAATAAGTCTTTGTTCTAGAAATGATTTATCATTGTAGCACTATAAATTAATTTTCATCATGATAAATCAAAGAATAAAAATTATCTACACATATTGATGATAAATAGGTATATTCAAAGAATACAACATAGAAAGATATATATAATGATATATCTTGTAGCATGATTTCCGATCTACAAAAGACACCCGATAAATCAAGATAATTCAAATTAAAAAATACAGCTCAGAGTATTAGTAACTTCCCTTAATAATAGAAGAGAAAATATCAACTATAAAAATTTCTTTATATCATTTAGGATGTGTTTTTAATTATTATAAATCAATATTTAATCGTCCTGATATACCGTAATGACCATTTCATGAAACTCTGATAAAGTTATAAATCCAAATCTCTAGTGTTGAAAAGTCAAATGTAAGGTTCCTTCACATAACCAAAAAACACCAAACATAGGGTTCAACCATGTAACATAGGGATGATGATCTGTACATTCATCCTTGATATTATAACATTTGGAGTGTATCATAGATTATAAATACGTTCAATTTTCCTAAATGTAAGATTGAAAATGTAAGTTAGAAGAAAAAAGTATGGCTGATGATCCATACGTTTGCTTCTCAAACACATGGGTCCATACATATGTGGGGTTCTTTAACTATAATTTATCTATATAAAAAACATAAGGTTTTATTCAAACATAATGTTCTTTAACCACATGTTTCTTCCAAAGTATGGTTGATAAACTATACGTTCTATTCCTTTACCATATGCTTTGAAACAAATGTAGGGTATGTTCCTTACATTATGTTCATTAGAATATGGAATTAAAAGTGACTCCATAAAACAAAAAACTAAAAATAGTGTTTCCAAAATATTTTTAAGAGCATTAAGAATTCATTAATGAATATTAACCACAAAATAATTGAATATTATTAAAAAATAAGAATTATAGGGAATATAATCTTCTTAAAATAAATTTAAAATAAGATCATTAGTAAAACAAACAATGGTATTTGTGAGTATAAAAATCAATAATATTTATAGAGTATTTCTGAGACAATACATTCCAAGAAACATCCCATTTATATGATAAAAAACATAAATTAAAACTATCAATGTATTAACATAATTTAGAATTTTTTGAACAATAATTTTTTTTTGATTTTATAGAAGTATTTCAATGAAAAGAAATGTTTGTGTTTATCCAATTTTTTCAAAATTTAAATGAATTTTTTTGTTTAAATTTCTCCCCCCTAGTGTGAGATCAAAAGGAATATAAATAAATAAATTAGAACATATATTTATTGTTGGACAGATTAATAAGTTAATGTTATAATAAGATAAAATAAATAATGAAGGCTTGATGTTTGGATATTAGAGAAAAATAAATAAGAATATAAAAACAAAGTACAAAAATAGAATTGAAGACAATTTGGATGATTAGAAAATGTACAAATACAATAATGATGTGACAAAGAATCAAAATAATCACTTCCATAATGATGTTAAAAGGTTGGATATGGATTGGTTCTTGACAAGGTAGAAAAATGTCATGGAATGGCTAAGTTGGAATTCTCAATGGATTGAAACATTTTCTTCAACTCAACCATCTACAGTCGCAACTTATTCATAAGTGTATCCCCCAACTTCCTTATAAAAAATATGGAATCTTGAGTAACATGAAAATTATCTTATATATAGGCTTTAAATATGTCATTTATTATTTCTAATTACTTCATAAACTCTTCCTGCTTCTCTGTAAATTGGTTAAGACGCAATTTGATATATGGTTCTCCTTGAGTCAACTGGTCATCAAGAAATTTTTTATTTTACCACAAAACTGATAGAGGAGAACTATTTCATTGATGGTCTTGAAGACGAGAATTCATGTCTTCCATAATAGATGTAATGTCCTGAACTCTTCTAATCTAATCTAGGCTCGTAGTAGGAGTAAAATTAGATGAACTGGTTATATTTACTGAACTTTTTAGCAACACAAATTGACTTCCCATGTACCAATTAAAATATATAAAATATTTCCTGGAAATAGATTTATATCTAATACTTACAATATCATTTAACATATATCTCTTGAAGGTATCAAAATACCTACTAGAAACTGTATTCTCATTTAGTTCTTGGGCCTTTTTCTTTTCATTTTCATGCTCTACAGTAGAGTAAAAATCTCTTCATAATACTTGTTAAACATAATGCAAATTTATTCAACATGATGTGATAATGAATCAAATCTACCTTCATCTTCATTTAGTGACTGATCAAAAAAATTAGGAAAAAGGGTTCACCAATGATCTCTCTAATGATTTTTTAGATGAATTAGATTGATTATTAAGTACTTCAGTCTTTTCCCCTAAAACATGATATGACTGTTCCATATTTTTATTGACAACCACGTCTGTATCTTCAGTTACAGATTTTTGTATAATTTATTCTTATTGAGCATATTTTTTTTTGATTTTTTTGTCTTGAATATTCACTATCTCTTGAATATTTACGTGGAATTGATCACTGATCATATGTACAATAATAATATCTCTAGATTTACTATTCACGAGTTTTTTCTTTAAGAATCCGTTCATCAAAAGGAACTAAGAAGGTTTCTTCTCCGGATGCCAACATTTTCTCTTCAACCTATTGAACATATCTATTTATGGGTTTGACAACAAGTACTTCCTGAATTTATTATTCCTAACCAAACAATAAATTTTTATTTAAACTTATCCTTCTCTTAGATGGTTGAGAAATTTCATCTGTACGATATTTAGTAACACCGTCCTTTCTAACGAATCTCTGCTCCCCCTGAGAAAAAGATCCTGAGTTCTATTCTTCTTCAACACTAACTAGTAAAGTCATTCCTTTCACTGTACTCTAAAAAAATATAAATTCTATTGATTTGTAGCATTTAAAACATTGATACAATGACACATTAACCTTTAATATACTAATCAAATCGTATTATTATTTAACATAATTCTAGAGATTAACCATTCCTAAGGATAAAAATTCATCCTAGCATCTTATTGACGGTAGTAACAAAAATACTAAAACATATACAGTAAACAATTCTGCTTAACGTCACATGGAAATAAAAATATGATATACATATCAGTTTACAAATATTTCTTTATAAATACCATCCAGAGTGCAATACAATTCTAAATGAAATTTACCCAGATCTTATGATCTTCCTTGAGATCCCTAACAAAAAAATTTCTAATGTGAATTGTGTTAAATAGAAAAGATATAATGACTTTGGAAGATTGCTTATTGTGTACAATCAATCAAATATAAAAGTGAAAAAGTTCATCATTTGGGTAGTCTATGATTTTCAAAACTTTAGTTGAAGAAATTGAAAAATCGTTTTCTTCAATAGTTGCAAAAATTATATCATCAGAATCACCAAAAATAAACTATACACATATAAAAATATTCTTGTTCTACCTCGTAAAGTAATTTGGAATTAATTTCATTGAATGAATTCTCAAGACCTTGAAATGATAATGCCTATTTCAGAAGCTGATTCATCTGATAAAACCAATCAAACTCAACCACTTTTACTTTAAGTATTTTTATTCAGGTAATATGTCTTCGCTTTAGATCTCATGCATGTCTATCTTATAATTTCTTTGTTTTTGATATTTCAAAAAAAATCTGAAAGTCTGAGGTTTTCAACTTCTAGGGTTTGGATGAAAAAATGAGGTTTTTAGATTAGATGAAATAATTTTAGTAAACGAAGTGTATGTAAGACAAAGGGGTTCTGACTGCCAACACATATCCTTGTTTCCTGTGTCATTGAATATTTTTTACAAAAAGTTAAATAATCATGCAGTGTAAATAATTTTAATCTTAAAATAAATAATAAAAAATATAGCTAGATAAAAATACGAAAGATAAATTTATTTATATAAATAAACATTAGATAAAATAAAATAATGTTAAATAAAATAATATATAATTAAATATTTAAATATTAAATAAACTTATCTCCCCCTTAATAAAATAAAAAATTTTAGTTGGAAGTGGATAAGTGAAAATATCAACTAATTGAAATTTAGTGTTAACAAATTCTAAAGATGTATCTTTTTATGAACATGATCTCTTAGAAAATGATGTCTAATATCAATATGCTTAGCTATAGAATGAATTATTGGATTTTTTTGAATATTTATATAACTTGTATTATAATATAAGATATGTGTACTATTAATATAATGTCCAAAGTCCATTAGTGTGTTTTTAATCACAACACTTTTGTACAACAACTTCCTGTAGACACATATTATGATTTGGATGATGATAGTGCAAGAGAGTGTTTCTTCTTATTTGACCATGATACTAAAGATTTTCCTAAAAGGTGACATGTTCACTGGGATCATTTTTAATATAATCTACATCCTCCAAAATATGCATCTAAATATGAAATTATGTTAAAATCTGATATTTTTGGATAAAAAAGATATTGATAAAAAGTTCAATTTAAATATCTTAAAATCATTCTGGCAATAAAAGATGTGATTCTTTAGGACTTGTTTGAAATCTGAAAGATAAACAAACTTAAAATATAATATCAGGTCAGGTAGTAGTAAGATATAGTAAAATACCAATCATACCTCTATACAACTTGTTTTCATATAGTCTTACAACTTCATAAAAATCATATTTTATATTAGTGCACTTGGGATTTTAATATGCCTTTCTGTTCTAAATTCTAATTTTTTCAAATAAATAAGTTATATATTTTATTTGTTTTAATAAATTTCCATATTCTTTTTGGTAAATTTTATGTCCTAAAAAATTTAACTCTCCCATCTTGCTCATCTAAATTTTTTTGGGATGAGTTTTGAAATATCATTATATAGTTTTTTATCTGTTGATCCAAAAATAACATCATGCACATAGATTTCAATAATTATAAATTAGAACAAATTATTTTCATAAAAAGGGTTGGGTCTAGAAAACCAACAATAAAGCCATTTTTCAAGAGAATATAACTTAATATTTCATACCAAGTATTGGGTTTTTTCTTAAGGCCATAGAGATCTTTAGTATGTTTAAAAAAAGCGTGTTTTTGATAATTTTAAAAACAAGTATAATTGTCAACATAAAATTCTTCCATTATGTAAATATTTTAAAAAGAAGATTTGAAATCCATTTGATATTATTTTTAATTCATATGATATGAATAAGGTAAAAGGTTTCTAATAACTTCTAATCTAGATACCGGGGAAAAGGACTCATCATAATCTATAACTTATTCTTGATTATATCCTTTATCTATTAATCTTGATTTATTTATTATTATAGTCTCTTGATTATCTTATTTATTTCTAAAGACCCATTTTGTTCCTCTAACTGGATAATTTTATGGTCCTTTAGGTAATTGAAAAACAATATTTATTTTAAACAGTTTCAATTCTTATTGCACTTCTAACATCTAACTTTCATCTTATAAGTCTTATTCAAAAGATTTAGGTTTAATTTTTGGTAGAAAAGTAGATAATTCAACTAGTTTTCCTTTACTTCTTATGGTTTTAATTCCAATATCATGGTTTCCTATAAGAGTTTCTGAATGATGATTCTTATGGATCCTAAAATCTCTAGGTAAAACACTCTCAGGTTCTTCATTATCATATTCTTCTAAACTAAACTAAATTTTATTTTCAAAGTCATTTTTAGGTTTTCAAGTCTAATATTGTCAATAATGTATACATATTCCATAGTGTGATCTTTTTATTCATTAAAAGGGTCAGTTTCATCAAACATAACATAAACTGATTCTTCATAAAACCATTAATTTTAATTAAATACTCTATAAGCTTTAGAAGTTATAGAATATCCAATTAACATTCCTTCATCATTATTTGGATTAAACATACCATGATTATTCTTGATGTTTATGATATACACCTTGAATCCAAAAACATTACTTTACACTACCTAAGGCATTATGTTATTCCAAAGTTCATGTGGTGTATTTTTGAAAATAAGATGAATTAAAACTCTATTTATTATATAATCAAATGTTCTTATATTTTATTACAATATATAGTTATGAATAATGTATTCATTTAGCATAGTCCTAGAAATTTCTTGAAAAGTTATTTCTTTTCATTCGAAATTTCTATTTTGTTGCAGTGTTCTTGGTGTAAAGAATGTGGGTTTAATACCCATGTTTGAGCAAAAGGAATCGAAATATTAAATCTAAAACTCTCCACCATGATCACTTCTTAATGAAATTATTTTAAAACCTTTTAAAATTTCGAACCATTTGTAATACCATTCAAAAATAGTAAAATATACTTTTTTCAGTATTAGAAAAAAGAACTACGTAAATGTACAATAATCATAAAAAACATATAGAAATAATTTTCTAGCCAATATTGGTACTCTTTTTGGTAAAAAAAGATCCATGTGGATATGTTCTCGGGGATTTTATGTAGATATTTTGGTAACAAATTTGAATGAAGATTTGTGTTTCCATCCAATCTGGCTAGAATCACAGAATCTGTCACTACCAAACATGAGACTAGGTAAATCTGAAATTAATTTTTTCTCAGATAATTTATGTACATAATAAATAACTCAATAACCAAGTATTCTATACCAAAACAGTGATTTATTTATCTTAGTATTTAAAAAACTCACTTTCTATTTATATAATTAATTTAAGTCATATGTGTAGAAATTATCTATTCTGGGTGATCTAAATTTATGAAAATTGACTCTAAATACAGAACATGAATTGTCTGAAAAATAAACACGATATCCATTATCAATGAGTTACAAGATAATTGTCAGGTTATTCTTAAATCCTTGTACATATAATAATTTATTGATTGATACAGACTTAGTATCTCCATTTATTCGAAGTCCACTAATTTCTCCATTGGCATTGTCACCAATAGTGACTAGGCCTCCATCAATACGTGTAAATGTGTTGAGGTTCGACGGATTTCCACTCATTTTTATGGATCATCCACTATCCATATACTATATATATTTTCTATTTTGGTGACATGTTACCAAAAAATAATACTTAAACAAATTTTTTTGCTACCCATATCATTTTGGGTCCAGCAATGATAGCTAACAAGGATCTAGGAATCAAAATTTTCTTCAATTTTTCATGAATTATGTTATTTAATTTTGAGAAAATATTTTTAAAAAAATCTCTTTTAATCCAACTTTTTTGAGGATTTCATAAATAACTTTTTTTTATTATTTGTCCTTTTGTTCTAAAAAAGGACAAATAACAAATTTTTTATTGGGAAATAAATAATTTTTATATAGTTTGTATTATTCACCTTTACTGCATATAAAAAATCATTATTTTTTCATTATATTCTTAACAAGAACTTACATTAGTATATTTTAACCTGTTGTAAAAACAAGAGAAACATCATTGTAAGTTTCCACTTCATCCTATACTGTTTTAATATTAATTTCATTATTAGTACAGAAGTTGAATTAAAATTTTAAACTAAATCATGATGGTGTTTATGTAAAATATCCTTTTCCCCTATAATTTCATTTTTATTATTATTTAATGTTTTATATTTCTTTAATAGGGAGTCATATATTTCATCTAGCATAGTACAATAGACATCAATTTTATCATTTGAGTCTATAGAATCAGAATAAGATGAATAGTAGGATTATAACTTATCATCCTCAGCCATAAAGAACATATTAGCTATTATAATTGATTCTTATTTCTCTGAATCAGAAATTTATGAGCTACTAGTGTCTTTAAAAACACTCTGTGTATCCTTCATAGCTCTTTTTCATTTATGTTCATAAGTATGAATTTTATGAAACTACTTTTCTATATTTATTTTTTCAAATTTTAATTGAATAAAGTCATGACTTATATGACACATCTGTTTCCATTCATATAATCTAACTTATCTTAACTCCTTCTCATCCTTTTTGAAGGGTTTTCTACATCCTATCTTCTCACAATAAAACTTTCTAAACTTTTTGGCTAATTATGCAACTTGTTTTCAAAATCATATGAGTTTGAAATTATTTCTTCTATGACTTCTTGTTTCATATTTCTATTCTTATTTTGAGATGTAACCTTTAATTTAGTGTTATCCGTTTTCACTAGGAATTTGTTATATTCAACTTCATCTTGTATTTCATCTTCATACAACATTAGAGTTCCAATAAATTCTCTCATTGTTATATTCTATACATGTGCTGATTGGATAATTGAAGCTGAAATTCCATTCCGTTGATTAGGTAGTAATCTCAGTACATTCAACATTAGGTCAACTTGTTTGATAGGTTCACCTAAGGATGTAATATTTTTTATAATTTCTATGAGACTTCTATTAATTTGAGTGATGCTTTCTCCATCAACCATTCTAAATTTATCAAATTTGAATTTAATTATTTCATTCCTCTTCTATCTTACATTGTTTGTACCTACTAAGAAACTAAAATTGTATGTCACATTTCATAAGTTGTAGGGTACTATGAGACATAGTTTAATTCATCTTGTCTAAGACCACAAATAACATCCTTCCTAGATTTAGAATTCATTTCATACTCAGCCTCAATAGCAGCAGTCTAGGCATTACGTTTTTCTGTATTTTTTTGATAGGGTAACGATCTTTGAGTATACTTTAAAACCAATATTTTTCAAATAGATTATCATACACAATTTCCACCATTCATAGTTCTAACCATTCAAATATAGCCATTAAAACATTGAAATTTATTCTTTGATATTTTCCAATGATCTTCGTCTAAATCTTTAACTCTAGTTTATTAGAACCAATTAAAATCTATAGATCCCAACAACTGATACCAAATGTTAGTTAAAAAATTATATGACGAAGACCCAAGGGGGGGGGGTGTGAATTGTGTTCTTTAAAAAAATCACAATTATGTCGATTAAAATAAATAGTATATTGAGATAGAAGCATTTCAATATGAGAGTGTGTAGCGGAAAAAAAAAAGAAAAAGGAGAACATAAATTTAGAGTGGCTCGGGGCGTGAAGATCCCTTAGTCTACTCCACCAATCACCCTCTCTATGGGATTGATTAATTTCACAAGTCTAGTCCTCTTGTTATATAATAGATCTATAAATGAGTGCAAGAAGTTTTCACCCATACAAATAAGGATAAAAATATATATTTCTAGTTCTTTAATGGGGAACAAAAATATCCATAGGTTATCACAATAAGATGACAATCAACCACGAATGAAACCGAGCATCTGACAGACAAAAGAATCAACAAATATTGATTTGATACCATAGTTTAAAAATCACAGTTGTAGAAACAAGCAAATGATAGAAGATGGATATTTAACATAAAAAAATAATCATTGACATATGTCTGAAGAGATCTGGTTGAAAAAATGATCATTGATATTAAAAAAAGCAACAAAACTAGAGTATCACACTTCCAGGTTTTAACATGTATATCTCTAAAAAGTAGCCTTCATTTCTGATATGATCGATCATTATACCAATATAAATTAATATGGAGAAATAAAACTAAATGAATAAAAATTATCAAAATAACTGAGAGATAGATAGATATATTCAGAAAAAACTAATGTATAAAGATATATATAATGATATAACTTGTAGTAACATTTTAGGTCTGAAAAAGATGCCTGCTAAATTTAAAAAATTAAATTAAAAAATCCAACTTAGAGTAGTCGTAAATTCCCTTAATAATAGGTGAGAAAATTACCACTTTAAACATCTCTTTAAATCATTTACGACAAGCTTTGAATCAATCAAAATGAACCTTTAAATTTTCATAATATCCTGTAATGACCATTGTACAAAACTCTGATAAAGTAAAAAATTTAAATCTATGGTGTTAATGAGTCAAACGTAAGGTTCATTCACATAATGACGAAACATCAAATGTAGTGTTCAACCACATAACATAGGGTTAATGATCCATACATTAATGTTTTTAAGAATAAAATTTTGAGTGTAACATTTATTATAAATACATTCAAATTTCCCAAATTTAAGGTTGACAATGTATGGTTTACCACAAAAGTAATTTTTATGATCGATACATTTTCTTCTCAAACGTAGGGTTCCATTCTTACGTCGGGTTCATTAAGAATATTTTTTTTTCTTTTATAAACATATGGTTTCATTCAAATTTAATGTTATATAACCATTTTTTTCATCAATCGTATGGTTGATAAACCATAGGTATTGATCCTTTACCATAATCTTTAATAAAAATGTAGGGTTTATTCCTTACGTTATTTTCGTTATCATAGGGAATGAACAGTGATTCCAGAAAATGAAAAATAGTGAACAATATTTCTTGAATACGCTTAATAGAATTATTAATTCCTTAAGAGATATTTATCACAAAAAAACATTGATATTATTTTAAAATAAGAATTATAAATAATAAAATTTTCCTAAAATACACATAAAATAATATCATTAGTAAAAAAACAATGTTTTTTGTGAGTATCAAAATAAATAATATTTTTAGATTATTATTGAGACAATACATGCCCAAAAATATGTCCCATGATGAACCTAATCCATAAATTTTACTTCCAAAAGATCATAAAACATTGATAATTTCATAACCCATGAAAAAAATGGGTTTCGCAATCATTTCATCAATGTATAACACACAGAAAAGAAACAGGCTTCAAAAAAAAAACATGTCATTATATTTATAAACCATCCAGAGGAAGAATTTGTTTGGTAGTATTAGATCAAATCCCCATTAAATAATAAGCAATAGAAAGCTGTTATATTTTATGAATATTAATTTCATTAAAATATCATAAAATATTCTTGTGGAAATTATCTTTTAAATGTTTATATATCTTATATAAAATATAAAAAATTCCCAAATAATAAAGAGAAGATTTTCATTGAAAATAATATTTCAAATGTGTAAGGTATGATTTACATAATTAAGAGGTAATGATGGGTATAAATTTTATTCATGTCATATATGTTAAACAAAAATTCCATTACCATTTTCAATAGAAATTCAGATGAGACTTGTTGATAAAAAATTATAAGAATCCATTTAATCTGTTATGAAAAAGTTAAAAAATGGGTAATTTTTTTAAAAAAAATATAATTGGGGAATTATTGTTATTTTTTATTTTTTAAAAAACAAGGATATTGAAGAAACCAGATATTTTCCCAAAGAGAGAAATAAAGTCAATGTTTCATAAAACCATTACCACAAGTATTATTTCAATCAAATAATCAATGATAGAAAAAATTCAAATGAAACTATAAATATTATATAAATATTGGAATAATGAAATAAAATTAAAAATGGGATGTATATACACCACATAGAATTTTAAATAATCATTACATAAAATATTTCGCAAAGAAGTTAATTTGAGATGATAAACCCTTACATTATGTCTCGACATTATTCTTAAAAGTTAACAATTCATGTATAATAAATATATGTTTATTAAATCTGTATTACAGAATCATAACCACTTATATACATATATACATACATAAATACATAAATAAAAAAATACATACATAGATAAATATATATAATATAATATATTATTTACTTATGACATTTCTACCCATTTATTAACAATTATTTGTTAAAATAATGTTTCGGGTAATAACTACTTTGTTTTTCATGCATGTTATGGATTAGTATTTTTCTTCCATTTATAGTGATTATGGTTAAATTATCAAAAAAAGATATAAATAATATTAATATAATATATATTCATTTTATATGTATTTATATTAGTACATAAAATTTAGATAGAGAAAACGAATTACACCATTAATAGAGACGGTAAGCGGTACATATGCAAAAACACTACTTCAATTTTCTAGACGGATTGAACAATAGAAATGTAAATAAAATAAAAAATTTATAGAATACTATTTATTTCATATATATCATATATATTTGTTAAATATATCTTTATTAAAATCAATTTATAAATAAAATTAAAAATGAATCATATATCTTCATAGAGGGGCTAGTCTACATGTACCCAAGAGCGACTTTACCTTTTTCCAAAATATTCTATTACAAGAAGTTAGTTGTTATATTTTTATTAAATGAGTAAAAATATTTCATTATTATAATACAAAAAAATCCATCATTATATCTAGCTGTGAGAGGTGGTGGTAGAAAATGAATTACTTCGGTTTGAAAGGCCGTAGTCCGCTAGAAAAACAATTAATGGTTTAATTTCCAATTTTATGATGGAGGAGGTAGATATACGATTTGAAAAAAATATTATGACATATAAAAATATTATACATATCGATTTAATTATACCATCGTATTTTAAGAATAATTTATTGAGGTGGAAGAATTAAGTATACAAAAATGCTCGGTAAAGAATGATACATCTTCTTTGCAAACCTCCTTAGGTTTTCTCCCAAATAATTCATAGTAGAGATTAATAACCTTAATAATTCATCTAGGAAGCGGGTATAGAATTGGGGATGATATTTGATTAGTGATTAGTTAAAATAAATGGATTTAGATGTGTGATTAGGAGACGGGATGCGGCTCTCTTTTATAATAGCTAGAGAGGACACAACTTAAATATTTGAAAAGAAAAGATTATTCTAAAATTTTACACATGCTAAAAGGATCAAAAAATGGATTATTATTGAATTTTAGATGCTATAAGTTTGAAATTTTTTTAGGAAATAAAATATTTGATAGTTTTTGAATTATTTTAATAAATATTGTTTTAGTTTAATCCCTTGGTAAACCAGTTTTAACCAAAACAATGATTATTAATTTTTATTTTTTACTATTAATGTTGAAAAAAATTAAGACTGATTTATTATATAATATTAATTATTATAATTAAAAATATATAAATCATTTTTATAAATAAAATTCTCATAGTTAGAATAATTTCTTTTGAAATAAATGAAACATAAATATTGAAAAAGTAGTTTTCCAAAGAGAAAATGTTCATATGTATAAAAACATTAATATAAAAAATTAAATATCTAAATGATTAAAACTGCCTAAATTGGATAAATAATAATTTAATTTAAATAATTTTAATTTCCAACCATTCTTAAATAGGTTATAACTCTAGAAACATTTTAAATGAAACCCAGTTTTCAATATAAATCTGTATTTTTCTCTATTCATCGAAAATTATTCTTTTCTAGAAAATTACTTTCAAAAAACTATATTATAATTCTAGATTGAATATTTAAAAAATAAAATAAAATTTATAAAATAAATATTCAAAAATTAGAAAAAAATATTCTTAATATAAGTGTAAAAAATGTAGAGAAAGGCATTTTTCATGAAAATACATTTTTAAGGAAATGATTATTTTATGTTAACTCAATGACCAGTTTTAATTTTTATATAAATTTTAATGTTCATAGTTAGATATATAATATAAAATTTCATTTAAATCATTCCACATAAGGTTTTATATTATTTAATTAATATGGAAAAAATTTATACACCTAAGAATAGTTTCTAGAAAAAAATTGAAGAATACGAATATATTAAAATCAAATTTATGAAAATTATTTATTGAAATGAAATTAATTTAATTAATAAAAATAAAATGAATCATAAATAATATTAATACCAAATAAAAAATTTAATTATACATCAAATTACTTTATTTTATTAATGAAAATTATAGTTTTCCCAAAATTGATATTTTCACTCAAAACCCATTCTTTTTAAAATAATCCAAAAATTTCAACCATAGATGATTTTGATATGATGATTTAAAAATTTTATTGTTTTTATAAAATTAAATTTAAAAAATTGATAAAAATTATTTATATTATTCTCTAATATTAATGAATAAAAATAATTTCAGAAGAAAATGTAATTTTGAGGTATAAAATTGATTAAACCGAAATTATGTTTTTATTTCATAACCTTTATTCATTATTTTTTATTTAGTAAGAATATTATAGATATATATTTCATAAATGTTTTTAATTATATTTATACCCATTAATTCAATAATTATATTATAACAATCATGTTATATATTTTAACAATATAATGTGGTTTCTAAAAACATAGTGTTGCGTATAACCGAAGCGATCAACAAAATGAAATTTATTTAAAGAGAAATATATTATAAAATACCATGGATTTAAAATAATTTTCCTTATGTGACCCCATACATAATGACAATGAATTAATCAATAGATATCCATATAGAAATAATAAACATTCTTAAAATCCACATTACCCAATTTAAAGGAAGAATATGGCTATCTAGCTGAATATCTTTCGGTCAACATAATAAATGATGGTTATTGATAATTTAATGGAATGATAGTTTTTTCAAAAGAATTATAATGAAGTAGTTGTGAAGGGAACTTTAATGGTTCAGAGATATGAGTAAAAAATTATCATAAATTTCAATTGATAGCAATGGTTTGAGATAAAATAAATGATAGAAAAATTACCCGAGACATAAAAATCTTGACTTGGTTCAAAACTGAAATAATTTATACATATAAATTATTAATTTATTTCCCAAAAATAATAATATATAAGTGTAATTATCAAATATTTATGTGATAATAGTTCCTTATACTAATTATTTATAAGTTTATATAAGTGGAAGTAAATGATTTTTATATTAATTTATTATTTTATTTATGTCTATATATCTCTATAATGGAAAAACTTGTTTTTAATGGATTGTGTAAGGGTAAGAAATGATTTTATAACTCCATGTAAAGGTAACCTATTAATCTCACGTGATGTGAACAATTATCCAATTTTTCTTAAAGATAGCCCTAAAATACATAATGTTGTCTAAGGGTACCAACCCATAGAAGAATTATCTATTATTCTATGTAAGGGTATATTGGATTTTTCGGAGCCTATGTGAAGGTAAGTAATTCCAGATTACTCACATAAGGGTACTTACATGCCCTCATAAATGACATCCAAACCCAAATATGGGTATTTAGTTAATTACATAATAGTAATCATAAATTTTTTAGGGTTATATAAGAGACGTTCACTACTATGTACAGGTATATGGTATTGTTTAATTTTTACATAAGGGTAAGAGTCAACTAGTGTATGGGTAAAAATTTATGTTAGGGTAAAACCCTTTTACCATTACACAATGTATATTCCATACATAAGGATAGCATAAATTTACTCTAAAACAAGTTTTACCTTACCATAACTCATATAACTCACTTTTTAATGCAATATAGGGAATTTAATATGGAAATTATCAGTTATTTAATCTTTTAAGAGTGTTAAAATTTATGGATACCTTCAATTAATAATAATAGGCCCCAAATTATGGTACAATGTGGATTAAATGGAAACCCATTTAATATGTGTTGATGTGAAATAAATTATTTGAATTTTGATGAAGATTTTAAAGTATCCATAATGGTATATATGAAAATATTAAACATCATTTTTGTCCCTTTATTGGAGTATCATTTCATTCCTATCACGTTGTGGTGGTCCCTACATCAAATTCCACGATCTTTAGAACTGTAGAATATTCATCTAAGGCATATACAATATTTCTCACACTTCTTTCATCTTCTTCAATCACCTATTTAATAATGTATAGGGGTATAATTCTTCTATGTAGTGGATCATTGAATTCCAATTTTTCTCTCTTTTAATATGTAAATTAATCATGCATTAGCTAAATTGTTTTAATAGATGATATTTACCTTAATAAAATATTAATTTGTAAAATAATCACATGATTAATGAATATGTGAATTTGGAGATGATAAATGATGGGGATGAAATGGATGCTGTTTAATCATATTAATGATAATGAAATATTATTTATTCTATAATTTTAGTTGGAAGAATATATAGTTGTATACTTTTTAGTTATTTTATTACTATAACTTCAGGAAAACAATTAATGTGCTATTTCAAGGAATTAAATAGAAGTTTATTGCTTAAAGAAAACTTTTAACTAGTGACTATTTAATTTTTGTAAATTTTTTAGAATTAAAATTTCATGACGAGGATAAATAACGTTTTCCTAGAATCTATACATTTCTTATTGGGAATAATATCATTGTTAATAAATTCAATAATATGGTATAATAATATTACACATTAAATATATTTAAATATTAGATAATACATAATATTATCAAAATAAAAGATAAATACATTATTTAATTTTAGAGAATAATGTTAATTATTCTTTTATGAACCAAGATAGAGAAATAGGTAATTTCACCCAATTTTCTAATCAATGTTTGAGTCTTTCTCCATTATTTTTAATGTGAAGAGAAACAATAAAATGAATAATATGTCATGTGTAAAACTTATTCATGCTTAAATATAGTTATAACATATTAGAATTTTATTAAAATATGGACTCATAAGAATCATCAGATGTATGAATATTATTATTCATGTTTAAATATTTGGGATGTGCGATCACATGATTTTGAAATATATTTTTTCCATTAAGATATACTAGATGTGTAATATCTATTATTCTAGTTGTTAATCATGGATGATATTCTTATAAATTTGATAACTAATTCTAGCTCAATATTTTTTTAATAAAAATTTCATGTTGAAATGATTATCATCAGGATGAAATATATAAATGAAAAATTAGATTATATATGAATTATAGAAGAAATAAATATTTTTTTATCATTGACAATTTATAATCCTTGAATTTTTATATTAATTGACAAATTAATCAGATAATTTTTGATAGTAATGTAAATTTTTTTATTTCTTAAATTATTTCTTAAATAATTTATTTGGGGCTAGATGGGCCTGAGAATTTTTGAATAATGATTGAAAGAATTGTTTTTTTAGACATAACTAACTTTTAAATTATGTGGGGTTAACATATTTAATTTTCATTTATACTCAATGGATTTTGAGCATTGATGTGATTGAATGATAAACTTTAATGTTTCGAATATGGAAGGGGTTTCCCAAGATAGTGAGAGTAAAATGAGGTGTTTCTTATGATGATGATGATGTTGGAATTTTATTATAATAGTGTTATTATTTTCAGTGGTATCAGGGATGGCACCAATATAGATTGAATGGGTTAAATATGGGTCTTCCCATTATTGTTATTCTAGATCTAAAATGAATTCCTGATTTTGCATATACATTTTTAATATCTAGATATCTTTATGTTTTATGTAATTATTCTCTAACTATGGTAAGTTGTTTGATACTTCACATTTCAAGTGAATATTTTATCAAGTAGCTTTGGGTAAGTCCTAAATTACCTAGAACATTATGAAAAGATAAAATATTAATGGAAAGAATGGGTTTGTTTCTTGATTCTTTATTAATGATGACGAAATAATTTTGAATACATTAAAAAATAGTTCCATCAAAAATTATATTAGAATAATAAAACATTAATATTATAAAAGAAAATAGAATAAAAATAAATAATGGATACATAATTAATTAATATTGAGTTTGATGCTTGTATGATTTTGATACTTTTCTCTTAGTTATGTCAACCATGATTCAAATGCGATGATCGCTATAGATGATTATGAGGATAATTAGTTTCCCATAGATTGGTTGTGATCCTTATATATAAATCTAATATTTTTGTGAGTTAATATTCTACCCCACCCATGCTGGCAGGGATACTAACATAATGGGAACTTTATGAGGGTGTTTTCCCCATCATCTAGGTTACAAGAGGAATGGATGAATAACTGCCCCCTCTATCCCCAGTCTCATATCCAGGTAGTATTATCTGTTGGTAATCATGGTTGTTATCATTAACCATATCTGTGTATTTTTGTATGTAATGTATTGTGGTTATTTATTACATATATGTCTCTAAATACAATATCATAATGGTTATTATCGGTGTGTTGTGTATGGGTTCTGATAGATTGAGTTATAATATATGATGTAATTGTTTTCATGAATCCAAGGATATACTCAGTAACTATATGGATGTGTGGTTGGGATGATGAGATGATGTGATTTATAGGGTTCATTATTTAACCTATGTGTATTTTGGCTGGATTACATTAGCCCATGTTTCTTTAGATTAACTTTCAGATAGATATCTCATAGGACGTATGACGTTGGGTAAGAGTGTAAAAATATCGGTTAAGTGGTAAAAGGGAGCTCATATTTTCTATTATATTATATTAAATATTATATAAAATACATAGGGAGTGATAGCCCTATTGTGTATATGAAAATAATAGTAATCCTATTTGGGGTAAATGTTAGTATCATTTATTTACTCATTTGGATTTAGTATGCTTCTTTCAAAATTTTCAAGAGTGGTGACAGGGAAGATCCAACTTAGTATACATCGTCACCCTACATATATAGATAAAATTATTATTAGGTATACATGAGAAAATTGTCGATAGAGCTTGACATTACTAGTTTATGGAATTTTTTAGGAGTTATTAGTGCTTTGTTGTCACTACAGAGGACTTGTTATATCATTTTCAGTTGGTTCAGATACATGCCCAAAAATTTATATTATGTATTGGTATTTATTATTATTTTTTTGGGCATGGGTTTTTGTTGTTTTTTCCTATCTCTCTCATTTCACATATATTAGATTGTAATTCCTCACATTATGTGTATGTATTTTTCGATACTAATTTCAAATCCATTGAATTTTTGAGATGATCTTTAGTTTCATTATATCTATTATCTCATTTCTGGTTGAGAGGGGGTACCATTGTGGAAATGGTTTCATGATAGTGAGGTATCATATGAGATGATTGAGACTTATTATGGATTTTAGAGTTCGGAACCTGCCTGGATTCATGGGTAGGAAGGAAAACCATGTTAGTTGGGAGTAATAGATGTTGTAAAAAAGTGATATCATCTATTAAATAAGATTTTATAAACCATTGTGATCTAATTGAAGGAACTTCATGTTTATTGGATATACTTAAATAAGTGATGTTGCTTATGGATTAGATACCAACGAAATGATCAAACATCATACTTGTTTGATTCTATGTTTGAAGGGGATAAACAAAGAGAAAATTTTAAAAATAAATTATTAAATTTATCTTATGTAATATACGTATCATGTTATTATTCATTAATATTTTTTTCTTTTGTTTAATTATATCTAGGTCAGCGTCTATATCAAGTTAATAACAAACCCATTCAATATTTTTATAAAAAAACTATGTATAGTGGAGGATGAAAATGACATTTCTCAAAGGAGGAAACTTTGATAGTTCCACAACTAGTGTCTTCATAAGAGTGGGTTTTCTATTTTTTATCATGGTAAAATGATTACTTTAGAGGAGGTAGTGATATCCTTGAAATTTACTCATGATAGAATAGATTAATAATGTTTATTTTGACTACGATGATATTGTGTGGGTAAACTTGACAATAATGTCTCTTGTTTTTCAATGTTTATGGGAAGTTAACTATTTTTTGGGGAATGTTTTAAGATAAGATTTTAGGTCAATTTTCATCCTTTAACCCTAGGAGGGGTGAATTTTGATCCATTGATTATTTCCATATAATATGGGATCCTTGATTTCTTTTCATGACATGTTCTGTGACCTTTCAATTTCATTGTTAAGATTGAAACCTTTCGATTTTTATCACCTTGAAGTGAATGAAAAGGTTTTCACATTTTTTCAATTATTACCCCTCCTGATTATCTTTAGAGAAACCTCGATTTTTCCTCATTTAATAACCACCTATGAAAAACCATAATCAATGATATTTTATACCACATAAACCTTTAGTTTCATATATATAATTATTTACTATTAGATATGGTAATAATAACTTATTCATCATCCAATGATTAAAAAAATATATTTTTTAAAGAAATGGGTTCTATTTCCTTGTTCATTTAACAATATTTGTCTCTCTAATAGCCTTTATAATGTATGGGAGCTGCAAACAGTTGTCATCATCATGTGAATCCTATACTTTTATCTCAATTGTAGTGTAGCGGAGATTTAGTTTGGGGGATGTGGAGATTGTATTTATTCCTTTAATTAAATCAATGTACTCTTCACTAGTTCTTGGTAATATGGATCTCGTTTCAGGAAATAAAATATTATATGTTTTATTTATTTTATTTCCTCCATGTTTTGGATAAATTACTTTCTATGTTTTGATTCATATTCTAGTATATTGTAGGGAGTCTATGTGACTTTGTTTAGGATTTATTTTTTTGTCTTGTGTGATTAAATCCTAGAAGGTATTTCTCAGGTAATTTTTATATATTTTAGGGAATTGTTCATATTAAGGATAAACATGACATATCATAATGTATTCCATTCTGACATGTTTATAACCATACGGGTGAGTCAGTTCTACCCAAATCGGATAATATAATTTTACGGTGGACATATTCCTTTGATTTCTTTTCTTATTAATGATCTATTGAACTTAGTGAATTTGATTATTGTGAAATATTATGTGATGTTGATATATAAATCTTGAATTTAATTTCATGTACATGTTAAAAAATTAAAATAGAAATTATAATGTTGGGTACTTTATTGATATATCATGAGTGTTCTCCTACAAAAAAATGGTATTCTAAAAACATGGAAAAATATTAAATCTGGATAAAGTGGATGATTCCAACATCATTTATTTTTTATAATTTTTGAATTAAGTTAAATTAGACATTTTATTCATATTGTATAATTATATGCATTGATTCCCTAATGTAAAAATTTATTTTGAGAAAAACTATTTCATAAATAAACGATTTCTATTTTTCATGGACACTTGTATTTATTTTAAATGATATATTAAAAATGCATTGAATCAATTTTACCCAAAATTATCTAGGTAAATTTTTTATTATGGGGAAATACTCAAAAATGGTTTTCATTTTATGATTTATTAATCTTCCAAATGGTAAGAACAATAGTCTTGGTCAAATTTTTTATCATCAGGTTTTGAAATTTAAGAATTTATAAATATTAACTTTTTGTATACAAATTAATAAATGGGTGACAATTTTGAAAAAACTTTTATTCTATGAAATATTTAACTAACATGAATAAATGTATTGTTTTAAGTAGAATATTTTATTTTTTAATAAATTTATATAAAATAATTCCAAATAAATCTTTCTAATGACATGTCTAGCATGATATATCCTTCTTGTTATGGATTATTGTTTCAAGATTGATAATTTTGAATAATTCATGTATAGATTTTCAATTGATGGAATGCCTAGTAATTTTTATTGAGAAGGTAGAGTTAAAGGTTATTTCCCCCAAATAGTGTTATGTGAACCTTTTATAATCCATGGAAAGTGTTTCTTTTGAGAAATATTGTTTTTAAAGTTGTTTTCTTCTTTAATGTTTATATGATTATATATGTATGGAACAAAGGTTTTGTTTTGAAATATTTCTATACTTTATATAAAATTATATGGAAATATAGTTGATATATGTGTGGTAACTATTAAAATTTGTTTAAATATTGTCATTTTTGGATATATTGTTTGATATCATGTTGATAAATGAGATGGATTTCATCTCTGGATGCAATGTTTTACTTATGTAATTGTTCAAAATTGAGGGGTATCTCCCCTGATATTTTTTTGATCTATTCTAATGTGTTTTATACCTATAAACTTTTTTCCACTCTTGGTATTTTTGTTAAAAATATATAGAGAACCTTGAGAGGAATATCATGGGGTGATTGATATATCTCAAATTCCTCCCCACTTCTTCCCAGTTTTTCATTTATCGTGGATGAGAATTTTTTGAGAGGCATATGATGTAAATGTCTAGAATATTCCCCAATCTTCCTTTTCTATTTTGTTGTCTCATATGGTTTATGATAAATTTCATTAAATTATATATGATTTTTAAAATGTTTTGTAATTTATAATTATTAAATGTTTTTTATAAATTATGGGTGTAATTACAAGTTATAAAAATTTACGTAGTAAATTAAATTGGATGTTCTTGAAAAGATTAATAATTTCAGATGTTTTTTGGAGGGTTATGAAGTGACAATAAATCCTCATCTTAATTATTCATAAATTTTTATAAGTGGAAATAAAATCTTTCTAATTTTATTTTTCCCATACACATGTACATGATTTGGCATAAGGAAATACTTTATTTAATTTGTTTCTTATAATTGATCAATGATTCTCAAATCATGCATAAAGGTAAAATGGAAATATCATGCAATATGTATAGGTATCCCCTAGTTTCCTAAATGTTGCACCAAAATATTTATGGTTGTGTAAGGCTACCGAAAATCATAAGGGTCATAACCCACGCAAGAGTCACCTCTTAAGCAGTATAAGGGTAACATTGTATTTTCAACAATTTCACAAAGGTAAATTCTTGATGATGTCTCATGTTTGGGTAATTTCCTTCTTAGGTAAATGTCAACCATACATGTTAAAGAGTAATCTGATAGTTGCGTAATGGTAATCCAAAATTTATAATACTTATATAATGGAATTTCTTCACCTCATAAGGGTAGATGAGAACTTCTATTGATTATGTTAGGGCAAGATTTTTCCTACATAAGGTTATAAATATTCATAATGATAAACCCATTGTAACATAACATAATTCATATTTCAGATATAAGGGTATGAAAAATTCCTTAAATATATATATTTCTATTCCTGAACTTTTTATATGAAATTTATCAATGTAGTAAGGGGAATTTATTTTTAAAATCAGTGGTTTGAATCTATTCTGACATCTTAAGGAAATAGTAGACCTCAATTTATAGTAATAGAACCCAAATGATGGTGAGATGAAAATTAAATTGAAACCAATATAACATGTATTAATGTGAAATAAAATATGGGATTTTATATGGAGTTTTAAAATTATCCATAGAGTCATATATGTAAATAATAAAAATTAGTTTCTTACCTCCATTTAAGTCAATATTTATTCCTATTGGGTTTTAGTGGTCTAAACCTCACCTTGATGTATCTGCAGTCCTGATGCAAATTCATCCCATGATTCCTATGCATTTCTTGTGATGATATAATATTTTCCATTCCTCTATTTACTATAGTGTGGAAAATTTATTATTCTATGTTATAAATCTGTGAAATATACTTTTTCATATAATTCACATGTAATTTCACTATAAATTTTCTTCTTTATTTAAATGGATGTGATTATCCATATGAAAATAATTATATAGATTATAAGAACATGATGGATGAATATGTGGATATGGAAATTAAAAAAATATATGGATGAAATGGGTACTATGTAATTATATTAAATAATATGGAATATTATTGATTATATAATTTTAGATGGAATACTTATTATGAATTATAATGTTTACTTATGATAATACTAGAATTTCATGCAGTAAACTTAAAGTGTTATGTTTAGAAATGAAATAATAGTTTAATTCATTAAAAAAATGTTTAAATTTTATTTTTTTAATATCCATTAATAATTTAGAAATAATATTACATACTAAGGATAAATAACATTATCATAGAATCAGAAAATTAATTATTGAAGTGGTTCTTGTTGAAAATAAATTCAATAATAATGTATAATGATTTAGGACTTGTAATTGATACAAATATGTGATAATATGAAATATTATCAAGATAAAATTGAAATAAATAATTACATGTTATATAAAGATAAATATTACATGGGAATTATCCATTAGATTGAAAGAGATAATTTTAAACATTTTTCTAGTCAATGTTAGATAAAATTAAATGGATATCAAGGAATGATGGAAAATTCATATAGGTTATTGATGATAATTTTGTTGATTATTTCATATATTATACATTTTTTATGGGATATCATCACCTGATTTGATTTTGTCATTATTATTATAATGAATATTATGGAATGCATATAAATTTATTCTTTTTTGGAGATGGTAAACCGTAGTAATAATTTTATTAAATTCTTTAACCTCTAGTATCATCATATGTATAAATATTAATATTTTTGTATAAATATTTTCATTGTATTATCACATTAGTATTATTTTATTAACTCAATTATTTAGTAGATAGTTTTCTATATATTTTTATATTTTTCAAGCATGTCTCGTTTTATTGGAAATTTTTAACAACTTAATGCTTCTAATTTGTTGTTCTACGAAAATATGCATCTTAAAATAATTATCACTGAGAGTGATGATATAAATCCAAAAGAAGCTGTAGTGGAATGTCCAAAAAATAAATAATATTTATTCTTGGTAATCTATAATTGTACTTTTGTTTTAGATTAATTATCATGTTAATCAGATAATTAAATACAATAATTATAATTTAATGATTGTGTAAATCATTGATTTTGGGATAAGAGAGGCCAACATTTGTTAACTAAGGATGGAATACCGTGATTTATTTAGCTATATGTTCCTTCTAAATTCTATGTGGATAATATATTTAATATATATTTATTATATATGGATTTAATGATTTGATGCAATTAGATGAAAACCATGAATGGTTGGAATATGGGTGTGTATGCATGAGGTTGTGATAGTGAAATGAGGTGACTATTATAATGAATAGGATTTTATCATGGGGATGAAACATGTTATTATGTAAATTAGTTTTATGGATTGTAGAAGTATTTATAGAATAAGTTGAAGCTGCACTTCCCATTTTTTTGAATACTGAATAATGGGATTCTTTCTTGACAACGAATGTTGTTATATAATGAACATATTTATGAATGTTTTATACTGTTAGTTTCCAACACTAGGGGGCCATTTGACACTAAAAATTTCGATTTTGTAATTTATGTGGTATTATGGGTTGTTTTCTAGAGTACCTTGATGAATATGAATATATATATATGAATTAACAAAATAATGGAGATTGTTCTTGACACATGCATTATGATGATTAAATGCTTGAGAATTCAAGAAAATAATTATTAATGACATCAACACATTGTGTGGAAGATTAAAAAGTTAATCCTGGAAAATAAAATGGAATAATATTAATTAATGGATAATTAAATAAAAATTTAGAGTTTTATGCTTGTATGATTTTTATATCTAGGCCATAGCAGTGGTTATAGGGAGTCTCATGCGACGTTAATAGTAGATGATTCTAATGGTAGGTAGTTCAACTTACTGTAGTTTTATTCCTTAAATATATCATGTATTTCCTTTTATATCATATCCTAAACACCCATTTTGATAGGGTTACTGACATAAATTCGAATATGGGAGGTTGTTTTCCACAACATATAGGTTAATAAGGAATAGATTGGTAACTGAAACTGCTGACCCAACTCTATTCTCCTGGTAGAATTATGTGCTGTTATACATGATGGTTATCTTTCCACATATATATGTGTATAGGTATATATTGGAATAATTTAATTTCAATTAATTTATATCTAGATATAGTATCATAACTATTATTATATGTATGTTGTGTATAGGATTTGCTGGATTGAGGTATAATAAATGAAATATGATCTATGGTGGCACCTGAAAGCTACTCAACTAATATATATGAAGAGGTATTTGGGATGTTGGGATGATGTTATGCACATGGTAATAGATTTATCCCATGTGTCTTCAGGCTAAATTATTTTAGATAAGATGTCATTGGGCTGGAATTTGGAGAGATGAGGATTAAGACCTGGGGATTTGGGGAAGAAAGGTAAACCCATGGGGAAGTGGTACAAGGGTAACCTAATTTTTTGTTATATTATGTGACCCCATTTAGGTGATGGTTAGTTTGATATAGCCAATGAAATAATGATAAAATAATAGTTGACATATTTAGGTAATGAGATAGTTTCAATTTTTTACTCACTAATTTTTAGTATGCTTCATTCAAATTTTTCATGAGAGTTTATAAGGAGGATAATTATATGTATACATATTATGATTAATTTATGTATATATATTTGAATTCTTTTTAATGTTTTCTGGATATAGTTGGTCGTTGATTTTGAAATTACTTTTTCGAGGAGTTTTTATGAAGATATTGAGATTCATATTCACTCCAATGATAAATTTTATTGTTTTTTATTTGTTTTAGTCATATGTCATTATATTCATACCATGTATTGGGATTTTTTATTATTTTTTTATGAGGAGTTAATTGGTTGTTTATATCCAATCAATCTTTTTATCACATATTAGAGGGTAATACATCCCAAATATTTGTGTGTAATACATTATTTTCTTTTTGACAATATATAGATTATTGAATGTGGGATTCCTGGCTCATTGTATATCTTCATAGAATTTTGGACTAGGAGGGGTACCTTTGGATATAACAGTTGGTGACAAGAAACCTGGTGTATAATTAGGACTATTTTTTGTGAATCAAGTGAAGATCTAGTTAATACTCAGTCAACCATTTTAGTATTAATACTCTTAGTCACATCTAATCTAGAGTTTGTATCAAATTTTAATATCTAGATATGGATATCACTGAAAGGAAACCATGAAATCCTTACATTACCAAAATTTTCGGTTTTCCCCATATTTTGAATTACCCTAGGAGGTTTTATTATTATTTTAGTAATAACACGACTTATAAATGATGTATAATGAGAGGTAATGTAATAATTCATTCCTATTATGATACGGAATTAATAAAAATTACGTTCAGTAACATTTCACATTAAAATGAAAATTAATTATAGATGATGACGAAAATAATGGATAAAATGGTATTAATGACCCTTATATCAGTATAAAAATTACTTATAAAAAGACTACAATTATAGGTAATTAGTGATATATTATTAAAAATTTATCATATGGATGATTATACCATGGAATTATAAGAATGGAAGTATATATAAAAATATTAAATGATATGACAACAAAATGATTTCTTTAAAGATGAAGGTTGATAACTCCTACCTCTCATTAGATTCACATACAAGATCTAACAACAAAAAATTCAAAAATCATAAATGTGGAATAAAGAGCTACGACAAAAAATCCTTGAGAGATACATGAAGTGTGGGAATTTAATTTGGTGAGGGAGAAATGGAAAGTGGGTGGGAATTTATAGGTGTGGTGAGTAGAGTTTCATAGAATAAATTAATGGATAATTTATTATTCCATTATCTTATATTCTATACTACCCCCTCATTCCCCATTTACACAATTAGTGATCTACTATACTAGTTAGTACTAAAATTAGGAATAATGAACTATCATGGAAATGTTGGGTCATTATTACATATATATGATGACATATTTACTATATTTCATAGTATCCCACCATTTTATTATATTCCACTATTATTTTTAAAATACAAAATATTAACCATTAGATAATTAAAATATCATAATTAGGAAATTCAATGAATTTTTAAAAATTATACATCTAATTATATACATTTTAATTATTATATAAGTGTGATACATTTGATAAAAAAAGATATTGGATTAGCCAATATATTTTTTATAAATGAAATTACACTTTAATACCACTAAAAATTTAAAAACAGAATCTCTTATCACACTAGAATAATACCTAATAGTATGGTGTGGTATAGTGGTACATTATTTTTTTGGTTTGACAAATATTTTTATGGAATTTATTTCTATTAACATGAAATTTTCACATAGATTATTCCATTATATCATAAATTGTTGATTTTCTAATTGGTATTGGTCATGGGAATACCATAGTGTTTATACCTCATTTCCATGATATGTTAAAATAGCCTCACAAAGGATCTTTCCACTGGTTTATATCATGGATTCTACCACATATATAAATTATCTTTCGACATTACACTTATTATACAATTCTTGTAATAGTAAAATTGTATTGAATATATTACCAATGATCATAATTATCAACCATAATAATTTTCAATAGTCGTAATACCTAATTTTTATTATTATCAATGTCCATCTAATTCCCACATTTACTTCATATAAATTCATTAAAACAAAAAAACTAAATAATTGTACTGAATTTTATAGTTCTTTCAATATTTCTATTACGAGCCTTGTTTTATTCACATTTTATATAATTTTCATTATAGTAACTATGTTAATTAGAGAATAAAATTCATGATGTATCTACCTTATTCTTGATTTTTTATTTATTATATTATTTTTTATAATGGTCTTAGAAAATTTACTCATTTGTTTTATATTACACATTTATATAAATAAATATTATTATTTATTATAATAAATTCTTGAGTATTCCATTATCCCCTTTCAAAATTTTCATACTAAAAATGGAAATTACTCCATAATTTAGATGAGAGTAGGCCTATATAATTACACAATTAGGCTATGTTTCCTCGTCTAGCTAGTGATTCCTCTATAGAATATTAGTAGTTTATTTTTCTGATTTCATAGAACATGTTCTCTCATATAAAAAAGATAAAACTACTCGTAATTTTATGATAAATGATGCCCCAATTTATCTTGATACACCATTATAAGATAGGAAGTTATTGGAACATAATTCCTTACAAGTGATATATGTATTATTCTATGCTATTGAGATATTTTTTTTGTAGAACTAAATGATATTCCAACCATCAAATCCTATCAAATATTTTCAATGCACTAATGTACCTTGGACACAACTTCTCTTTATTTCCAAACCACATTAACCATTTATATAGATATATTTTTACGATAAAATGGTCTCGTACATGGATTTGAAGATCCATTTTTTAGTTTTCTCAACATTTCTTCTATAATTAGATCCTTTAATATGTTATAGATATATAAAGCATTATATGATGTTTCATAGAAATGTTTAGTTCCCAAAAACTTCCTTTCACATATATTTTCCCAACATGTTAGTGTTTTAAATTTCTTACTATACATTGTTTCATATATTTACATATTTATATTGGATTGGTTATTATTATTTAATGAAACCTCTAACATAGGAAAAAATGAGCCCAAAATTCATAGAATTCAAGATAGTAAGACCTTACCATGTATTAAAATAATAGGATATTTTTAACATATTATCCATTTATTTGAGGGTAATATATTGTCCTAAGATAATGATATGTATTTGATTCCATTAAAAGGATCCTCTAATGTTTGGATGTTAACATTCTTCCAGGATTTGATATTATTGATAATAATGGTCCTTAAATCTTGTAAATTAATTTACAAGTAGATTTGTAAGACTATCTAAATAGAAATCATCAAAAATTTCAATAAAAATGGATGAATTCTTATGATGGTCTATGAAAACCAATATTTAATTATTACCGTTATATGTAATTTTTTCCAAATAGTTAAATCCATATATATTAATCAACTTAAACTATGGTATAAGTATCATATGCATAACCCATTTTGGATGTTTACTTTCATCCTTCACTTGGTGACAAACTAAAAACATTTCAATATAATTTACAATGTATTAATTTATATTTCCCTTTATAAATGATCTTATATATCTATAAATTTCCTCAAACATAACATTTGGTATTTATAGAATATATATCCTACTACCAAAATATTGAACTACATTAAAACCAATACTAAACTCTGGTAATTTGATATTCCTAACATCATCTATGTTTTCTTGTATATACTCTTAAAGATGTTGAGGTTTCATAATACTCTCTAATATAGAATATAAGATAAATACAAGAAATAAGAAATATTTTTCCCTTTCCATTATGACATAAATTTCCATATTTACTGAATACTTTAGAATTTCATCACATTCCACCATCATCATGGATAAAATATCAATTTATTTTATACTTAATTTATATTACACTATTTTAATTACAAGGATGATAATGTATAAAATAATAAAAACTTTTGAGTAGTATCTATGCATCCTTTACCTCATATTAATATTTTATAGGGTAAATATATATTTCAAAATCTTGTGGTTGGTGTTAATATAAAATTTATCTTCGTTGAAATAATAAATCCAAATCCATAGTTAGAAGATCACAATTTTAAAGTATAAATCATGAGGTGGATATTTAATATCACGTTGTTTTAAATATTTATATGTATACACCACTACCAAGACATTTATCATTAGAACACATCCATGACTTTTCAATAGTGCATAAATTTAAGTAAAAAACCTCTCTTTATCTAATGGAAGATTTAATAAAAGGTCATTATCCAATATTCACTTAAATTACTCATATATAAGTTCACATTATTTTGTTGTCACGAATCCACACTTATGCATAAAAATGAAAATTAATTAACTAATAAAAAAATGATTTTAGAAAACTGATTAATTATATAGTAATAACCCAAGGAAACTAAGAATTTCAGATTTACTAGTGGAAATTTTACATTCATTAGAAACCTTTTTAGAAGGGTCGATAGATATAAAATCCTTGGAAAAATGATTTCCATGTAAAGAGACTTATTAATACCAAAAATGAAAATTTCCAAATCAATCATTCAACATCATTTTTCATTTAAACATAAAGACAAATTATTGAATGAGTTTCTAGATTATCATAACTCATAAATTATTATCAAATATCATTAATAAATATAACCTAAAACATATCAATACATTTCTTGAATACTATATTAATAAAATTAAATAACATAGAGGGTGTATTTTTTAACCTAAAAGTAATTTTAGTGAATTAATAATGCCTATACCTTTTATAAAAGTCATATTTGGGATATATTCCATTTTAACTTAATACTTATGATAACCATATTGAATATCAATCTTCGAGAAGCATTAAGCCCCATGAATTTGATCAATGTGGACATCAATAAATGAAAATAGATTCTTTTTTCCTTATTTTAATTCAATTTATTTTCATATAATAAATTTAGAACCACATTGAAACATCCTCATTCTATAAAAATAATACAAGTTATTGCCATAGTGAAACCCTTGAAAAAATATAACCTTTTTACAAAGTTGAATTCTAGTTTGTTATTTAAATAACCAAAATCCACTAGATATATTATGAATAATGTACTATATAATAGCTTTACAATAGGGATAAAACAAATATATATTTTTTACTTCTCATGATAGAGATAATACTAAAAATTTATTTGAAAATACATTAATATGTTCATTAAAATGGGTAAATATTAAATTATCAAAACTTTATTACCCTATATAGATTGGACTTAATCAATCTCATCATCTAGGATCCCAATAATATGAGTTATTGGGGGTTATAGTTAACAATATTCATGTGTTGAAATATCCCTTTGAAAAATAAGTAATTACATAGACGCCTCATCAATTCTAACCCAATTTTCAATATAATAACTTTTTTATGTATTGATAGAAAATCCATTTTAAAAGTTATATAGAAATACACTATATGTATAAGGATTATATTTTCAATAATACAATACCCATGAATTCTGATTTTAACAGCTTGGTATGTCATTGTTACAATCAAAGTACCACTTAGTATTCTAATATAGTAATCATTACTTAAGGAATTATGGGATATATGAATATTCCATGGAAACATTTTAGATAAAAAATAGTTCATATATCCAAAATAAAATATTTTAATAGATAACTTTGAGTGTATGACAATAAACTACTGTCTCATATTCTGGATCATCATCATTAACTGTTATTATTGTAAAAGATCATGCTTTATCTACAATCCTATATTGAGGTTGATTCCTCTAGTGGTTTATGAATTTATTGGTGTAATATCCCATCCCCTTATATTTAAATCATGACACATTGATTTATTATTTGTTTCCTTTTCACTCTGGATAATGATGTCCTCTCTCCCCACTTATAAATAATACACCCAACCCCCTTTTTTAATCCCTATAGTGTTTCTTACCACACTTATTTTATATTGGAATATCCACATATTAATTCTTTTCCTTTCGAGTTGTTTTTTCCATATAGGTATTAGTAATCCCTTTCTTATAATGTTTCCATTTGAGAGGGTATGATTTTGGAAACCCAATATTAGTATTGATGGAACATAAAATAATATCATTATATATGGAAAGGGTTTGAGAGACTAATAATCATCGAATAAATTTCATTAAATAATCAATGATGGGATCAATATTTTTTAATGGATCATTTAGATTATCTATAACATACCATGCTAAACTTGAGAAATTATCCTCATAATCATCCATCATCTCTTATTCCATTTATAGTGAATTTAGAAATTTCATTCGTATCTCTATATGTTATTTATTAGGAAAGTATTTTTCTAGAAAAACCAGTTTAATTGAATTCCATTACATGTTATATATCTCATATTCATTCTTAGTATTTTGGATTTGGGAATTACATTGGTTAAAATCCTCATTTAAATGTTACACATATATTTTAAATTTTATTTTTCAAAGAACAAAAATATTGTAATGAAATTATATAGATAAATTACCTATTTCTCTTACACTATTTGATTAGTGGAACCACTAAATTATTGAGATTTTTTTATCATAAAAAATATATATTGGCTAATCCATATTTTGGGGTAACATATTCCTCCATGTGGGAAAGGTTATTTTTCACAAACACAATTAATTGGTATAAGATAATAATAATTCAGTTAGTTAAAAAATTAGAGATATTATCCTGATTATCAAGAGAATCCAAAAACATTTAAATTTTCTTAACTAGTTTCTTATTGCATATGCCATGAACAATTATATTATAAATGAAAAAAATTAAATTTTAATATTATAATCTACAAATGTATTAATTATATATATGTGTGTAATATTTTAATAATATGAGGTTCTATGTATGGGATACCCATCAAAAAATTCTCAAATACTATATTTAATTATATAGATGTAAAATTTAAACCTATATTTTTATTATTTATGTATTTTACGCCAAAATATTATTTAATAACAACATTAACACCCCTAAATTTGGTCACATAGAGTTAATGGGTTATTTATCACATTTTAACCAGATTAAAATATTTCACATTACCAAAATCGAAATTTAATTATTCTTAAGAGACAAGATACATCAATATTACATTGAAACATTAGATATTAAATCATTTGAGTACAAATCATTATTCCTAAACTTTATCCATTTATCTGACAACAAAAGTATTCTAATTTTGCATATGGGGAATTGGGAAAAAAATCTATTGTGTGGCCTTAGATTCCCAGTAGGGGTATTATATAATAGATGAAAATATAATGTAATATTGGAAAAGGTTATTTATTAACAAATGGATTAAAAATATTCATAATAATTTTTATACAATAAAAAAATAAACGATGTATTTCAAAAAAATATTATTAATCCATGAAAAAAATTAAATGGTCTCATATTGATGGGAATTATGTGAATAAATAATTAATGATGTCATAAATATACTCATGAGTCCCTATTCCATGATATCATATATTATTGGGTAATGATTACACCAAATAATGATGCTTGCCTATCTCCTAAGACATATAAATACATCGAGGGGATATACAATTTTAGGCCCTAACCATTATATAATATGTCAATTTCACTCACCTTATGGTATGAGTAAAATAATAATACATATCATAAAGTTTCCCAAGGATCCACTAGAACAAAAACTGTTTTTAACGTCAGGTTTTTTCACGTCGGTTATTATATAACCGACATCAAATCCATTTGCGTAGACTTTTCACATCGGTTATTATATAACCAACATGAAAATCCATTTTTCTGGACCCTTTCACGTTGGTTATTTAAGAACCGTTGTGAAAAATAATATTTGATGACTTTTTCACGTCGGTTATATAAGAACCGACGTGAAAAATAAATTCTGTGATGTAACAAAAACATGGTATTGAAATTTTTAGGCGGCAATTGAAAATTTCGACGCGGCGATGTAAAAAAATGAAATTCCGCATTGGTGGGAAATTAAAATTATATTTTACATCGGTTATATAATAACCGACGTGAAAATTCATATTTCATGACCTTTTCATGTCAGTTATATTAGAACCGACGTGAAAAATCTAGTTTTCATGACTTTTCACGTCGGTTATTTAATAACCGACGTAAAAATAATAATATCATTGCATTTCACATCGATTATTAAATAGACGACATGAAAAATGCATGACATGATTAATTTTTCACGTCGGTGTTTAAATAACCGAAGTCAAAAAAATAATATCACTATTTTTCACGTCGGTTATTTAATAACCGACGTGAAAAAAACGCGGCAGGCTTCATCTTTCACATCGGTTATTAAATAACTGACGTGAAAAATGCTAACCTACATGTATAATATTTACGATCTTCGATTTGATAGGTCTTGGAGCCCAAACGGAGTTACGGATCAAAATTTATAGCCATCAGAAGTTGATCATCAATAAACAAAGTCTTAGGGAAGACTATCTTCCGAGGGGCATAACTTTTAATCCGTAACTCCGTTTGGTCTCCGAGACTATCAAATCGAAGCTCATGAAATTTTCTACATGTTTGTTAACATGTTTCACGTCGTTTATTTAATAGCGGACGTTAAAAATGCATTTTTAACATCGGTTATTAAATAACCGATGTGAAAAATCTGGTTTTCATGCCTTTTTAACGTCGATTATTTAATAACCGAAGTTAAAAAGGAATTTTTCACGTCGGTTATTCAATAAAAGACGTGAAAAATATTATCATACATGTAGAAAATTTCCCATGCTTCGATTTGATAGGTCTCGGAGCCCAAACGGAGTTACATATTAAAAGTTATGCCCCTCGGAAGTCGGTCTTCCCTAAGACTTCGTTAAGAGACGATCAACTTCTGATGGTCATATCTTTTGATGCGTAACTCCGTTTGAGCGCCAAGACATGCAAAATCGAAGCTCAGGAAATTATCTACAAGTTGGAATTGATTTGTCACGTCTTTTATTTAATAATCGACGTGATAAAGTCCTGGGAAATGGTTTTTCACGTCGGTTATTAAATAACAGACGTGAAAAATGTGCGGTAGGCCTCATTTTTCACATCGGTTATTAAATTTGATTTTTCACGTTGGTTATTATATAACCGATGTGATAAATGTTATTAATTTTGAATCCCTTTTCACGACGGTTATTATAAAACTGAAGTGAAATATAATTTTAATATCCCGCCCACACAGTATTTCAATTTTTTATATCGCGGCATCGAAATTTTCATTTGCCGCCTAAAAATTTTTATACCGCATTTTATTTTAAAATATAAATTATAATGTTTCATTATAAGCATATAATAACTTATCGATCATTTATTTCAACCATTATCAATCCGCCGACTGGACTCGTTTGATCTTCAACGTGAATCAACCATTTTTCATTTTCGCGATCTTGTCAAGGTATTTGTAATCATTTATCCATTATTTATATTTTTTATGATTCGTTTTATAAATTGATTTACCATTTAATGATAATTTCATTCAACAATCATCTTTCCACTGACTTTTCTTGTTTGATCTTACACATGAATCCACTATTTCTTCTTTTTGTGATCTCGTCAAGGTATGTTTAATCAATTTTCCATGATTTATATTTTATATGAGTGTTTTTCATAATTTATATACCTTTTAATGATTCTTACATTATTATGATGATGAATAATTATTCATATCATCGAAAAACTATAAATAATCCTTTGAAATATAAAATTCCTTCCAAGATGAAGTAATAATTTTCGCAATGAATCTTTCCTCAACAAAATTTATAAAACTCTTGATAGTCATAACTTTTGATCCGTAACTCTGTTTGAGCGCCACGACCTACCAAATCGAAGATCAGGAAATTATCTACAAGTTGGAATTGATTTTTCAGGTCGGTTATTTAATAACCGACGTGATAAATACCTGGGAAATGATTTTTCACGTCGGTTATTAAATAACCGACGTGAAAAACACGCGGCAGGCCTCATTTTTTACGTCGGTTATTTAATAACCGACGTGAAAAATAGTGATATTATTTTTTTACGTCAGTTTTAAAATAACCAATGTAAAAAACTTTATTTATAACGTCGGTCGTATTAACGTTGGCTAAAAAGTGACGTAAAAAATAAAAAATAACCGACGTAAAAAACGTTTTATGCACTAGTGATCCCCATATATAGTAATGGCTATGTAATCAATATGTATCTATATAGAGATAACTAATACACATATTATCAATATTTCACATCCAATGGAATAATTTATCCATCAATGTGATTATCCTACAATCAACTAAAAAACTAAGCAATATTCCAAAAATAATGATAACTAGGTAACCGTTAATGGGTAAATTCATGTAATAGGGATATGAATTGGGAATATTCATTTAGTTTTATAGTATTCAATGGTAAAAGGATAATCCAATGATTGAAAATTACCCCTAAACCCACACTTCCAGATCTTTTTCAATTTTCACAAACTTTAGATACATAAATTGAAAAATAATTTCAACATTGAAACAATAATCTAAAATGCACCATTAAAATTTATAAATATCCTAGGAATCATTTTATGAATAAACCATAGGTGTTATAAATGAGGTGTGTTGTGAGATCTATCTATTGTGCACAAAATATAGATAATGTTAATACCCATACAATGTTTTTGGGTTTATTACCTCAAGGTTCATCTATGAGCTTATATATATCCACTTTAAGTATAAGAAACCATATGCCATTATTTAGAAACTACACACTACTTACCAAAATTTAATTTTTTTCTAACATTTATATTTATCTGGTGGGTTTCCACTAAATTTTGAGTATTTTAATGACTTATAAAGGTAATATATTGATAGGTAATTATGATCTATCATTAATAATTTTATAAGTAATTTTAAAAAAATAAGTATAATAAAATTTCATTTTTAAATGAAAATGAGTTGGACAATATTACACAAATAAATGATAAAAAAGACTATGGACCATTACATAATCAAAAATATAGCTTAAATAATGGCTGTAATGAGAATGAATAATTAATATCTGATTAATATTAAATTAAATAAATTATAATTTTATATAAATAAAATTAAATAATAATATAATTTATTTTAAATGATATTATAAAAAATTGATTGAAATTGAAAATGAAAAAGGAGGATTGAGAACTCTTACCTCTCATAAGATTCTTTAGACCATAACTAACCCATATAATGAACCAAAATCAGCAAGGATGATGAGAGAATAATTTAAAATAATACTAAAAGGATATATGAAGTGCGAAAATTTAAATTTTTATGGAATAAATTATAACATTCGGTAGGTATTTATAGGTGTTGTGAATATACATTCATGGAATAATGATTATTTTATTATTACATTATCTTTAGTGATATATTACCCCATATAGTTCTCCATTACATCCCTTAGTTCTAAAATATAATGGTTAGTGCCACTATTGAAACAATATCACTAAAGTGGATGGGTTGAATCATGTTTACATAAATATGGTGTCATATTTATTGTACTTCACAAAATTTTAAGAGTTTATTTTATATATTAGTTTTTACCAAAAAATCCATATTCTACCCTTTTTCATATCCTAAGTCCAAATATTAAAAAAAATTTATCAAATTTATCCACCAATTATATAAATTTTAACATTTATATGAGGGTAAGACATTTGAAAATAATGTTGTATGAGAGTAAACACTGTAGCTTTTCTAATAAAATTTCATCTTTAATACCATTTAACCACTTGATAAATAACGTCTTACAAAACCATCATAATTTATAAGGTTATGGTGTGAAATGGAGGTAATTTTATGAGATGGTTCATCTAACATTCATTTTCTAGTTATTTTCACTAATTTGAACTTCCCTTATAAATAATTCTAATGAATCCTCAGTTGAAAATGTTCCACATGGGATGGGTCAATAGAGAAACCTGGTGATTCTAACTCCATTGAAATATTTGTTAATTGTTTTATAATGTCTTTCACACTAGTTGATGAAACATTTCCTCTCTTATATATCAGCTATATCTGGAAATTACCCTTATAAGTATTGTTTCTAACATTCACATTACCGTAGCTATATAACCGACAATATAATACCAAATGTTCATAATTACAAATAGTTATAATTCAAGATGGTTATTTAATATCCATATTTACTTCTTAGAAATTGATTTTAACTAATCCGATAAATAATACAACTCAATTTGAGTTATTATAAAATGTTGATTCAATAGGTAATATTATTATTCTTTTATATTGTTTACGTTTTATATATGATTCTAATTGAAGAATACATGTGATGATACATATACATTATACATTAATTATCTATTTTTCTATTTTTTCATTTTTTATAGTAGTCTTAGTAAATTTTTACCTTTCAATTGAAATACATATTTTTAATTTAAAATATATTTATTTATTATTAAATTTATAGTTATTAAATTAATGATGAAGGTGTGATTATTATAAAGGATTATATATATATATATATTGTACCACCCTAATAATATAAGAAATATATTATTCAAATAAATATATTTTCCTTTGTTATCTGTTGAACCCTCTGGAGAATTAGTTGAACTTATATTTTGATAATACCAATTATGCTCAATTATAGTTTGATAATACCTATTTTTATTAATGATTAATTACTTATTTTAGTGTTTCTGTACACCATGAACATATTCATATATTATAATATTTATATTATCTTCAGAGAATTCGGTTACTGGATGGATATATATTCTAACTTAACCCATTGTGCCAATAGAATGCTTAAAAGACAAGTGGCCACTATTACAAAACAAAGCTACCGATACAGAAAAGTCACCATTATGAAAGCCTACCGATAAAGAAAAGTCACTATTATGCAAGCCTACCTATACAGACAAGTCACCGTTATGCATGCCTACCGATACAGACAAGTCTACCGTTATGCAAGCCTATGGATACAGAAAAGTCACCATTATGCAAGCCTACCGATACAGATAAGTGACAGTTATGAAAGCCTACCGATATAGAAAATTCACCGTTATAAAAGCCTACCGATACAGAAAAGTCACTGTTATGCAAGCCTACCGATACTGAAAAGTCACCATTATGCAAGCCTACTGATACAGAAAAGTCACCGTTATTCAAGCCTACCATTACAGACAAGTTACTGAAGGAAGTCTACCGATAGAAAGGATACCGTTATACGAAAGGTCACTGGTACATTAAGTCTACCGCTACTGATCCAATCTACCGATTAACATGAAGTCAACCGATAGAAAGGCTACCATTATACAGGACAGTTACCGATATAAATACTTACCGATACACAAGGCTACCGATATCCAAAGCTACCGTTCCAGAGAATCCGACGCTGCCTTAATTTCTTTATATTTGTTTAATCTAACCAACGGTCATATCAGGTATATTTAAATGCTTTGTCATTTATTTAATGATGTTTGTTGGATGTCAGGGAACCGTACCTCATACCTGCAAAAAGAAATAATTTCTTTTGTCGAAGCTCGTGCTATAAAAGCCCTTGTTTCTGCACAAGAATCAATATAAGACACACGATATACAATATATGAGATACAAGGAAAATACAGATGTGATACAAGTGACATGCACAAGAAGAGCTCATACAGATATACATGCACAACCAAGAAGACACAGAAGCTCATACACACTCAAGCTTACTCAAGAAGAGTTCTTTACATTCACGAGGATTTTGAAGAACATCATTGACTACATTTTCACTGTCTCTGAACCTAGATGTCACGAAAAAGACACTCTGTTTTCCAGACAGAAACCAGAAGAGGACTCAGAACCATTTCTGATCAAATTCGAAGGAGTCCAGAGCTACACTGCAATAACTAGAGCCATCCTAAATTCTATATCTTGCTCAGTGATTTATTATTTACTTTATGAGTAGTGTGTGTCATCAGTTTTAATTTACACATACACTATCTCCTGAACCGTAACTGGAGGATCTATAAATCCTCATTCAAACTCTTTACATCTTCTATTTCCTACTGTGGATAGTGGTAGAAGTCATGTGTGACCTGGACAGCTATATTTGTTGTTGTTTTTGTTTCCCACGAAGAACTATGGTAGAGGTCTTTGACCTGGGTAGTTGTAAACTGTTGTGAACCCCAATCCATGGTGTGGATGAATTTTATATAAATTGTTGAGAGGACTAAGTCTTGTCTTGAGACTGAACCTCTTGGTTATATCTTCTGCGCTTTATTTAGTTTTATCTAAAATATTTTATTCCGCTACTAATTGCTTTAAAACTTAAATTTTTTTTCAAAATTACTCTGATAATTGAATTAGCAAGTGTTTGCATTACATGAAAATAATTAGGTTAGTTTCAAAAGCTAATATGATCTTATGATTAGATTAACTGGGAATTAATCAATCCCTTGAGAACCTACCTGAAAGTTTGCTTTAGTTCAAATTCACTACAATTCAATTAGTATTTTAAATTGGGGGATTTTAGTAAATGAATTTCTAAACAGAACTTTTAATTGGAACTCAATTCACCCCCATCTTGAGTGTCCACTCCGACCAACATTTGGTATCAGAGGGTTTTAAAATATTTTCTAAAGTACTCTATTTTTCAACTGTGATTTTAGTTGTATTTTAATATTCTTAAAAAAATTTTTATTTCAAAAATTTTATCTCTTTAAATTTTTTGTTTTAACCTAGTTATCATGTATAACAAACTAGATGGTTTTCTACTAATAGACCACCATTTTTCAATGGAATCAACTATGCTCAGTGGAATATTAAGATTAAAATTCATTTAGAGAGCAAGGGTTTTGATATTTGGACTACCATAGAATCAGAATTTAAAATTCCAACTACTGTTAGATCTACTTGGAATGAAGCTACTAAGACAGCTTACAATAATAATTACAAAGCTATGAATGCTCTATATTGTGCTCTAGGAGATGAGTAATTTAATAGAATATCTTCTTTTAAGACTGCATATGAAATTTGGGATACTTTAAGTGTTTCTCATGAAGGAACAACTAATGTTAAGAAAATGAGATTGAACAGCTATACTAATAAATATGTTAATTTTAAGATGAATCATGATGAAACCATTTCTGATATGTATCTCAGGTTTAACGAAATTGTCAATACAATGATCACACTCTGAAAGGACGTTTCACCAAAGGAGTAGATCATGAAAATTTTGAGATGCCTACCTGAAAGATGGAGGGGCACTTCTGTTTCAATCAGAGAATCTTGTGATATTGGTAAACTGCCAGTCAAGGAACTTATTGTCATGTTGATGATGTATGAAGAATAACTTAAGGTAAACAAAGAAGAAGAAGATGAACCAAAAAAGAAGTCAGTTGCCTTTAAAACATCTACTTCAATGAATAAGTATAAGGAGAAACTTCAAGCTGTAAGTGATAGCTCAAGCTGTGATGAAAGTGAAGGTGCATCTGACAGTGATGCAGAAATGGATCACATAGCTAGAAGATTTAAGAAGCATTATAGGAAGAAGAAGGTTTTTAGAAAATCAAATTAAAAATGTAAGTATGACAATAAGTGACACTAGAAAAGGACTGGAAGAAATCTGAAAAATCTGATGAAGTTTTCTGCTATGAATGCAAAAGAAAAGGACATATAAAAGCAGACTTTCCAAAGATGAAATACAAGAAGATGCATGAGTATAAGGAAAAAAAGTATAAGAAAGCCATGAAGGCTACTTGGAGTGCCTCTGAGGATAGCTTCAGTGAATCTGAAGCTTCTGATACTGAAAACAGAAATAAGGCTAACATGTGTTTTATGACAAACACTTCTGAGGTAACATCTGAATGTCCTTCTTTAAATACATATTATTCTGGAGATGATTTTGATTTTGAATATATGTCAAAATCTGAACTATTTGAATAATTTGATATGTTGTAAGAAACCTATAATGAGATGAAAGACAAATACAAAGGTTTAAATAAACAGTATGCTTTAACTGTTAAACATAAATCTGATCTTGACATTGAAATGGAAAAGAATGCTCAGTTTCTTAAAGAAAACACTAAAATAAAATTTTCAAATGAGCAACTTAGGATGGATTTAGAAAAGTTTACAAATGTTAAAGATACTTTTACTCAAATGCTAGGTAAACAGATTTCACCTAGATATACTACTGGTATAGGATACCATCCTGGACAAAGAAAAATTACCAAAACTAGATTTATTTCTAAATCTGGACAAAATTTAGATAGTTATAGTTCTGGAAGTCCATATACTTCAACTAGTTATATTCATAGTTACAGATCTAACAAGGTTTATCTTTCAAAATCTGTTGATTCTAAAAATTTTATGAGACCCATAAGACAAATTTGGGTACCTAATGTTTTATTGGCTAACCTTTCTGGACCCAAGAAAATCTGGGTACCAAAATCATTTCCATTCTAAATCTGTTTTGTAGGGAACCTACATAAAGATCTCCTGTAGAAAGACTTTGTACATGGATAGTGGATGTTCAAGACATATGTCAGGAGACTTCTCATGCTTTAAAAGCGTAGTCAGAATTGATGGAGGTTTTTTTACCTTTGGTGATAATTCTAAAGGGAAAATCATCGGCTTAGGCCAGATTGGTAACACTAACTCAGTATTAATTTCTAAAGTTCTATTGGTTGATGGACTTAAGTATAATTTACTAAGTATTTCTCAGTTATGTGATGATGGTTTTAATGTTAACTTTGAAAATGATTCTTGCAATGTTTTTAATTCTAAAAATGCTTTAGTATTTTCTACCTTGCGAAATGAAAATATCTATACTGTTGACTTATATTATTTATCTATGAAAAATATTACTTGTTTAAGTGATTTTCACAAAGATTCATGGCTTTGGCACAGAAGATTAGGACACTTCAACGTACATTCAATTAGAAATATTACTAGGAAGAACTTAGTTAGAGACCTACCAAAACATGAATTCCCAACAGATAAAGTTTATAATCCCTGTCAAAAGAGAAAGCAACATAAAGATTCTTTAAAATCAAAGAAAGAAGTGTCCAATTCTCAACCTCTCGAGTTGGTTCACATGGATTTGTTTGGACCTTCTAGATTTTTCAGTTTAAATGGGAAGCACTATGTCTATGTTCTAATAGATGACTATTCTTGGAATACTGGGGTATATTTTCTATCTCACAAAAGTGAAGATTTTTCTTACTTGGTTAAATATTACAAGTCTGTAGAGAACTTTAGTGGACTTGAGATTAAAACCTTGAGAATTGATCATGGCCATGAGTTTGAAATTCAGGAGTTTGAATCCTACTGCTCACACAATGGCTATAGTCACAATTTATCTACCTCTCGGACACCTCATCAAAATAGTGTAGTAGAAAGGAGGAATAGAACCCATCAGGAAATTTCCAGAACCATGCTCAATGAGTATGACATACCTATTTATTTCTGGGCTGAAGCTGTCAATACAGCTTGTTATATTATCAATAGAGTCTTGATCAGACCCGTTCTTAAGAGGACCCCTTATGAGTTATGGAACCATAGGAAACCTTAGGTTAACTACTTCAGAGTTTTTGGTTGCAGAGTATTTATTCTTAATACCAAAGATAACCTTGACAAGTTTTCATCCAAGATTGATGAAGGAATTTTCCAAGGTTAATCTATTTCTACTAAAGCCTATAGAGTTTTTGATAAGAGAACCAAATGTGTGGAGGAATCTATTCACATAAAATTTGATGAAACTGACCAACATGAACCTAAGAACTCTCTTGAAAATCTTGAAGATGATCTCTCTGTTTTGAACCTTAATGATAAATACAGTGGACCTATAGTTAAAACATCCAGTTCTGGATATTTTCTAGAACCTGCTTCTATTGATTCCCAAACTGTTGATGAACCTGAAATCTCTAGCCCTGCCTTTTTGAAACCAACTAGGATCTTAAAAAACCATCCTTTAGGTGCTGTTGTAGGTAATCTAGATAGAGGAACACAGACTAGAGCTTCTCTAAGAAATCAAGTTGAACATCAAGACTTTCATTCATAGTTAGAACCTAAAAATATCAATGATGCTATCAATGATGAATTTTGGGTAATGGCTATGCAAGATGAACTAAATCAATTTGAAGGAAATAAAGTCTGAGAATTAGTAGAAAGACCTAAGGACACTTTAACCATAGGCACAAAGTGGTTGTTTAGAAACAAAGTTGATGAATCTGGAAACATCATAAGAAACAAAGCTAGAATAGTTGAAAAAGGTTAAAATCAAGAAGAAGGAATTGACTATGAGGAAACCTTTGCACCTGTAGCTATATTAGAGGAAATTAGGATCTTACTTTAATTTGCATCACATATTAATTTCAAGTTATATCAAATGGATGTGAAAAGTTCTTTTCTAAATGGTTTTATGTTGAAGATTTTTTTTGTAGAACAACCACCTGGTTTCTCAAATCCTCACTTTCAAAATCATGTTTTCAAACTTTCTAAAGCTTTATATTGTTTAAAACAAGCTCCAAGAGCTTGGTATGAAAGGATTACAAATTTTCATATTTCAAAAGGATTTACAGAAGTAATTGATGATACCACTGTTTTTATAAAATGAATTTCAAAAGATGTTTTAATAGTACAAATTTATGTTGATGATATTATTTTTGGATCTTCTAAAAATTCTTTATGTACTGATTTTTCAATGGTTATGCAAAATGACTTTGAAATGAGCTTAATGGGAGAGGTAATGTACTTTCTTGGATTTCAAATCTTTCAAACTAAAGATGGTATTATTTTAAATCAAAGTAAATATACTAAGGATTTATTAAAATGTTTTGGTTTGGATAGTATTAAGGGAAGTTACACACTTATGAGTACCACCTGTAAATTAGATATTGATGAAACTGGGAAACCAGTAGATGAAACTAATTATAGAGGTATGATTGGGAGTTTACTTTATCTTATTTCTATTTGACCTGATATTTTGTTTAGTGTATGTATGTGTGCTATATTTCAAGATAACCCTAAAGAGTCACACTTAATTGCTGTTAAAAGGATTTTCAAATATCTTAAATATACTACTAATTTGGGACTGTTTTACCCAAAAGGACAATAATTTGATTTAATAAGTTATTCAGATGCTGACTTTACTGGATGAAAGTTAGATATAAAGAGCACATCTGGAACATGTCATTTACTTGGAAAGTCCTTAGTATCATGGTGTAGTATGAAAGAGAATTCAGTTGCATTATATACTACTGAAGCAGAGTATATAGCTGCTGGTAGTTTCTGTTCACAGATTCTGAGGATGAAACACACTTTATTGGACAATGGGTTTGATTATAAACATGTTTCAATTAACTGTGGTAACACTAGTGTGATCAACATCTCACAGAACCATGTGGCTCACTCTAGAACCAAACACATTGATGTTAGACACCACATTCTAAGAGATCATTATCAAAGAGGTGATATAAGTCTTGAATTTATTGGCACTGAACTCCAATTAGCTGATATTTTCACTAAGCCTTTACGTTCAGAAAGATTGAGTTTCATTAGACATGAATTAGGAATGATAACTTACTCTTAAACCGTTAGGAGAAACCTCAACGTTAGGAGAAACCTCACCATTAGGATAAACCTAACTGTTAGGATAATCCTCACCTTTAGAAGAAACCTCACCGTTAGGAGAAATATCACTATTAGGATAATCCTCACCGTTAGGAGAAACCTCACCATTAGAAGAAACCTCACCATTTAAGGACACCTCACCGGTACATCTCTCGCGCTGTTTTAAATTTTCGTATTAAGGCCGAGACTTCGTACCGTTTTTAATATGAGATTTATGTTAAATTTGAATCCTTAATGATATTAAACCTAACTATAGACATCACTCAATCACCGTGAACCCATCTGTTCGAAACCCACCTACCTAAAACCTCTCAAGGTCGCAAAAACCTAAGACTCAGAATCTGAAATGGCCCGTGTGAAGCGACCCTCAGGGGATGAAGGGAATGATGCACTGCAAAATAAGAAGCAGAAAGTAACCAATGCTGGTGCTAGTGGAAGCAGTAGAAGTGTTGTTCGAAGGAATCCTATGAATCCACATTTATCGAAGCGAGAAATTGTAATGGAAAAGGAGTTATGTGTGGAATGGCTGTTGGAAAGCAAGTCCTTGATTCTGAAGACCTTACAAGAGAAAGGATGGATTGAATGCTTCATGAACAATAATAGACCGTATTATCCAGTACTGGTAAAGGAGTTCTATAAGTTTGTCTGTTTTGAGATTTCAGAAGAGGGGAATAGGAAGATTTCATTTGTGAATGGTCAATAGTTTTTGTTTTCATCAGTTGAATGGGATGAGAACCTTAGAGTTCCTCATAGTGGTGATTATGGATTTCATTCAAAATCCATACCTACTTCTAGTGACTTTTTCAAATATGAGGATGCCTTGTTGGAATTGACAGGAAATGGAACCCCTGGAAATATCATTGCTGCAGAAATATTAGGGGAGGATAAAGTACTTTTTAAGTTCATTCAGCATCTGATTTTTCCAAGGAGAGGAGATTTTTCTACCCTTAGATTTCAGGATATTTATTTTTTGTATCTATTAAATCATGGAGTAAAGGTGAATTTGTGCAGATTGCTAATGAGTCATATTGAGGATATGACTAGAACAATGTCTAAGTGCAATGAAATTTTCTTTTCTAAGTTCATTTCTATTATGTTGAATGAAAAGGAGGTAGCTTGACCTTAGGATTAAAATGTTGTTGTTAAGGATAAATTTCGCCTCACCAGGACTGTTTGTATGTTTATGAAGGTTAGCTAGAACCCTTCAAAGAAATAATGGGTTAATGATGATGGTAAAGTCTATGACAAGTAAAATCATGTGGACCATCCTTCTAGACCAAAGGATGTGAGGGATCCTGGACTTAGTCCAGATGAGACAAAAATGGTCTACAGTGATAATGAAGCTGAAGCTGAGGAGGAAGAGACATCAGTTGAGGAAGGAGGAGACCCAGATTTACCTCCTAGTCCTGTGCACCAAAATATTTCCTATGGAGCAGCTAGCCCTCCAAAAGAACTACCAAGGAGAGAAAATATTCTAAAGGACAATGATACTGAGTCCACTGAAGAAGAAGAAGAAGAAGCATATTTTAATGTTGTCAGGGACACCTCTGAAGAGGATGAGGGAACTGAATTCGATCATTTTTCTCATGGAGAAAAGGAGGCTCTTGTTGAAGCAGATGATGAGGAAAATGAAGAAGAAGAGCTCAGTTTGAGCCCTCTAATAGATAGTACAGTCAAGATAATGCCTGATCAGGAAGGAGATGTAGCATCTAATTCCATTTGATGAGAGAGTCTTTGATCCCTTAGAGAAAATGGTTGTTACATCTGCTGAAGTTGTAGAGGAAGTTGTGGAATTACCTCAAGCAGAACAGTTGGAGGAGATACCTCACGAGAATTCTCTAAGTGAGGGGGAGAATCTTGGTTTGGTTTCTATAATATATGACATTGAAGGTTGGACATCATATCCAGGATATATGGTTCCTGGACTTAATTATGAAGATTTGGATGAGGAAGACCAGCCCCAAAGGGAAACAGTTATCCTACCCGCTGTGGCTGAAAATTTGGCAACCAATGAGGACCTTGAGTCCTTAAAGGCTGAAATGAAAGAAGCACTGAGAGAATCGGTGGTAGATTTGAAGAAAAGTTTGGTTGATGAAATGATGAGTGTGGATAAATCCCTAGAGCTATCTCTGGGATGTCCTGTTTCTAGTCCATTGAGTGGAATGATGGATGAATTTAAAGTATTCCATACTCAAATTGAAAGTTGGACATGACCTGTGGTTTTTCTAAGACAGTCTATTTCTTCGTTGACTGCCATGAACAACTCTCAAACCCAAGTGAATACAGATATCATATATATCAAAGAAGTAGTTAAACAGTTTGTGGAAGTATTTTAGGCTTTTAAGAAATCATTCAAGGAACATTTGAACATTCAAGATGAACTTGTTCAGAAGGTGGTTAGTAATCTGACACAATCATTCAACGAGACGTAGCTTTCTCGGTAAAACCCCTTCCCTCATCATGCTCTACTGTGAACATTGACCAGATCAGAACTGTGATCTAGAAAGAGTTGGCTAAGGCCAGTACCAGTGGAACCATAGATACTCAGATACTTGCTACCACTAGGGAAGATAGTATTATTGTTCATGATCACCTACGGGCAGCTACTACTTCCCAAGAGGCAATTAAGAACAAGGTGGATGCTTACTTTGAGAAGGTCTATACCAAGCATCAAATGACCAATCATTTCAAGATCTTGATGGAGAATATGATGTTTCCTCTAGTGACACATGCTTTCAGAGAATAGGTTAGTAAGCTCATGGAGCTTATTAATGCCTTGGATAAATTCATTGAAAATCGAGATGATTTTGTGTCATCAATAGAGAGATGAGGTAGTATTATTATGGATTTCACGAACCTATTTCTACCATTCTTGCATGTGGATTCCAGACCTGTGATTTTCCATCCTGCCCTTCCTGCCTCTGCCTTTGGGAGTACACCTCAGTTGACTCCAGTTCAGGATATTCGAAGCATAACTCCTATGATCTCACAAGGAATCACAAATTTCAGATCCGGTATAGTTTCAATGGCTGAACCTCCAGTTGTTTTTTCAGCTATTCCCAAGCCATCTACTCAATTTGAACCTGCACCCTCTTCTAGTCCTAAGGGAATGAATCCTGTTCCAAAGTAAGATTGAGTGATTCTGGATGTTTTTGATGGGATTCACTTGTATTTTCTCTTGTAATTATGACTTTCTAAGTTTGTATCTTTTGGGATTTAATGGAAAGTTACTCTTACATTCTCTACATTAATATGTTTCTGTGTAATATGTTCTCTTTTAGTATCTACATTTCTCTGATTCTACACTTATTTTTGTTAATCACAATAGGGGAGAAAATGAAACTAATGAGACCTGGGAGTGTAATTGCAAGTGGGAGAATGCAAGGGGGAGACAAAAAATGAGAACTTTATTTTAAAGGTTTTTAGGAAATTTTTCCTCTCACACCATTTTTATTTTCGTAATACTTTGGCATAAGTTTTGATTATCAAAAAGGGGGAGATTGTTGAACCCTTTGGAGAATTAGTTAAACTTATATTTTGATAATCCCAATTATGCTCAATTATAGTTTGATAATCCCTATATTGATTAATGATTAATTACTTATTTCAGTATTTCTGTACACCTTGCACATATTTATATGTTATAATATTTATATTATCTTCAGAGAATTTGGTTACTGGATGGATATATATTCCAACTTAACCTATTATGCTAATAGAATGCTTAAACAGACAAGTGGTCACTATTACAGAACCAAGCTACCGATACAGACAAGTCACCGTTATAAAAGCCTACCGATATAGACAAGTCACTGTTATGCAAGCCTACCGATACAGACAAGTCACCGTTATGCACGACTACCTATACAGACAAGTCTACTGTTATCCAAGCCTACCGATACAGACAAGTCACCATTATGCAAGACTACCGATACAGACAAGTTACCGTTATGCAAGCCTACCGATGCCGAAAAGTCACCATTATGCAAGCCTACCTATACAGACAAGTCACTGTTATGCAAGCCTACTGATACATACAAGTCACCGTTATGCAAGCCTACTGATACAGACAAGTCACCGTTATTCAAGCCTACCATTACAGACAATTTACCGAAGGATGTCTACTGATAGAAAGGCTACCGTTACACAAAAGGTCACCGGTACATTAAGTCTACCACAACCGATCAAGTCTACCGATAGACATGATGTCTACCAATAGAAAGGCTACCGTTATACAAGAGGTTACCGATACAAATACTTACCGATACACAAGGCTACCGATATCCAAAGCTACAGTTATAGAGAATCCGACGCTGCCTTAATTTCTTTATCTTTATTTAATCTAACCAATAGTAATATCACGTATATTTTAATGCTCTACCATTTATTTAATGAAGGTTGTTGGATGTTAGGGAACCGTACCTCATACCTGCAATATGAAATCATTTCTTTTGCTGGAGCTCGTGATATAAAATTCCCTGTTGCTGCACAAGAGACAATATATGACACACGATATACAATATACGCGATATAAGGAAAATACAGAAGTGATACAGGCGACATGCATAAGAAGATCTCATACAGATATACATGCACAACCAAGAAGACACAGAAGTTCAGACACACTCAATCTTACTCAAGAAGCGTTCTTTACTTTCACGAGGATTTTGAATAACATGATCCACTACATTTTCACTGTCTCTGAACCTGGATGTCAAGAAAACAACACTCTATTTTACAGATAGAAACCATAAGGGTACTCAGAACCATTTCTAATCAAATTCGAAGGAGTCCAGTGCTAAAATGGTATCACTAGAGCCATTCTAAATTCTATATCTTTCTCAGTGATTTATTATTTACTTTACGAGCAGTGTGTGTCATCAGTTTTAATTTACACATACATTGTCTCCTGAAACTTAACTATAGGATCTATAAATCCTTATTCAAACTCTTCACATCTTCTATTTCCCACCATGGATAGTGGTAGAGGTCTTGTGTGACCTGGATAGCTGTATTTGCTGTTGTTTTTGTTTCCCACGAAGAACTATGATAGAGGTCTTTGACCTGGAGATTTGTAAACTGTTGTGAACCCCAATCCATGGTGTGGATCAATTTTATATAATGTTTTGAGAGGACTAAGTCTTGGCTTGAGACTGATCCTCTTGGTTATATCTTCTGTGCTTTATTTAGTTTAATCTAAAACCATTTATTCTGCTGCTAAGTTCTTTAAAACATAAACTGTTTTTCAAAATTACTCTGATAATTGAATTAGAAAGTGTTTTCATTACTTACAAATCATTAGGTTAGTTTCAAAAGCTAATATGATCTTCTGATTAGATTAACTTGGAATTAATCAATCCCTTGAGAACCTAACTGAATGTTTTCTTTATTTCAAATTCACTACAATTCAATTAGTATTTTAAATTTGGGGATTTTAGTAAAGGATTATCCAAATAGAAATTTTAATTAGATTTCAATTCACTCCCCCACTCTTGAGTGTCCACTCTGACCAACAATATCATTCCTTAAATGCAACACTATGTTTTAATTAAATGTGATATAATATTAAAATATTATAATTTAATATAATATTTTTCTTATTTTCATTAGAATTACATGTATGAATATGATTAAAAAAATTGTGAAAATGTATTTTCTACACATAAATATAGAATGAATTATTTGGTTTCTAATTAATTAGAAAATAATATAAAATCCATATAGAAATAAATGAATTATTTTAATGAAATTAATTTTTATGCACAAAACTTTGTTTTATCTCAATAAATTTAACTAACCCATTTTTGGGAATTATTTTAATGATATTTATATATTATATATTTAATAAAAATTTTAACATTCAACTTATGTGGTTCCAAGGAATGAGATAAGAATATTTCAAATTTTAGGCTTAAAAGTTGAATTTCTTTCTAAAAAGTAGTTCTCAGATATTTAATACACTTATTTTTAAATTAATTTTTCCCAAATTTATAAGAATTATTTTCAATTTTTAAATTCAATTTTTAAATCATACTTTTGAAATAATCTTGGGGTAAAAATTTTAATTTTTTTTTGAAAAGATTAAATTTTCAATGAATATTCAATGAAGAGTAAAAATACGGGTTTTTATTAAAACTGATCTTTTCATTCATATAATTTATAAGATATATTTAAATATTACCTATTGTACTTGATTTAATTTTTTAAATCAATAATTAGTAAAAAAATAAAAAATTAATTACTATGCTTAATGTTAAAACGAGTTTACCAGGGGTTAAACTAACAAGATAAAGTAAAATGGACTATAAACATGTACACAATCCATTTTCAAGAAATATATTTTCCATACTCCATATGAATATTGATAATGAACTATTTTGGATAATTTTTTCATGTGGAATACTTTTGAACAATTTTTTCTTCTAAAAAATTCCATGTTTTCCCTCTCTCTCCCTTATAAAATGACATCCACTCCCTTCTACACTTAAGACTTATAAAACCATTATTATTTTCCAGGATATTAATATATGTATTAATTGTATCCCTAACCACACACTAGAGTCCTTAGTGGGATATTAAATCATATTAGTAAGGATTTAGGTACAACATAAAGAGGCTACCTGAAAGAAGAGGAGCTTCAAATGTGCATGTTGGAAGTCGTGACTTATGATAAGGGATTTCCCTCTCTTCTTATTTTTCTATGATACAAATTCCATTTTCACAAAATTTTTATTTTATAAAATGTATATACTACCCATTATGGTCTTTTATGATGTGTCGCTTGAAAATTATGGGGATTTACATATCCATTTGAGGATCTCTCTTTTATGGGGTTTATGGATCAAATGGTACCAATGTTGTAAGTAATTTTTGTATCAATTTTCATTTTTTATGTATGTTAATTTTTTATCCTATATTATTTTATGAGGTTTATATAATTCCCCATTGACATGTAACTTCCTTAATCTCTTTATATTCATGATCTATAGCTTCTTATATGAAGTTATGCTATAATGGGGACTATGATTCAAAAGTTAGCCAAGTATTAAGGGCCTGATTTTATATTCCCATTATTTATCATGGTTATTTTTTATTATCATTCCAACGATGGGATGTTAATTCTATCACTCAAGAAACACAATATTATTTCTTTCACTCATTTTATTTATTGATAATACATGTTTTCCATTAATTTTCTCTCTACACATACTCGACATACCAAAACAATGTTTTTATGAAAACTGACATTATTTATCTCTTCTATAAAAATCCCTTTCTTCGTCAGCATATATGTTTTTGAAAATTGTTTTCAAAAATTTATTAACATTATCCAAAGGATTTATTAAATACATTTTTACTAACATTTTAAATTTTTAAAAAAAATTTTAAACGGAATATTCATTTTATTTTTCCAATAAGCCCCGTTGGATTTTTACTAAAACTATAATGAAAGTATTTGATTCAACATGAATAAATTAATTTCATTTCACACCATCATGAAAATTAATTTATTTTAAGCTTCATATATATGATTATAACTTTATTTTCAATGAAAATTATTTTTAATTATTTTTATGTTTTAAAAGTGTTTTTCAGTGTGCCAAGGATATCTTCCTAAATAAATGTTTTAAATGATCAATAAAACATATTTTATAAGTTTACAAGGTAATTTATAAATAAAATATTTATTAAAATGTTTTATTATTTAGAAAATATATTTTCAAATGGGAATGGAAGTCTTACTTAATAAATGCTCCAAATGATCTTTCAAAATCATTTTATGTCTAAGATAACATCAATTAATGTAACCAAATAATTATAGGGGATATTATAAAATTATACCATCTTTATTATTATTATATATATGGTTTATATTTATGAAAAAAAATTATTATAAAACACATTTATTTTCCAATGGTTATGGTACGATGAAGTGTTTCGTGAAACCCATTTCTTTTCATTCGTTTTGATTTGATTAATGTTTAATGAAGCCCATATATTTTAATGGGATATGATATGATGAATGTTTTTTGATATTATGGAACATGTATGTTTGATTTTTATTATTTTATCAGTGTGACCCATATCTCTCCAAATTAATTTCGTAATTATTAATTTTATATGTGATCAAATATTATAAAGGATGTTATCTCGATCCCTAAAGAGGGTACATGGGAGGATATCCCAAGACAGAAAGAGGGTACATGAGACTTTATCCCAAGTGTAAAAGAGGGTGAACATGAGTTTATCCCACGACCAAAATAGGTACATGAGTTATCATCCCAAGCCTAACATGTTTTTAATGTATTGTTGGATATCATTTACATAAGATCTTTTATATATGTTTATTCCAAAAATTGATGTCTTATGCTAATGTTATTCTATAATGGAATATTTTATATGATTTAGTTATTATTAAGGGCGTATAAACTACAATTATTTATTCCATGACTCAAAAGTTTTACATGTGTGATATTGGGTATGGTGTTTATATGTTATTGTCTTGTTATTATACCCTTATTCTCATTATATGTTTATATATTTCCATTTTTTAGCATTTCTAAAAATATGAGATCACCATGAATTATATTTCTTCTCCCCAAGTGATGATAATAGGATTTACATGCTACATGTATCATAAGGGTTCTAGTTATTTAGAACTATGATGGAGATAAAGTAGAACTCTAATAAACTCGTTTTTATGCTTTATAGATTCTAAAGGAACTATAACTTTACGACCCTCATGCCTGTGTTTTGGTAATGTAATGTATATTAATAAAAAATTTTATAATATCTATTTTTATAGATGGTATCATAAGACATGTTTAGTTCAAGCATGGAAACTAGGTTGAGAAATCATTAATGATAACCCTTAGGATTAGTGTATGTATAATATAATGTCCAAAATTTTTTAAAAGAAATTTTTTGCGTGGTTTATCTGAATATAATCCCATGTCTAGATACTATAAATATATTTGATTCGGGGAAATCTATACCTTGGGGAAATACCGCCAAATAGGATGCTTCGGGCATAACTAATGTGTTACCTAGTATATGATAACAATCTTTATGGCATACCATGATTGGCACTATAGGAGAATATTGATCAAAAATTGGTGATCTATTTATTGACCATCATGAAGGATTTAAATAATTACCATGGATGGCTTGAGTTAACCTTAAGGTGTCATATATGAAAATAAGGTGTCCAAATTTCGACATCCCATAAGATAAAAAAACCATCACATTAACAATCTATAGAAATTACTAATTAATATAAGGATGGAGTTAACTCAGATCTTAGGTAGTGGATAAAATAAAGGAAGGAAGATTAAATTACCTATATATTGATAATATTGGATGAAAACCCTTGTGAATATATCAAAGTGACAAGAAGTTGTTTTGAGTGAGAAAAAAAGGACAAAAAGTATGTAATTTTCTAGTAAAAATGTAAATTTTGGACAATGAAATGACTGAAAATTACTATTTCCATAAGGAATCATCGGTGGTTTAATGCTATTAATGTGAAAATTATGGGTAAAATTAAAATCTATGTCATTGGGGGAATGATAATTAAGAGAATCATCAATTTGGTATGAGTAAGAGTTATTATTATAATGATGAAGAGAACACAAATAACATATTAAAAGTATGTGATGATATAATTATACTATTTATTCTAATTGTGAGAAGTAATAATCAGTTAATGTTGAATAATCCTAAGACATTATTGATATTTATTATTTTACGAAATAGATATTAAGGAATTTGAATTTTAATCCCTATTAATTTTTTATGAATAAAGTATAATGCTTGGAGTGTTTGTTTATGGGAATTCATGTGGTATGTTATATGAAAAAAAAACATATAAGGATTGATCTATAGATGTTTTTGATTAATTATTTTCAACAATAGGTTGAATGGTACTAATACATAAAAAAAATATTTAATGGAAAAGTAATATTTTTGGAAAAAAACAAGACTAGGGTTTGATAAATTATAATATGTTCCAGATGTTGAGGAAAATGGGGTTTAGTTTTTATAAAAAGACAATTGATATAGATAATTTAAAATGAATAGTATTTATGACCCCATAAATGATTATGAATTTTTGAAAAAGTGGTATATGTTACCATTGAATGAGTTTTTTTTTTGAATTTATAGAATATATTTAACAATATTTGGTTTTATTTTATGAATTTTGATGCATGTATGTTTTTATTGAGGTTTTATGGTAATTATAGTTATTAACATGATTCAGGAGAATATATGAACAAAATATTAACATATTTTTTATATGACTACTATGAAATACTTATTCGTATTTTTATGAATAAATTATGTTGGTTTGGGAATATTTAGAGACGTTTTTTTACATTTATAATTTTTGAAAGGGTCACAAGGTTAACCATTAATTGAATACATTATGTCTAATTTCAGATGATGTTATAAAAATAATTGTACTAATTCACATTATTATGATTTGTGCATATGGGATAGCCAGTTCTAACCATGTTTTTATTAAGATAACGAGATATAGAATAAATTATTTATCATTCTATTATAGATCTTATGATCTATTATTGATTTGGGCATTAAAAATCCATCTTCATTTCTAGGATTACGTAATGTAATGGAAATTGATAAACTAACAACCAATGGATGAAATTTTTATTATGATAAAAAGTAAATATAATCCCTCAGTATAGTAATCACATTGAAATTATTGACCCTATCAGGTTTGTATCCTATCAATTAGTGCTTCCATCAAACCTCTCCAATGTCCTCGAAGTGTTCTATGTATCTTTCAGGTGTAAGTACATAAATGATTCATTAGATGTACTCAAATAAAATGTTGTATAGGTAGAAAATGATATTTATTCTATGAAATAATAAAATGAGATTTTGTATCATATATATAAAGTTAAACCTAATAATATCACCCACCCGGTTTATGTATTATTGTGATACCACGAGTTGGAGGATGCTACATGGGAACATGAGGATGTAATGTGGCAGAACTACCCTAATTTTTTTTAATAAAATTGATGAATTTCATGTGATAAGTTTATTTTTATTGGGGTATAGCTTTACTCCATGATAATTTAGGAAATAATTTTTGAAATAAATTTAACATTCTTTGACATCTTGAATTACACACAACATTGAGTTTTAATGAAGAACAACATATTACTAAAATATAATTATTTTATATAATAGTTATCTCTAAACCATAGTAACGATGGATATGAATATGATTAGCTAAATTATGAATTTTTTACACAATTATATGAAATTAATTCTTATGTGACCAATTAATTATAAATGAAAATAAAAACCATTTTAAAATAAAGAAAATAGTTTTCAGAAAAAATACTTTTATGCAGAAAAATTATTCTATACCTATAAATTTAATAAATAACTTTCACTGATTTATTATAGATTAAATGAATATATTTTATATTAAATAAATGTTTTAACATTCATCTTATGTTTTTCTATTAATGATATAAGAGAAAATCCAATCTTTTTGCTTAAAACCATATTTGTTTTTTTAAAAAGTTTTTCACCTTTTGCACACTTATTATAAAAATAATTTTTCTCATAATTTGAATATGTATTTGAAAAAAATAACTTCATTTATAAAATTATAAATTTTTAATTATCTTAGTTCTAATCTTTTTGAATTTTTTGAAAATTTTTATTTTTGTCAATAGTTAAAAAAATATAGGGTTTTATTAAAAAACACACTTTTCATTCAAATAATTTACAATGTGAATTTTATTTTGATATGTTTTTAAAAGTAAAATTAATATATGTATATATATATATATATTAAAGTGGTTTATGTCATCATAAATAATTTCATATTGATTTTTTTAATTTTTTTAAAACATTTGAATATTTTCTCTTTAGAAAAATTGTGTTTTCATAGCGTATACTGGTTTAATATTGAATTTTAAATTTTAAATTATGAGAATGGAATTTGAAAAAATGAATTTGATATTTGTTATCTGAATAATTTATATCATTTAATGAGTTCATTAAATTTTTTCCATAATTAATATTGAAAATAATAAACATCAATTACCAATGTTAAGGTTAAAACGAGTTTTCTAGGGGCATAAACTAAAATTATAGGTTGTTAAATGACCAAAAAACTTGTAAAAAACCCATTGGATGGAAATATTAAATCCTTACGACACATATTTATATATATATTGATAATTACCAATTCTTGAGCATTTTGGAATGTGATAAATTTCATTAAACATTATTATTTTTAAAATTGCATTTTGTGTCCTCCCCCCCCCACTTATAAAAGGACACCCAAACTTCATTCACCCTCACACCACCCAGAAACATTGGTTTGAAAAAGTACTTCCAAAATATATTAATTAATTACCTACCCAAATCCTATAATCCTTTTGTATACTGCATATACAATCTATAAAGGATTTATATTAAAGATAATGAGGATATTCAGAGAAGAGTTGGTTCAAATGTTAATGAAGGAAGTCGAGGCTTATGGTAAGGGATTTATTTCATAATATTGTTTTTAGAAACTTAAAATATTCACATTAAGTTTATTTTATATTTTGTATATTCTATCCATGAATGTATTTTATGATTATTATCCTAAAAATTATTTGTATTTACATACCGATTTTAGGATCTCTCTTTTGTGAGGGTTATGATTTAAATGTTACCAAAGCGGTAAGGGTTTTTTAATTAATTTTCCTTCTATATGACCTATTTTATGTTATAAAACTATCATATTTAATAATATGTATATAATTACCGATTTTAATATTAAATAATTAATATCCTTAAATTCATGATATTTATTGTTTCATTTGATTTTATGATTTAATTGGGATTACGATTGAAATGTTACCCAATGACAAAGGGCTTGATGTTATTATATCATTTCTTGTTAAGGATGTTTATTATACTAATTCTATGGATGAATAAATTATACCATCCTGTTAATATCACTCACTTGGTTAATGATATATGGCGAAGTAATAGTTTTGAGGAAACAATGTTTTAACCCAAAAATATAATGAGGCAGAAGTACTAACATTGTTTTCATTAGAGTAATGTTATTTTAAGGTAATTATTTTAAGTGGGTTGAATGAATATATAAATAAGTTTTCTATGAATTTCAATTTAAATAAATACTGTTTGGAATTGATTAATTCATATGAAACATCATACATAAACAAAATAAGATACAAATTATTTTGACAAAAATATTACAATGCAAGATTAAAAAATACATTAGGAGAAAAATATGAAATATCAATATGAAAATTAAAAATTCAAGAAATATATATTAACATTAAAATACCATGAACATAAAATCTTTATCGTCATGGTATTCTGTGATGATCATAAAACTGATTGTAACTATCGAATGATGAAAAACATTATAAATATAATAGGAATATTGAGAGAGAAGTAAATAGGATGAATGAATTTTTTCATGTTTCTATGTTTATATATATGAATGAAATATGATGGTCATTTATATGGTTTTTGGATATATGTCCCTTAGATATATAGTCACTAGACATATGGTCATTGGATAAGGATGTATACAATAGTTTTATTGATGTTGTGTAATATTTTGTAAAAAATTGAAAATTAAATAATTTGAAAATAATAAATAATTTTATAATTAAATAAAAATATAATATATAAATAAGATATCACATTATGATAATATATTATTTTTTTATTACATAATATTATAATAATTATTATATAACGATTATATGTATTCATAAAATTATAGGAAAATATTCTAAAATATATATTGATAAAATTTATTTTTTAGAATATAAATAATTATCTTTTCGGTGATGTTATGAAAATAATTTAATGTTAGAAAATTGTTATTATTAAGGAAATGTTTTATTGTATTTTATATTTCTATCCTAATAAATTAAATTAATAAAATTTAAATGAAAAATATAATTTACTTCTTCAATGTATAATAAAATATATTAAAGCTTACTTAATTATTAATTTATATTAAATATGATTATGATCATTTAATGTCTTAAAAGACATATTTTCTATAAAAATTGATATATATATATATATATATATCTGATGGTTTCAATTAAAATATAAATTTATCATATTTAGAAATTGATTAGGAGTAAGTGAAGTTAATGTTTTTTATCAGAAGATATAAATTTATTAAGGTGGTCAATATTATTTTTAGCCATAGAAATAACTTATGGAGGTGAAAATTGGGTTTCCCAGAAAAAGGTAAAATGATTAAAATAGTAATAAATAAATATCCTAATATATTATATTTAAGGGGTGTGAATGAGGGTATTATGTTACCCATATCCCTTACATTACAATGTAAATCCACTTTATTTTTTAACATACATTTATATTGATTATGAAATGATTATTTGACAAAAAATAAACCTAAAAAATCACATATTAAATATACTTTAATCTACCCCTTAAAACAATTAAATACCTTCTATAATATCTTTAATATATTAAAATTTCCACTCAAATAAATCCCTATTCAAATTTTATTATATTATATTTCCCTTAAGGATACCAAAATCATTAATTCTAATGGAAACCATGTACATAGTGAGTTATTTTTATCAATGTACCATATTTATCACAATATATTTTGAATTACCTTCTCATATCCACTATTTATTAATTTAATTAGAAACTATTGGGATGTTATATTATATTTTCTATGTTTTTTAGAAATTAATACTACTATTATATTGCTTTAAATACTTACTAAATCACTTAAATAACATGTTCTTCTATTGGTCGATTCAACTACATAATTGAAAAATGCAACAAAAACATCACAATTTTTATCATGAATAAGTATAAATAAATAAATAAGAGTAATATTTGAAATTTAGGTGAAATATATTTCATCAATTTGGTAATTTATGTAAGTCCCCAAAAATTAATTCTATTATAAAGTAACATGTATTTATCGGCAAATTACTCAAAGCATTCCCATCATAGATTCCTCTCTAACAAACCATATGAATAATTTACTTCATCTCAAAATGATATTAAATTAAAAAATGTAACAAATGACTCTACTAACATATATAATATTCTAATGAGGAAATTGGTGTTAAATAATGAGTATTTACAACACTATTAATTTTTTTTTATAAAAACCTAAAATTCCAAAAATTTATTGTTGAATATAAGAAATAAATAAGTAATACATGTATAGTGAATGATTATAATTTATGATAATAAATGATAATATATATGGAATAGGTTCTATAATATTTGATTAATATCATTGTGTTTATTATATTGAATATTAAAATCATTATGTGGATGTCAAAACTAAAGGTAAGGGTTTCTCTCTAATCTAACATTGAAGTATAGAAAGTAAATATTTAAACTACTATTTGGGACATTTTATGTTAGTTATATCTATAATAACATATATTTTATTCTACTTCAGTTATTTATGGGGTTTCAAGTTTTCATAACAATTTCCCAGCCTTTTGATTAAAAATTCAACTACAATAATTCTTATAAATGAGGAATAATCTTGACTTATATTTTTGATCCAGAATATTACTCCTCTATGTCCATATTCTCATTATTATCTTAATAATATCCCTCTCAAAAATAAAACTATTAAATTAATTCATTATTTTACATTCCTTTTCTTACTTCTCAAATCATTAAATTGAATATTTCTTACATTTTTCCCATAAGTCATTCTCTAACGGATTTTCCACTCTTTACAAAAGCGTGAAAACAATATTCAATTTTAATACTTTGTGTGTAAACTATTTTCCATCCTAGATATTATATTGTCTTACGAAATATTTATGTCAATGATTTCATGGATCTACAAAGTAAATTATTCTCTCATTGTGTTATAAATTATTTTCCTTTAAAAAGAAAATTTATCAAAAGTAATGGATTTTCTCCATATTTATCAAAGAAAAAATATAATGATTTTATAAAAGTGTTTTTATTTTACATCAACCTATTTTAATGTTTCATATACTTCACTAGGGTCATAATACCATGAAACCAACAACACTCATTCTCAAGATATTTTATGATCATGTCATGTTTATGTTTTTGTGAAACCTATTTCTTTCTCATGTGTTAATATTATATTATAGAATTATAGAATTTTTTCTATTCTAGTGGCACACATATGTATAGGTTTTCATAATGAGATAGGTGAGTAAATTATATCACATTCATTAATTCATTAATGTTTTAGATATCGTAATATAATTCATCATCATCATTTTTTCCCACAACATAATGTGTTGTCATGATTGGGTTTTGTAAAATCATAGTGCATGTGATTGATTTTTTTCTATCTCAATGTAATGAATGAGAATACATGGGTTCTTTCAAAACATAATTCAATGAAATCATTTATTTTTTTCATAATTTAATACTTTGTAATATTCAGGGTTCAATATAACTTTTTGTGATGCCATAATTTGGGTTTCTCGCAACATAATATGTGTGAATCATTTTGGTTTTCTCAGACCTAAATGCATATGATGTTGTGGTTTTCTCCAAATTTTTTGATTTCCATTGATGGGTATTATACCACATTATTATGTTATTCCTTATGAAAATGTTATACTCTTTATTATTAACACACTAATCCATATTTATATGTCCAATTACTTATGATATTCCCAAATCAATATTCCATAACTCCTGGTATTTCGATCTATGTTTTAAGAGGTGTGATTTTCTTATTCTATATTCATGAACATTGATTATATTATCAATCCAGCATTATCATATTATGAACACTTGTGATATTTTATTTTAGGTCTTATATTTACACTTAATTAATATTTAATTTCACCCCTTTCTCATTTATCCCTTTTAATTTAGCATTATATGGAAATGATGAAGTATATTGTTTTTTATTTATGGAATGTGGAAAAATAAATGTGTATATTATAAGTGATGCTTCCTATGAGTGTTTCAGAAGTATGACCACTAAGAGTTCAAATTTTATAAGGTGAAACCATTGGATGCATGGAAACTATTAATGAATGTTATAAATCTTTTAGAATAAATTGAAGAAGATAAAAAGATAAGGGAAACTCATGTCAGAAGATTTTGTTTAGATTTGCAGAGTAATTACTGCAAATAAAGGAAAAATTCATTAACGAAGTCTGTGAAATGTGATATAATCTTATATATATGAATATTTATAAAATGTTTTTCAAGTATGATATATTTATGATGATTTTATCAATTACTATCTATAAAAGTTTCTATATAAATGGATTATTTAAAATCAACCGTTGAATTACTAATCCTAACAGTGGGAAATTGAAGACCATAGTGGAATGATTGAATATCTATTTTAAAATTTGAAAAAATGACACGAATAGATGTTACATAATAGAATTCCATTTAAAAATATGTTTCTCAGATACAATGAATCTAATAGATTGAAACTGTAGATAATAAAAATTCAGTTAGTGATCCAGGATTGAGAAATCACAAGGATAACTTAGTGTAGAGATTTGAGAGTAAATAAAATGAATTAATTTGTAAAATTAATTTTTGGGATTAATAAATATTAGACAAGTACCCTTGATATTTATTTAAAATTATTAAATTAATGTGCATAAAAAATATAGAAATGGAATTTTGTAAAAGATATTCCAAGATAATCATATATAATTAGATTCAAGGAGGGATACTCTAAATGGAAACATGTTTGAAGATATTTAGAAAAAAACGTTTTTGAGAGAGTTGATATTTATTTTCTACTATAAATTATCATATATAAGTTAGTTGAGGAAAATTTTTCATTCATATAAAGATTATAAAAAGTGAAATAAAAACTATGATCCTTAATAATTTGATGAATTTTTATATCAATGAAAATATGGAAGAAGAAATTATGATGATGAGTGATCTGAAATATGTAAAAAAAAGTAATGATATCTATTATTCCATTGATATCCGAAGCAGTGGAAATGGTGATTAATGTAAATGGAATGAAATATGAGCTCCTTGAGAAGATTGAATATGAGGTAAATCATCCATGAGTAAAATAATTAATTTTTTTTGTTTTAGCCCTTATGATGATGTTGAGTGATGATAAGTTTACTTTATAAAGGGATAAAAGAAAATATAAATTATATAATGAGGTAAAATAAATAATCCTACATATATGAAAACTAAAATCATTAAAATATGGAATTTTAGAGGATTATAAGTTTTTCTTCTAAGAATATGTTTGCACTGATCATAAAATATATAATAGAAATAGATTTTTAACAATAGAATCATGGAATAAAAGACATATATTAATGAACAATGCTGCAAAGGATAGTGTGATGAAAAAAATGCATTACCAGAGGAGTAATATATACTTCTTTATAGGTAAGTTAATTAGATTATCCATGAAACATATTATTAATGTTAACCCAATTTCATTATGATAATGAATATTAGGAATTCCATTGTATGATATTTTCAAAGTAAATAATACAAGTTGATATTTTCTAAAGTGTTTAAGACCATTGATTTGTAACATTGAATGAGTTTTTGATTGGGTGAAAACACAATATCCTAAAAAGATAATAAATTATTTTGAATATTGATTTTATTTAAGTATATTTTTAAATTTAAGCATCCATGTTTTTCATATTTAATGTAGGATGTTTGGATATATTAAGGGTGAAAATTAATCAAGTGAGAGGTATTTATGATACAAATAATTGAGGTATCTATAGAAATATTTGAGAAAAAAAGATAGAAGGATCAAATGAATACATATATTATAGAATATAATAAGGGTTTCAGTATTAAGAGGACTAGAATAAAAAATTTCAAATATTTTATAAAGGGATATAGATTTAGTTTATAAGCATTATATCTCGACTTACATCTAGTTCTTACCTTTATATGTTATGAACTTTTAATTTATAGAATATTTTATGGCTATTGAATGTAAATTTATCAGATGTTTGGGAAAAAGTAATAGACATCAAATTATTACAAAAGAGAATCAAGTTGAAGTCAAAGTTTCATCCCTGGATTTCATAGATAACTATTCAAGACTGGTGTTACAAGTAGAAATTTTTCCCTCATTCTAGTCCAAATAAGAATACTACTTGAAAAAAATAAAAATATCTCTTCAATTGTATAATAGAGTGAATATTTGGGTTAGTCTAGAAACATACAAGGTTTTAAGGGTGACTCATTCACCTCATATAGTGTAGGAAACACTACGGATAATAGTGATTCAATTAAAAATCAACATTGAAATCTATGATGGATATTAAAGGAAAATTTGAGTTATGGAGATAAAATGGACATAATATAGAGAATTCTCTCACATTGAGGCCAAACATTGTGAAAACTCTATACTATAAATATATTTACATTAATTATTTTATGATGTGTGAATTTTTTTTTTTAATAAACAAGATACATACATCCTAACAGTTATAGTGGTTCGAATAAGTGGATGAGGAAAAATATCTAGGTGGATTGTTTTTTCTAAATACTTATGTATATTGATTTAACAAAAACTATGTATAGATACAAAATATACTAGGATGTTCTAATGGTATTATAGAAATGAGATCTCTCTAATTGGATATATATGTTTATTACCATCTTTTCTAAAATATTCTCATGAATTGCATGTTTTTAAGTCGATTTCATAATTCTTTTAGAAGATATGGAAGTTATAGGGGTAACACATACAAAGGATTAGATCATTCGGAAATAAATAATTTTAATAAATGATATTTATATTTTTACCAATATAGAAATTTATACCAACACACTAAAAACATTGAAAATATAGAAGCTCAGTAGTAGTGGAAATTAGCCTCTAAATATTTTTTGAAGATGGATATTATAGTCTCTTAATGTAATCAAATAAGAAGTTATATTGGTTAATTTATCTAAAATAATCCTCCATACTAGGTATGTTCAATAATTAATGAGTATGAGTTTGTTGAAATTATTGATTATTTTACTTTAAAATCAAAGATTACATAAAAATATCACCATTAGGGATTTTTGATATATAATTTCACTTATCAAGGGGATATTTGATAAAAACAAATAACTAGCATTATAATGAAATAAAATGGAAGAATAATTTACTAATAATTTAAAAAAATAAATCTTTTCATCAAACATATAAAAATAAAGTAACAATTACTTTAACCTTTAAGTGGAAAATATTCTCATATTGAAGAACAAATGTGAAGGAGTTTCTTTGAGGATTCCATGTATAATATTTTTTCTTCAGAAAAAGTTATATGTGATAGAGAATAATCAAAACATTGTAATTGATATAATTTAGCCTCAATAAGAGGTCAAGGGAATAAATTTAATGGATCATGATCACTCCTTAAAATTTGTTAGTAAATTGCATGGGAATAGATATGGAACTTAAAAGATAAATGTAAGGATAATGTGGATTAATTTTAAGAATAGAAAAATATCAAATATGATGTTTATAAATATGGAAGAGAAACTATTGAACACATATGTTACTCATGTTTAATCTTACATGGAATCTAAGAGAATCACCTCTATTATAATTTCAATGGAGTATCATTCTTCTATGAATACTCAATATACCAATATAACGTTTTTAAAACAATCATAATATAATCCTTTCATTATATTGATAAAAATGGAATCCATGTTTCTATGAATGTGTTTTCACTTATTATAGTACTCTAAATTTTATATTTTTTAGTTCTGGATGAATATGGGTGAAGAATGGTGATTATAAATACACCACTCCTTAAATGGTGGATACATAGAAGAAAGTAATATGAAATTCCCCACATGTTGTTTGTAAATCTTTAGAAAATGTTAAAAATTATAAACATAAAACTATAGTAATGTAATATAAAAGGAAATACAAAAACATGTTCGATATTGATGGTGTTTTATAATTTGTAGAAACTCAACAGTTTATTTTTTGAAGAGTATTCAATTATTAAAAAATGGGTATGTCAAATATTATAGATGAGAAAAGAAGAAGTTAATTATAATTAATCTATATACAAAAAACCCTTACAAAAGAAGTAAAATATGTTGAAATATAATAGAATTTAAAATATTATATATTTTTTGGAATCTGTAAAAGAAGTGTTCATGGTGATTATTCATTTCTCATTAATTTTAAAAATATAGAAAATTAAAATAGATGTAGACTATAATAGTTAATAAATTGTCTCCCTTGGGGTGTAAAAAATAATCTTACAAGGAAATATAAATCTAATTGAAAATGAAAATAAGATGGCTTATCCCAAAAAAAATTCTTATTTTATCGATGTAAGAGAATATTTTTGTATTTTTGTTAGGTATCCGTGAAAGTTAATATTAAGGAATGAAATATGGAGAAAGATGACAAATCAAAACTATAATGAAAAAAATATATTATATTGATTGATGAAATCTTAGAAGAAAAAATTATAAAATTATAAAGTATATCAAATATGGGTAGCTTATTAGAAGAAAATAGGATATGTGAATGGTGTATAAATGATTATCACACTCTTAAAAATTACATGAAAATATTTAAAAATAATGAGAAGCTAGTGTAAAAGGTTCAAACATCCAAAACAATAAAGGGTGCTGTGAGAAAGAATACAACGAAAAAAATGAACATATTATAAATAATTGAATTATTGTATGGATAGAGAAGCTCCAATTTGAAAGGGAATTTTAAGATAATGATAACAAGAGTTAATATTAATTGTAACAACATGAAATTATAAAATAAGAAAATTATATTTTATAGCATGCATTACTTGAAACACCAAAAATAGAATGAGATATAAATTCATAATACATTGAAATATATACACTATATTAAATTAATTAAATGTATGATGTATCTCGCAATGATCTCAAAACTATGTTATCTTGAAATACATGATACAAAGACTTTCTTATATAGCTTGAGTTATATTTAAGACTGAGTTTTACCAAATACTGTTTATATTATTATTTAAAATGACAATTATCTCATAGATTAAAAATTAGTGGTTATTAATAGGATTTACTAACTAATGAAAATATATGGTTTAAGAAAATAAAAAATCAATTCATTGGGTATCAATTAATTATATATGAGAATAAAACCCAATTAAATATAAAAGAAATTTTTTAGTAATACTCTATTATGAACCCTATGGAATTTTATCATAATAAATTAAATTATTTTTAATAATGTATGATAATAATAAAATATATAGATTATATAATAAATAAAATCTTTTTACCATCATTTAATATATTTAATAGGCATAAAGTATACTATCAAATTTTATGCACAAAAGAGGTATTTTCTAAATGAATTTCGACATCCTTTTAGCGGTGCACTTGTTTGAAAACTATATTCTGAAACTATTATAAAATTTATTTGAAAAAATAGAAATAAAATTTTATATTGTAGTGTTAAAATTATCTTAGGGTTAATTTTTAATATTTTATTTGTGAAATTTCTTTTTTTTGATGAATAGTGGAAAACAATAAATTTTAATTGAAAATTGGTTTTTTATCTTAATAATTTATAATGTTTAATAATATTTTTAATTAGTTTTAATGACACATTAGATATATTATACAACAATTAACACAATTTATGTCATTTAATTCATTTTTATATTGAATTTAGATATAAAACATTGAAATATTTTGAACATTTTTACTTTAAAATATGATTTCTCGATATATCAGTGAGATTAAATTTATAATTTTCTCTACCACATTACTGATTTTAATTTAAAAAATTGACTCCATATTTTGAACTAGAATAATTTATATTTTATAATTAGTTAAAATTAAAATTCTATCAGTTTTGTTAGAGAAAATAGTTAATGTTAATCACTACGATTAAAGTAAAAATGGGTTTAATTAGTGGTTAGTCATAAAATATATTGTGTATAGATGACTGAAAACTTTTATTAAACACATTGGATTGATATATTTAGACAATATAACTTATCTTATCAATAATTATTCATTATTTGGGGAAATTAGGTAATATAGACATCCCAATTCTATTTACATTTTTGGTATTTACAAGAATGCTACACTTCCTCCACGATAAAAGGTCACTCATTCCCCTCACTTATCTACACCTCCTGAGAAATTTTAATTATCTAAGACCTCTAAAATTAAATTATAAGAATCCATATACAAATTTTAAATGCCTTAGTTTTGGTAGAGATCCCACCAAGGAAAAACATAAGCGCGAACCTGAGGAGGATACCCGAAGAAGATGTAATGTCTTTCTAAATACATTTTTATTATTTTTCCTAATACACATCTTTAAATTATTTTTATGTCATAATTATATAACATCCTATTTATCTTCAATTAACTGAGATGTTGTTGTGTTAATTTTTTTACAGAAATCATCTTAAACGTACATTAATTCGGATTATTATAACATCATTTGTGTGTTTTATGGACTACCACCATGTGGTGTAATGTGATTCGTTGACGTTTACATGGAATATATTAATTATGGTTTTAATAAATTTTTTTGAGATATATGAAATAATAATGAATCATGAGTTATAATAAATATATCATTTAATTTCATTTAATTCATCCAGAATAGAAGATCAAAACATCATTCCAATGTACGTGCGGCCTACCATATCTATGAATGGTATATTTTATTTTCTATCACCAAATATGAAGGATTACTATAAATAAATATATACTAAACCTGTATGATATTTAAATTATAACACCCTAGGTAATTGTAGAATAATTAACTTTCATATCTATTAATATTTATGTATTAGATAACAATTTAACATTAAGGGAGATTCAATGTCCGATAGTATACCTGAAAATAAACAATTAGTTTCTCCAAAATAATAAGTTTCATTCAATATTGAGTTATACTGAAAGATAATATATTACTAATATTGTATGTGGTAATTCATTACTATAAAAAATATTTGTTTTAATAAATATATCTAACTATATTAGGTTTATATATGTTTATTAAATGTTTTTACATTCATCTAATAAATTTAAAAGGATTAAAATAATAATAAAATTTAACTATAAGCTTAAAAAGATCTAATATTTTTAAAATGTTGTTTTATTTCCTTTTAATGGAAAACATGTTTTTAATCTATTTTATGTCACTTTTATAATTTTTATTTCAAAAATTAATCTTCTTCATTAGTAGAGGAGTATCAAAATTTTCTTTGGTTGATTAAAAATTATGTTTATGATAATATTCATTTTTATGAATTGTGAAAAATGAATCATTTTAATTCAATACTGCTTTGTCATCTAATTTATTTTTGTATTTAGATTATCCTTTTAATTGGTTTTAATGTATAGTTTAATATTGTTTTATCATTTAATAAAATATAGGTCATTAAAATCAATTCTAAAGAGAAATTGGATATTAAAACAATGTGAAGGATCGATCATTTAAAACCTGTTTCCTTGATCCTTCATTATGATAAATTGAAAATTAATTTTAGCCACATATGTGAAGATAATTTTTTAAAAAGTGCATAAATAGTTGTAATCAGTATGAAATATGTGGTCTATAAGGATAATATTAGTTTTGGGTGAATAATAATAGTAGTATTTTATTTACTGTGGTTAAGGGTAAATCAAGTAGTTAAAGGTAAACATAATATTATAATATTTTATAATTTCCCTAAAATATTTCCTAATTTAATTGGATGAGTGTTTTTTGAACAAAATAATATTTAAGCCTAAATTTTATCCTTTTAAGGAACTTGGATAAGAATATGACAATTTTTATATTTTATTTAAAAATTTGTGAAAAGTGGCATACTAATATTTTTAATAAGTAAATCAACTTAAAAATAGGGTTATATTGAAGATAAATTTGATGATAATATTAATTTGAAAGAGAAAATATTAATCTAAATCATTGTAATTTATTTATAATTTTTTTTACCTTAAACAATTAAATTTAATTGTGACACCATGATAGTGCAAATATTTGATTTGTTAATGGAATAATCAAATAAATGATATTATTAATATTATAATGAATAAAATTTACCAAATTTTAGGACATTCATGAACTTTATGGATAACTATGACATGTAATGGATAATTTAATGTTGTTTTTTGTAATGAATCATTTTGTTATGATATTTGAAAAAGTCAACTACTGAATAGTGTCATGATTGACATTTCTAAGAGTTTAAAATAAATAATATTTTATTAAATGATATAAAATACTTAAAAATAACTCCATAAGAAAAACATATTATGTTAGGTATAAATAGTTAATTAATGACTCATTATTTGTATTTTTTGAATTTTATTGTAATTATATTTACAATCCAAATTTAAATTACATAATTTGATTATAAGAATTAATAATGATTCAAACAAAAATATATGGTATAAAAAATATTAAAAACATGTATAATTTTTATTGTATAAGTTTATTTTGTCCTAATATCTTTCTATATTCTAAATAATTTTGTTTTTATAGATTTATAATAATAAAATAATTTATATTAATTTAATAATTTTAATAATTGTATGAGTGCCCCTCCCCTATCCTATAAAAGGGAACCCAATCATCGCTAATCAGTAAATTTCAAAACCCATTTAGTTCATCCAATATCTACCCAAAAACCATCCTAAATTAACTTCCATAATTGATGATCCCTTTTTAGGCAGAACACCCTTCATAGAGGTATTAAGTTGTTAAGAAAAGGTGATTCTCTCACGGAAAGGTAATGTTTTTATTTAATTGTTTCTATTTTATTTCTTCTTCCACATCCTTCAAATATTTTACAACCATGATTCGATAATAAATAAAGTATCATAAATATAATTAATTTTTTTACGTTAATATAATCACATAAATCCATATATGAATTCATTAAATGGAAAAATGATTAATCAATCATCTGTACACGTGAATTATCCCCTTCACAAAGTGATACAATTAGTTTTACAATATTATCTTTCAAGAATAGTTATAATAATGAAATTAATGTTTATATATGACATAAATATGATATATATCATTATTAATAAAATAATGTTTCATTTATATTCTTACATTCCATGCACATAGAAATCATAACGACATTTGTACGTATCTGTGAATTATCACCTCCATGAAGAGATGTGATTAATTTTTCTTCACCACATCACATGTATGATATATATACGTATATATAAATTATTAATATTTTTAATTATATTATTATCATTATTCAAAGATAAAATGACAAAAAACTTTTCTTCATAATGATAATTACTAAATAGAAATGTTACTTATGCGTACACACATCCTACAGTCTCCAAGAATGTAACATTTTCACTTTTCATAACCATACAAAAATGGTTTGATTTAAATATATAAATTGATATATTAAAGTTATTATTATATCAATAATTTTATTATGATGATGATGGAATGATGAAGATTTTTACTGTTGACATCATAACAAATTCATCTTGAACTAAAGTAACGAATATTGTCAAAACCTACAACATGAGTATAAATAAGTAACTAATTGTTAGAACATGGTAATAAATTATATAATTGGAATAATAAACATTAAAAATTATCTCCAAAAATTATAAATTAACCTAAGTTTTTTATTCATGATGAAAAATAACATACATGATGAATCATACTTAAGGTAAGGTACTTTGTCTCATTCTCCATTCATTGGGACATATTTTTATTTAATACACCGCCTTGTTTTATAAAGTGTATAAGAAAACCATTTTAATATTAATTTCATTTTATTTTCTTAATGATTTTTATTTTTATATGAATCGTTTAACTTCATTAAATGACAAAAGGAATGTTTTTTAATGTATACGATGACAATGACTTTTCCTCCACCATGACCAATTTTTGATATTTGTATTCCTCTACAAGAAGTAATTTTTTTAAAAGAGAAATAAATACCATATTCCATTTTTTGGTATTTCATTATTGAAAATGGATTTGATAATTGGTTGATTATATAAATATCTTTAATTTATATATTGTTATTTTAAAGTCAAAATGTTATTTTCACATTATTATTATTTTATGTGTTATGATTATGTTATAGTTACTGGGAATTTTTTATGTGTTCAGGTGATTCTATGATAAATAATGTGTGGGTGGGCATATGATTTCTCTCAAATACACTAGGTAATGAGATGGACATAAACCATAGGGTTTCTCCAAATATATTTAAGGATTATACCATGATGGGTAATCCAAATATAACCATAAAGGTTACTCCCTATGTAGTTGTGAAATCTATAATGTATGAATGATTTGGATTCCACCAGATACCTTTATGGTTCATGTTTTCTATTGAGTTTTACATGATTTTTATGAATTCATTAGGTATGTTAAAGGGTTTATGTTTTATGGGTAAAAACTATTATTTTGTTTTCTTAAGTTTAAAATATTCATGGACTATCAGTTTTGTTCCTTCTTTTATGACCATTATTAATATTTCTATGATCATACAAGTTTTAATATATTTTTTACATGGTATAAGGATGGGTATGTGAAATGAGGATGACATGATGAATGTTATGATTATTTTTATCAATAGAAAGAAATAATATTTTATTTTTAAAGTATTTTATTTTGAAAAAAGTGGATACTATTTCAGTTTTACCCAATTTTTATGTATAAGGGATGTTATGTAGGAATTTTGAAATAATTATCTAAATCAATAATCCAAAAAATATCCTTAGCGAAAATAATTTTTATTCTTAACTTAAAAAAACATTATGTAATATTTAATGTTAGGTCCTTATAGTTGGGATAAGAGTATTTCTTAGATTACTTTAGGGGTTAGTAAATTTTTAAAAGAGTTTCTTTAATTAATTTTTTAATTTATGCTCAAATTAAAATTATATTATATTTGAATATTTAAATGTTTCATCATATTAGATATGTCTGTTCCAAATAGGTTTCCATATAGGAAATATGGAAACAGTTCTAGGATGATATCCAAAGGAAAACAACCTTCCAAATCAGCAACCTGAGATGATCAGAATAGAAAAAAATTTGGTTTTTCCTATAATTTACCATTTAAAACAGGAAATAAATGGTGGAGACATCCATGAACGAGATCAAATAAATCAACTACAGAGGAATATGTTAGTTTTGGAGCATTTAATGAGGAAACAACCCCCATCATTTAGAGGAACATCTCACCCAGTGCTAGCTTAAGGATAGATTAAATCACTTGAAAATATTTTGATGTAATGGGGTGTTCAAATAATCAAAATGTTAGTCTTTTTGTTTATTTCTTTGATGGTGAAGCATTTAGTGGTGTTCGACAGTTAATAATGTCATGGAAAGTGTGGAAAATGATTCACTAAAGTGGGATGAATTGAAAAATATGTTTCTTAATAAATACTTTCCTTATATATTATGACTTAGAATGGAAAATAAATTTGTATAATTGAAGTAGGATAATGACTCAATGGAAACAAATGAAAAAAAATTCACTCAAATATAATGGTATGATCTAAATTTCATTTTTGATCTTCATAATAAAATAAATAATTTTACTCAATATTAAATAAAAATTATTTAAGGGCATTGGATTATTGTGAATTTAAAATTTAATAATAACTTTTTGGATGTTAAGAGATTGTGGAAATGGATTTTTCCAAGGATCACATGTTATTTGAAAAATAGTAGAAAAATTTGACGCGATGGTGGGTGAAGGGGAAGAATTTATCAAAACTTTTTGACATTAAGAAAACTAATTATACAATTTGTTATAATTATTTTAAAAACAAACTGTGTAATTCCATATGAGTTTCGGTATGTGTTTCCGATGTGGTAAAATGGTAGATAAGGCTCATAATTAGAATGAAAATCATTATGATAGTGATAAAGAAAAAAATGATTTATAGTCAGAAGAATTTTTTATGTGAAATGAGATGGGTCACTATGAAAACGAGTGTCAAAATAGGAACCCTAATGATAGGAAGAATATGGACTATAAGACGAAAGGTGTGGTGAAATCCTTTTCAAATATAAAAATTATTTTGGGCATAAAATGAAGCGGAATCAGGTACATTGTTAATTTTTGTCATATTATGACAATCTTTTTTTTGATTCCGGATGTACAAATTCTTTAATTTTAGAGACATTTTATGATGTTTTGAAAATTTCACCAAAATAAATGACGACATAACTTTTTGTAAAAACACCTAGTGGAAGTGTTAATGAACAAGAAAATAATAATAATCTTAATATATTTTTTTGTAGAATATATATACCTAAATACATTGTTTTGTTTCCACTAGTAGAGTTTTAAGATATGATGGGTATGGATTGACATTCTATTTACCATGATATAATTTCCTATAGTGATAAAGAAATTACTTTTCAATTTTATTTTGAGTTTTTGTACAAGGATGAACCCTTACTTTTAATAATGTTCTAGGATGTCAAGTTACTATTAAAATATGGAAATTAATGTTATCTTTCACAAATTGTAGAAAAAAATAATTTTTTAAATTAATGATGTGCTAGTTTTAAATTATTATCGTGATGGTTTACTGATGATTTTATTTGATATTATACCCAATTGGGGTGTATAATTTATCGTTGACTTAGTTTGCAATGCTATGATTTTTTCAAAACTCCCTTATCTAGTGGATGAAATTGAACCTTTTGTGTTTAAGATGTAACTATGAGAGTTATTAAAAAATGGTTTCAATCAAACAAGCACAACACCATGGGGTGCTCCAATATTGTTTGTCAAAAAAGATGGTTCAATGAGGATTTGTAATGATTATAGAGCCTTAAATAACATCACTATTAAAAACATGTATCCTTTTAATCATATAAATAATTTGGTTGATCAGCTCCAAGGAGGAAAATATTTTTCAAAGGTTGAATTATGGTTGGGGTACCATCAGTTGAATGTAAAAGAAGAAAAATTATAAAGACCATGTTTTGTACTAGATATGGAAATTATGAATTTTTAATATGCATTTTCTGTTAACACATTCACCTATTATATTCATGGATCTTATGAATAGAATATTCCATGAATTTTGGGATTTGTTTGTGGGTTTTTTTATTGATTATATTTTTGGTATATACTAAAAGTAAAGCGGAGCATGAATTTCAATTAATAGTTGTTTTAAAAAACCTTAATGAAATTAAACTGTATGGTAAATTCCAAAAGTGTGAAATTTAGTTGCAAAAAATCAATTTCTCGAGTCACATTATTTATGAAGATGAAATTATTTTTCGAGCCAACAAAAATGAATGTTTTTGATGAATGGAAAAGAACAAAAAATATTATTTGGATTCATAGTTTTCTCGGTTTAACATGTTATTACTAGAGGTTTGTTGAAAACATTTCACAGTTATCTAGCCCACAAACTTTGTTGACTTGAAAAGAGGTTTTGTTAATCTGGGAAAAAATGTGATGATTGTCTTTAGAAATTTAAAATAAGATATTTTAATGCTCTAGTTCTAGCCCTAAACTCTAGAAATGATGTATTTTTCATTTACTACAATGCATTGTTGAAAGGAATTGGTTTTTTAAAAATGAAGAATAATTAGTTAATTGCTTATACATTACGTTACTAGAAACACCTTGAGTTAAATTACCATACACATGATTTGGAATTAGCTGTCATTGTTTGTGATTTAAGAATTTAGAGTCATAATTTAAATAAAGAAAATGTGAAATATATACTAACTATTAATTATTTAAGTATATATTCAATTAGAAATAATTGAATAGGAGAAAGATAAAATGGTCGAAACTAATCAAGGATTATGATCGCACAATTCATTAACATCATGGAAAATAATTTAAAGTGGATGATTCTTTGAGTAGAAAATTTAATGCTATATTAACCATGTTATGTTTGGAATGTGATAATTTGGTTAATTATTTTATGGAATTTGTCTTGGATTTGATTAGTGCAGGAAATTCTTATTTTTTGTTTTAGGTTTTATTGAAATATACTACATCATACCAAATTAAGGTATCACAAGAAGAAAGATTGTGAATTATAGGGAAAGGATGAATTTGTTCAAAAGGTAAATTTTACTACATTTAACATTGATAAAGATTTTGTTTTGAGATTTGGTAAGAGATTATATGTTCATTTTGACTCATGATTGAAGAATGAATTGTTATGTGAAGCTCACAATTCTCAATTTCTGTTTATCCTCACATCATTAATATGTATAGATAATATTGAGAGTATTATTGGTGGGATGGAATGAAAAGAGATATTTTTATCATTACCTTGATATGATTGAATTATCAATAAGTTGAATTAAAATGATAGTAACCAATGGATATGGTTAAACCTTTTCTATCACCAGAGTTGAAATGGTAAAATATATCCCTGGATATTGTGGTTGGATTAAAAAGGATTTCTTGAGATAAAAATGTGATTTGGATTGTTGTTGATCAATTTAAAAAATCTAAATGTAGTTACTATCTCCATTTTATCATATTGGGATATTATGTTCACTTAAAAAATTATGAATGGACTTTAGAAGTCATTAGGAACTGAAATAAATTTCCTCATTGATTTTCATCCCTAAATAGATGGGCAGCCCGAATAAGAAATTCAGACCTTAGAGGATATAATATGTGTTTGTTCAATGGATTACCAGGGATGTTGGGATCAACATATTTAATTGGTTGTGTTTATTTATAATAATATATTTCATTCTAGTATACAGATGTAACAATTTGAGGCATTATATTGAAAGAAGTTTTAGAAACAATCTTTTTTGGATGATGTCAGATAAAAGATATTAATTGGAATATATTTGATTGATGAAATGGCTAAGAATCTTTTTTATACAGTGAAACATGAGGAAAACTAATATAAGGTTGGAAAATTACACATATAACTAGTGGAATGATTATTCATTCAATGTATGTGATCATATTTTTCTTAAAGTTTCTCCATGGAAAAGTTTGATGGGTTTTGGTAAGAAGTTGAATCTAATTACATGGTCAATTAGACCCTATGAAATCTTGGAGAATGTATGTTTAGTTACCTACCAATTAGATATACCTTAGAGCTTATCCCCTGTACACAATTTTTTTAATGTTTTGATGTTATAAAATTATATTTGAAATCCATCTCAATTTTTTAGTCTAAAATTAGTTTAGCTAGAAGGGAATATTTCTTATGAAGAACAACCATTTTATGTTATGGGAAAGAGAGAGAGATAAAGTGTTTTGGAGTATGGTGAATCTTTGGGTTACTTTTTTGTTAAAAAAATATATGGATGAAGATGAGACATAGGAATCTGAAAATAATAAGAGAGAGAAATATGCCCACTTATTTGATAAGTGAATAAAATTTCAAGGATGCAATTTCCAAAAGGGGGAAAGAGGTTACATCCCAGGTAATTATAGAGGTATAAATTTCCCTATCTATTAATATTCAGGAATTATACAGTAATTTTGATTAATTTTGGATGATATTTATCATATAATAACTGAAACGTAATAATGGGTTTCTCAATAATCTTACATTGCACGCATGAGTGTGTTATATCAAAAATAACATATTATTGATATTTTTAGTTGTAGTTATCGCATTGCCATTGTATTTGCATAAATTAATAGATCTAAATTTAATATGTTGAAAAATGTTTATAAAATATTTTTACATTATTCCAATAAATTTTATAAGCTTAAAATATGAATAAAATCCACTTTTAAGCCTAAAAAGTGAAACTATTTTTAAATGGTTGTTTTATCATCTTTTGAGGATAAACCCATTTAAAATCTAATTTTTATAACTTTTTAAATTTTTATATGAAATTTTATACTTCTTATATGTAAATATATATCCAAATTTACATTGGTTTAATTTTTGGTATTCACTGATAATAATTATTTTTAATGAATAGTGAAAATATTTCATTCTAATTTATAATTTTTTTTCATCCAATTTATTTTTATAGTGAGATTATAATTTTAATTGGTTTTAATGCGTAATTAAATAATATTTTTATTATTTAATATAATCTAGGTCATTTAATTAATTTTAAAATTGAAATTGGAAAATAAAACATTGTGAATGTTTAAACATTTAAAAATCGTTTCTTTGATCCTTCAAATGGATTAACATAAAATTAATTGTATCCACTTATATGAATTGGATTTTTTTAAAAGAAATTACAAAGTTATAATTAGTATGACTTTTTTGATCGAATTGGATAAACATGATTTTTGACAATTTGAATCTTTTGTATTTTTTTAACCATTGTTAAGGGTAAATTTTTTAATTAATGGTAAAAAATAATATCATTTTATAAAATTTCCATAACATTTTTCCTAATTTAATTTTACATGTATTTTTCAACCAATATCATCCTTAAGATGAAATCTCAGACATTTTAATCCACTGTTTATGGAATATGACATTTATTGTTTTTTATTTAAATATAAGTTAAAAGGGTCATTCACATATTTTTAATAAGTAAATAAATTTTTATTATAGAGTCATATAGAAGATAAATTTTATTATAAATATTAAAAATTAATATAAAATTTTTATCTACATCATGATAATTGTTTTTAAATTTTTTCACATTAAATAAGTTAATATAATTGTGACACAATGGTGATGGATTAGTTAATTTAATAAAATAAGGATCAAATAAATTATATTAATAACATTAGAATAAATATAATGTATCTTTTGGACTTAATACAAAATTTTTAAGTTTTACTTTTACATTTTTTGGAACAAGTTAATGTAATGTTTTCGAAGGAATAATCTAGTTTTGATATTTTTAAAAATCATGTAATCAATAGTGTCAAAATTGACATTTATGATACTTTAAAAAGAATAATATTTTATTAAATGATATAAACTTCATAAAAATAAATACTTTATTCAAAATATATATTTTAGTCTAAATATATCATCAAAAACTCACTTTTTTTCTTTTTTAATATTATTGTAATTACATTTACTCTCAAAGTGTTAATTCCACAATGTCACGATAAGAATTATTATTTCTTAAATCAAAATGAGGCGATTAAAAGAATAATAAAAACTTGTATAACTATAATTGGATGTGTGTATTTATACCTAGAATGATATTATCTTTGAAATAATTTAGTTTTGAATCATTTTTAATAAAAAATAAATTTATATAAATTTAATATTTTTGATAATTCCAAGAGTTCCCCTCCTCTCTTATAAATGAGAACCCATTCATATCTAATAATCACACTTCAAAAAAAAAATTGGAACATTATCTTAAAAAACATTAACGTAATACCTTCATAATTTATAGAGGACTTATATTTGGTATAACACCCTCCGTAGAGGTGTTTTGGTGTTAATCAATGGTGATCATTCGAAGGAAATGAGACATTTTTATTTAAGTGTTTCTATTTTATTTATTCTTCCACATCCTTATAATTTTCTCAAAACATGATGAGATAAAATCTCCAGTATCCTCAATATACTGTGATTTTTTAATGTTAATATCATCTCCTAAAACCATCTCTAATTCCATTATATGGGAAAAGAGTTAATAATTATTGCGTTCATGTGACCTATCACCTCTATATACTGAAATAATTCAATTTTCATTACCATATCTCAAGACTGGTTATAATGAAGAAATTAATGTTTATATATGATATTCATGAATGATTTATCATTGTTAAAAGAGTAATGTATCATTTATGTTCTTACTATCCATGAACATAAAAATGATAACGTTGTTCATGCGTAGGTGTGAAATATCACCTCCGCGAAGTGATGTGGTTCATTTTTATTCACCAAATCAGATGTTTGATATATATAAGTATATATAAATGGTTAATAAAATGTTAGGGATATTATGAAAATTATTAAATTATAAAATTAGAATTACCTTCCATCATGAACAGAATCTGGACACCATTAAAATCAGTACTCTACACGGCCGTTATAAAGTCCTGAAGGGTGTTCCCGATCCCCAAGAGTAGGTACATGATCCCGGATATAAAAAAATAAATATTCATAATGATTTAACAATTTTTATAATAATAAAAAAACAAACAATCCCAATATAACAAATCTGGATTCTTCAAAAAAAACCATCATTTACAAAAATATATAATTGAGTTACATAATTTAAAACAATTATCAAAGACTATAACAAATGAATAAACCCAAAATGTAAATACCAAGAACCTCCTCATGGCAAGAGGCACTGCCCTCAATCCATATCCACGACACATCACCAAGGACTAATAGAATAAAAAACTATTGGCAATAATGATTTACCCAAACTTGTGAAAAAATAACCATTTCTACTTACACCTAAAGGTGTAAGTTGGCTGTGAGCCAATGCCCAATAGGATGCCAACACTAAAATATTCCATGTGACAAAAAATCAAAGATGAAAGGCTTGCATGTTTTCATAATCATGAAATGAAAATAAGAATTTCTAAGAGATGCAACTTTAAATAAAATTTTTTTTCATGTGGGATACTTGTAGGAATCAACACTATTAAATAGAATTAAAAATATACTAAATTTTCCATCCAAACATATCGTATGCCGATGGTAATCATAAAGTATCTAATGTGCATAAGAAATGGGAAAATAACCCCTACGTACTGGCTAACTGTGGGTCCCAGGTACCTCATATCTCAATGAAAGTAACCATCACAATATCGATTCTTGTGCACACGATCCATTAGTAGGGAGCATACCCATAACATAGTGGTTACCCAAAATCGTGATAATAATAATCATCACATTTTTTTAGTTTTTTCATCGCCAAACATTCTTTGGGAAACTAGGGCCAAACCCCACAGGATCACTAGCATACTAGTACACATCTACCCACCTACATACCTGGGTTTTCCTTCTTATGATCATACAAGTTCCCCAAGAAATGCAATAAAATTTTAACATCAAAATTACACTTCTTTATCACACACACACGAAACATCCCACATGTATATCACACAAGTCACATAAACCACTTTTTCATAAAATTTCATTTTAAAATCATCATCACCACAAAACAACCAACAAAACTTTTTGAATCTCTTTCCGTCATCAAAATATTTTAGAAACAAATTTATAAAATCTTTACAGGATATAAAAAATCAAATAATATCTGCACACATTTTTAGATAATATGTCTTTAAAAAATCATTCCTCGCATAATACTCACACGAAATAGCCCACAAAAGTGTTTCGCTCCCATATTTGAATTTGATAAATCATCTCATAAATATATAAAACATTCTAAAAATGTTTGAAATATTAAATAACTAATTTATATTTAAAAAATTAATCTTATGTCAACACACTCACAAAAATAGTACATTTACACCCTTTTCCCACTTTGTTAAACTCAAATAAATCTTTTTCAATTTTTATAAAACAATCCTAGTTGTATAACTATGTTTTAAACACAAAACCGATTTCAAAACCCTCCTTTAAGGCCAATATCACACCAAATCATTACCAAAACAGAATTTTCATCCCAATCAACATTTAATAAACCAAAATATTACCATAAGAGTTACACATGGTAAATACCCAATTTTAAGAAAAAGTGTAACTATAAAATTAACCGCTTAAATAAATCCATCAAAAATGGGGTTTTCAAAATTTATAGTATATATGTAACATTCAAAATAATTAAATCAAGAATGATAACTCATCACGAAATTCTTACACATGGAATCACCTACCTTTTATGTCAAAATTACCATATTTATGTGAGAAACTTAAACCACACCACCACTGCACCACAAGGGAGTTAAATCCAACCTAAAACCACAATACTTAACCAAATAGATTCTAAATCATACCCTAGGTACAAACCCTAACTTCTGGAAATATTAGAACTTGATGGAAGTGGGAGGAAATCCAATGTATATGGCTGGAACATTAGAGGAAACTCCCTTAATTGAGATATCCTAATTAAAACGACTGAAATACATCAGTATATCAATTTACGAACCTCGGAAAATTCAAATTCGTTTTGAATAAGTATGAGGAGGTCAGAAAAGAACTGGAATGTGGGAAAAATAGTAATAATTGAAGGATTTGTGAAAGAAATAATTTACCTCTAAAAATCTGTACAATTTGAAAATTTTATATAATTTCTTCCCAAATTCACGATGAATATGAGCTTTAAAGAGGTGGAGTTAGTTATGGGGGTTCTTATTGGGAAATTTCTCTTTGGTGAGAGTTGGAATCACCAAAAAATCATAAAAAGTGAATGAGATATTAAAGAATGAAGAAAAATTTAAAGAAGGAAATGAGATTTTGGGATGGCCCAATACCTAAATAAAAAAACCCAAATCCATTATGATTATGGATTTATATAAGGTCCAAATGGATATGGTGATGTTAATATACCAGGTTATGACAATGGGTAAGTGGAATAGGTGTAAAATCTTGTAAAATTAATGAGTTATAAATGAAATAAAATTAGATTTTAAATTTGGATATGGGATCACAGTTTGTACTAGATTTTGAAAACCCATTATTTCAACCAAAATTCATGGGAAATCCCCAAAAAAAGAAATAATGGAAATTAAATGAAAAATACATTTAAAATAAGTCATGGATGTGAAATTCCCCCCCATAAAATTTCCCACCCTCAGAAATCCACAGCAAGGCCAAAAGAAAAATCCAAACCCAAATGAAAGGCCAAAATGGACTCATTTTCAATGCATTTCCCACCCCTGAAAGGCCAAAAGCCTACAGTGATCAATTAAGGAAGGAATACTATAACAAACCAAAAAATACAACACATTGTTGAAATGATCAATCAAATTCATATATTATCCCAAAGGAAAACCCCTGAAACACTATCCAAACAAGACACAATAAATTTACACAAACAAACAACAACAATGAACAAGGTTGCGCGTACCTTGGTAGAACTGAAAAATTGGGAGCTCTCCAATCCCAAAACACACCCATGTATGATGTTGGAAGTTATATAGCTTTGAGAAAGACTACCTACTACCATTCCAATACTAATGAAAATCTGAGTTACTAGTATGAGGAGACACAAATAGGCTCCCCACCCTAAGAGACGACTTAAATTTTCCAAAGACAGAATCAAGACACTAATAGGGGATGCCTGAACAGACTCCCTAGTTCAAGTGGTATAAATCCATTAGACATTTATAAAAGAATATACATGAGACTCATAGTGGGTCTTCCCACTATATGAACCAACCATCAAAACCGACCAGCATGGGCCAGCTCAAAGGGACCACAAAATTTAACGATCTGGGACAGTCGAATAGTTAGTTCACCTGGTTTAGGAAAACATGTTCTAACAGTGGTAATACATATATATTAATGGTTTATTACGTAATAGTTTCTACTTACTGTGCACAAACCATGTTCTCAATATTAAATCCAAATTTCAAACCTTTCTAAAAAACTCAATGGAAACCAATGTGGGAAATAAGGACATTGGGCTATAATATGGGCACGATTCCCTCCTCCTCTTTCCAAAAAATGGGAATAATATAAGAAATATGAAGACACCAAAGGTTTAAAATTTTCACATCTTTTATACATAGTACAAAACTTTGAGAAAGGGATTGAATGACCCCGGGATTTCCTCTGACTACATGCCATCTTTACTCTGAGACCTATAGATGGAGCTCAAATGATTGAAGTATCATAGGCCTCATATATTGGCTTTGGAAAACCCCCAAATAGAACTTATCCTTTAGGTTACAAGAAAACTATACCCTAATCCAAGATGACTTCACTAGGACATAACACATTCCAAATGCACATTACCCTAACCTAACATTTCACGGAAACATGTTCATAGATGATGCACACACAACACCACTTGTTTCTTCATATGAGAAATGAAAAGAAGAAATGATATATAGAAAAACATTCCTCTAAAAAATGTATGTAGAGTCTTCTAAAAGGATACACACTTCTAAAAAATAACAAATACTCATAGAAGATTGTACAACTTACACTTTATAATCAAATGATCACACAATAGAAGAAGGTGTCACCAAGAATGACCATTGCCACTGATAGAAACAATAAATAGAAAGGGACCTTATTATACATCCCCAAACATCAAACAATTCTAGAAAGTGGCTATAACATCCACACATGAAAATATATCCTACACTGGTGGTTCAACAAGAACCCATGTTTGAAGAGACTATGAATGACCCATAGGCCTTCTTAGACACCATCCACACTAACAACCCCATACAAATTTCACCTTCAATGAATCAGGTAACTTAAGAACCATTGGTCTAATTAAACCTTCCATTGGAACTCTCCCACCACAACAGGATCCCCAAAACAATGAATGTAAATTGTGTAAACTCAATCTCCAAAGATCAAGAAAAAATTATCCCTTATTTTGATTAACCTGAGGATCCTCTAATGATGAAAGAATTGGGGATTCACATAATTCATTCATTAACTCATAATCAGTGTGTACCTTATCCAACGAGAGAACCCAAGGACCCAACCATGATGGTTCATTGGTCAAAAAATTCTGTAAATGAGAACCACACATATGAGGGGTACCATCGTAATGTCTCCCTAAACATTTCTCATAAGAGACCACTAAACGTCCCTTCAACCCCACTTACCAACGAAAAAACCCAAAACAGCGTTCAAACAAGAGGGGTTCTCGGACTCAAAACATCCCACAAAGGAATTAAAAAAAACACAGGACACAACATCCAAACCCTTTCATAAACACATCATTTTCCCATTAAAATCATCTATATGAAAAAAATAGTTCAGCGGTTAGTGTATACACCAATGGTACCCAAAGGGCCTCACACATGCATGTTTCTATGCCACACCGGGCACCCTCCTCATATCCACCTAGGCACTCCTCCAGTCATGTCATTAAACATCCATTATCACATATAACCCAAGGCACGTGGTTACTCCCATATGTAACAAATATTAAAACAAAAATCATTTCCACTTTTCGAAACTGAAAAATTAAACCAATAATTACTTTTTATTTCTCAAGACTATTAACCCCGAAATCTAAATCCAAATTCACAACATAAATTTTTTTTTATAAAGACACAATCATTCAAATTAAATCTCACATTCAAGATATTCAAATCAATTGCAATACATCCTGACCCCTTTAATAACACTTCTAGTTTTATGACAACACCATTTGATCATTACCCATTCGTTGAAAAACTCAACTATTATTTTTTAAAACAAGGTGCCCATGATTTGTAAAATTTTTCAAATGATCTACAATAATTTAATAAAAACTCACTTTTAATTCATGTACATTAATTTAAAAACATTTTATCTCATTTAAAGACACTTCTAATTTCATGAAAAAGTCCATTTCATAAATCCCTATTAAATTAGGAACAAAACTCAACTAATTTAAAAAAAGTATTCTAAAATTTAATAAAACCTTTCAAATGATCTCTAATTATGAAAAAAAATCCATTTCTAAACTCCACACAGGAATTTCAGAACATTTCTTCCCATTAATAAACCATTCAATAGTTTACAAAACGCTATTAGAAACACCTTTTAAAAAAACATATTTAATATAATTTTTTTACTTTCAAAAGAGGTGTAAATACACCATTTTCCATTTCTTGGCAATTCTGAAAATTCAGTTCCATCTTTTCACAAATCAAACTATTCCCTCGTTATTAGAAAATCCTTTGTCAATAACATTTCTCTTCTTAAAAAAATGTAATTTTTTCTTTAATACCAAACATCCAAGATTTATAAACTAAAGGACATAAGCAATGCGAGGGGAAACTTATTTTGGGGAGTGACATGGACAAATGGTTGGTGGCCATATTACCATCAATTCACCATCATAGAGAGTTTTCTAGAGAAATATCCCTCGCTTTACATGGCTTTCCATGACCTACGAGCTCACCGAGACTATTAACCCAACTCTATTTTCATTTCCCCAAATCATCATGAAACTAAGAAAACCAACTGAATTTGATAAATACTAAGATCCACATGTGAATCGAATCTCATCTTTAGGTGTGATGTCCAGGCACACTACATATAAACAGAATTTCAAGTCCTGACAATCATATCTCCGGACTATCCTCACTCTTCCCAGTTAACATAAACCAAAGAGAAGGAACCTAACCTCCTATAATAACATATTTTAAAAAACCAAATCTGGTCACCATCAAAACCATCACCCCAACCCAGCATGTAGTAAGGACCGAAGGGCATTCCCAATCCCCACAGGCTTTTACAAGTTCCGGGTATTGGAAAATGGAATTTGGGAATGATAAATCCGAGTTTATAGACATATAACAACAAAAAAATCCAACAAAAAAAATATGGATTAAAAAACCATATATTACAAAAATTCAGTATTGAATTATATAATTTTAAACAATTCTCAAAGACTATAAGATATGAAGAAACCAAAAATAGATATCCCATGGAAATCCTCATGGGAAGAGGCACCTCCCTCAAGTCATCTCCACGACACTACACCAAGGACAAATAAAAAACATAACCATTGGCAGTAAATGAATTACCCAAACTTGTGACATAATAACCAAGTTTACATACACCCAAAGGTGTAAGTACAGTGTGATCCAAAGCCCTATAAGAATCTACCACTAAAATATTTCCCACGATAAACATTCAGATATGGAAAGCATAAATGATTTCATAAATATTAAACGCTAATATGAAATTTAAAGAGATGAAACTTTATATAAAAATAGTTTTCAACTGGGATACATTAAGGAATCAACACATTCAAATAGAATTACAAAGATACTAAATTTTCCAGCCCAACATACTATATGCCGACGATAAGAATAAAATATCTAATGAGCACATGAAACCGAAAAATAACTCCTAGGGATTAGCTCGATGAGTGTCTTAGGTACCACATATCTCAGTGAAAGTAAGCATAAAAGTAACTGTTCTTGTACACACAATACACCAGTAGAGGTCATACCCATAACCTATTGGTTCTCTAATAATATCATCATAATCATAATCATTGTTTAGTTAGTGTTTTCAGTGTCAAACATGCTACGTGAAACTGCGGCCAAACCCAACATGATCACTGTCATACTAGTACACGTCCACCCACATAGATACCCAGGTTTTCCCTATTGTTCTCAAATAAGTTCCAAATACCATGAAATAAAATTTTCAAATTTAAATGCCACTTCCATTTCAAACACACACCAACAGCCCACATGTATATAACATAAGTCACATAATCCCATTTTTTATTCATATTCATTTTGAAATCACACTCAAACCAAAACATCCCACAATACTTTTGACATCTCTTCCACACATCAAAATCTACATTGAACAATTTTATAAAACTTTTACAAGATAGTAAAAATAAAATAAAATCCCACAAACATGTCACATAATACTTCCTTTAAAAACAGAACTCATTTTTCACATCATCCTCACACAAAACATCCAAAAATGTGTTCCACACCTTTCTTTCAATTTGATAAATCGATTCAGAAATTTATAAAAAATTATAATTTTTTTTACAACATAATGAAGTGATTTACCTTTCAAAAAGCCATATTAAGTGAACACACTCGCCAAAATAGAACATGTATATCATTTTCCCACTTTGTGAAATCAATAAATCATTATAGTTTTCGTAAAACAATCCCAACAGGTGTAAATATGATTTTCAGAGAAAACCCACTCCAAAACCCTCCTTCAAGGAAAAAATTATTCCAAATAATTTCCAAACCCTAATTTCCAACCTAAACAACATTTAATAAACCACTTGAACATGTTATAAAATAATCCCAAATATTACCATTATAATTATAGATGGAATTCACCCAATTTTATGAAAAAGTTTAACTATAAAATTAACCTATTGAAAAACTCCATAAAAAATCGTTTTTTCACAATAAAAAACATATAAATAACCTTCAAGATAATTAAATCAAGAATGATAACTCATCAAAAAATACTTACACATGGAATCACCTACCTTCTGTGTCAAAACCATGAAATCATGGTGTGAAACCTCAACTACACCACCGCCATCCCACGATAGAGTCAAATTTAACCTAAAATGAAAATATTTGAAAAATAGGCAAAAAAACCCTAGGTACGAACCCTGACATTTTTACCTTTTAGAACTTCATGAAAGGGGGAAGAAACCCTATGGAAATGGGACGAACATGAGGGGAAACCCACTTAATTGAGATTTCTTGAATAAAATGACACAAATACACTAGTAGATGAATTCCCAAATAACTGAAAATTAAATTTAGGTTTGAATATGGATATGGATATCATGTAAGAACTTGAATGGGGGAAAAAGTGTAAAAATTAAAGGAGTTATGAAGGAAACAATTTACCTCTTCAAATCTAGAAGATTTTGGAAATCTTGAGATATTTCTCCCTAATTAGAGATGAATATGAGCTCCAAAAATATGAAAAAGATCATGGGGGTGGGATTTGGGTATGTGCTATTGAGTGAGAGTTGGGATAACTAAAAAAATTAAAAATTTAATGAGATATTAAAGAAGTAAAATCAACATTTAAAGAAGGATATATGCTTTCAAACTGGACCAATACCTTAATTAAAAAACCCAAATCCATCATTATTATTGATTTCCAAGAGGTCCAAATTGATATGGTGTTTTTAATTTACTAGGGGATGATAATTGGGATGTTTAATTTGGTTTAAAATCATGAAAAAGGTAGAAGTTATAAAATAAACCAAATTGGTTATTATATCATGAAATGGGCTCACAGTTTGGCTCAAATTTTGAAAACCCACCATTTCCACCAAAATGGACGGGAAACCCCCCAAAAAGAAAGGAAGAATGGAAATTAAATTAAAAAACTATAAAATAAGTAATTTATGTGACACCTTATTTCCATATTTATCATTGAAATATGGAAACGTTATTCATGCTTACGTACAACATACCATCCCCAGGATTTTAATGTTGTACATTTTTCATAACCGAACATAAATGGTTTGATTTAAATGATTAAATTTACATATAAAAGTGACTATTATTTCATTAATATTATTATGGTGATGGTTTAATCATGACCACTTTGACTATTGACATCATATAGACGACATATTGAACTAACATACTGAATAATGGAAAAATATCTGATCTTAGTTTAAATAATTAACTAATTGTTAGAACATGAAAAAAAATTATATAAAATGAATAAAAAACCATAACAATGTTCACATGAATTTATAGATTAACCTATTCTTATTATTTATGAAGAAAAAGAAAATATGTGATGAATCAAACCCCATGTAATGGATTTCATCTCAATCCCTTTTCATTAAGGTTTATTTTGATTCAATACACCACCTTCTTTAATAAGGTGTATAATCATCCCCTTTGAATTATAATTTCATTAAATGGATTTAAAAAGGATTATTTTTTAAGAATTATTTTACTTCATTAAACAAAAAAATGAATATTTTGAAATGTATATGGTGATAATGAATTTTCCACCATTGTGACTAATATTTGATATTTGGCTTTCTCTATCAGTTGTAATATTTAAAAAAAATTCCATTTTCCATTTTCCAGTATTTTATTATTGAAAATGATTTTAATAATGGACTCTTTCATTCATTATCTTGGAATGATATCTTATGATTTGAAAGTGGAAATGTTATTTTTTCCATGATGCATGTTTTATATGTTATGTTTATGATATGGTTACTGGGAATTGTTTATGTGTTTTGGTGATTCGATGAAAAACTGAGGGTGAGAGAGAAAAAGATAGATCTCCAATTAATTTTGTAATGAGAAGGATCTAAATTTATAGGTTTCTCCTTGTATATTCATGGAATACACCACGATGCATTTTGAAAATGTATCGGTGAAGGCTACTGCCTGTGTATCTGTGAAATATTCAATGTAACAATTTTTTGGATAATATAAATTTCTTTAATGATATATGTTTTCGTTGGATTTTTATTAGAATTGGATTATTTCACGAGGAATGATAAAGGGTTTATGTTTTATGTGTGAAAAGTGTAATTTTTTCATGATTTTAAAAGATTCATGTTTGAACTATTCGTTTCAATATTTTATCAACCATATTACGATTTTGGTGCTCATCTTATGTTTTAAAATGTTTTTCACATGGTATAAGTTTGGGTATGTGAAATGAGGATGAAAAAATGAATGTTATGTAGATTTTTTTCACGAAAAATAAATCATGTTTTATTTTAAAAGTTTTATATTTTTATAAAAATAGATACTATTTTAGTTGTATCCCCTTTTTATGTATAAGTGTTGTTATATGTGAATTATGACCTAATTATCTAAAACACTAAACTAGAAAATATAAATAGTGTGAATGAATGTAATTCTTGACTTAATTTAATATTATGCAATGTTTATGGTTGGTTCCTTTTATTAATCATTATAAACATTGTGGAAATGATGAAATCCTGGTCTAATTATGAGGACCATGAAAAATAAAAAGTCACAAAACACATTAAAAACAATGGATTTAATACTAAAATCAATGGAAATAATGAAATATTATTATTAATGGGTGATATAGTTTTTTAAATTGATCATATATGTTAATTTAAATATTAATATGGTTATAGTATAAGTTAATAACATGATTAATACCATCACAGTTGTTTTTAATAAGTTTTAAACCAAAACAATATGTAAGGAAAGAGATTTTTTCTCAATTTACATTTCATTGATAATTTTTTGTTATTATATTCCAATTCATTTTTATTTGGGGTATATACTCCCACATTGAATTATAATATCACAAATAAATCATTATTCATGGTATTTTTTATTTTAATTTGAATTATTTCATCCAAGGGGATTTTAATTTAAAATATTCATGTGATAATATTTATTGTGAAATCTCACATTCATTTATGATTATTAACATTATTTTGAGAAAATCACTTTATTGTAATCACATTTCACTGTATATTACATTTATATTAAATTTAAAAATTATTTTGTGATGAATATGTTTGTTTAATAAATTTTACACTATTTTTGTATGTGATATTTACTTTTAATGTTTTTTGATCATGTGGGGAAATATTTTCAAATCTGTATCCTTTACTCAATAAGGATATTTGAAAAAAGTTAATGTTTATGAGAAAAATGGATTATTAAATATTTGATGAATGATATTTATTGTTATGACATGAGTTGGTGAAAATCTAACATAATCCCCTCGAAGCATTGGTCATATCATGAGAGAAATCAGTTGACCAAATTTGATTGTTTTTTACTGGTATCCTTTAAACAATCTAGTGAATTGTCTTGATGGTAAAGTTACTATATACCCAGGAAATATGGGGTAAAATAATTAATAATTTAATTTATCTATAATACAATAATTATTATTATATTTTAGATTTTTATTTGAAATTATCTATGGATACATTTCATCATCTATTTATTAATGAAATGAAATGTGTTTCAGTTATTTACATTGCTATATTGAGTATACCTTATCTGGATATTTATGTGGTAATTGTGTTCTATTTTCAATCACTCCATTTTAATTATTATTATTGAATAATGATTTATTACATGGTAATTAACACTTACTGAGTATTTGGGATGACACTTATTTAGTTTCCTTACTCCATGATATGAAGATGTATTCTTGGGATGAGTTTCAAGGATGTAGTGCCTTTACTTTTGTTTGGATTTATTTTTCTTTTCCCGTTGTTTTATTTGTATCATTAATGTAATTTTTTTCCCAAAACGTCAATAATTCTCGATCCTATGGTATGAGAATAATGAATATATACCAATGTAATACACTAGGGAAACAACTCTGTACTATTGGGGTAAGGGTCGTTAATGCCAATATCAGAGAATGTTAGATAGATTCCATTTAAATTTTATTTATGAAAAAATATAATAGGGAAAATAACCATCAGATTTAAATTGTAGATATTTATAGAAGAAAATCCCAATGTTTTGGTAAGGATTATATTTTTTGGGTCTTCCTAGTGTAACATCATTGTATGTATATTACTAGTGGATGTGGTTCTGATTGAAATGTACATAGGGGTAATAACTCTGAAAAAGGTGCATTATTACTAACTAGAGGATAACCTCACACACAAAAACTGGCCTTACTGAACAACTAGTTTGATACTCATGGTGGATATTCATAGGATAAATTATATTTTCTTTACAAACCATTATAATGAATTTGAATGAAATGATATAATAAACGAAATCATCCATATGATTATTAGATTACTTTATATTAAGTATTTCACTAGCTTTGAGATTATAAATTATCAATTAAAATTCATAATATTATGATATAATTCATTATATTACATATATTAGAGATGTGACATATATGTATGAATGATATCAAAACTCATGACCAATTTAGTAATTTCCCTACAAAAGGTATTGATATACCTGGTATTGTAACTAAAAATGTTTTGGATATACTATGGTAGATTAATTAGGTCATGAAACATAACCTATCCAAGATGAAGAAACATCTTAAACAATGATATTATCTGATGTTGTATTGATTTATGTGATAGGAGACCCCATTTATTACTAATAAAATTGATATAATGGTAGTGGATAAAGGAATTAAGTCTCTGGAAAATATATTTTTGGCATTAGGATGAGGTGAAAAAGAAATGGTAACACATAAAATGTTTATTCCCAATAGAGATACTGATCAATCGTGGTTATTGATCCTTAATACTAATGGGGAAGAGGGAATAGAAATCATGGAAAGGAACTAATTTAAGAAGACTTTCTTGGATAAATATATCTGTAATACCCCAAGCTTCCACGGTACGTTTCCTTTCGAATAATTCAATAGCGTGTGTTATACGCAACCTCGAGCTCTAACACACACCACAACTAATTAAACTAGCCATTGTGAATAGTAATACTTACTTTTTGAAATTTTATAAATTTTATTTATCAAAATAGTCTTCATCTTTGGATTTGGAATAATGAAATTAGCCTATGTTGAATTTTTGGTATTTTTCTGAGAACTTCTAATTTTTTATGAACAGTGAAAAATACTTAAAAAACAACTTTTTAAATAAAAATAATTTATAGTGAAAAATTATACTATCTAGTGGTTTTAAAGTATAATTAGAATATATTTTTACCATTTTATCCAATGGTGGTCATTAGAATTAATTTAACATTGAAATCAGACATAAACAATTGTCATTCTTTTGATATAAATTGTTTCTTAGAAACACGCCATTTTTAGTAACAGCGGGAATTAATTATAAAATTAATTAATTCAACTTATATGTTTGTAATTTTGTAAAATATAAATCATTTTTGAATTCGGAATATCAATTATAGCTTACGGTGAAATTTTGGATTTGTTCTGAAAAACTTCAATTTTTGATGAATAGTGAAACCACTAAGTGGTAGTCAAATAACTGATTTTTCATTTAAATGAAATATTACCACTTCTGCGATTTGATTTTCAAAAATCCAACATACATGGTTGTCATTAAGAAGTAAAATGTGGTTCAATGAGATTAAAATAAATTTTTGGTGAATAGTAACTTTTAAGTTCTTAATCGCGATTAGAGGTAATTAGTGTAGTTTAAGGTACAAATAATGTTTTTATAATATGAGATGAGCATGAAACTTGTACTACTCCTATTGGATGAGTCATGGCCGACCAAGACAACCCATGGGTCAACTTGGGGACCCCATGGAGCCACTTTAGTTAAAAAATGACATAAACACCTTTTATTTAAAGTAAAAAAATGACACAAACATAAAATGTTTTACTAAAACAATTTTCACGTGGGGTTACACAAGTCCAAATATTGATTATAAATATTCATTAGAAAGATAAAAAGCTTTCCTACATCATAGGATTTTTTTATAATTTTTATACATTAAATAAATTAAATTATTTATGACATCATTATGATGTGGCGATGACCTCATTATTTAACAATTTAGATAAAATGAGAAGATAATGCAAAATCCAAGGCTTACACTTGTCCAAAGCCTATTGGATGAAGATATTTCGAACCCTTATCACCTTAGCCACGAATTATATAAGTGTGGGACCTTTAGAATCCAAAAATAATTGTATAATAATGTAACATTTCAATCTTTCCAAAAGAGCCCCTCCTCTCCTCTTATAAAAGACCCCCAACTCTACCACCTTATTCACACTTTCAATCCTTTTTGTTCAGCCAACCTCTGCCCAAATACTCTCCCATCTTCTCTCCCTTCATCCTAGAAGCTTTACTTTAGTCATAAAGCCATCCTAAGGAGTCCTTTTGATCAAATCAAAAGGAAGAACCCGAAGAAGAGGTAACATTTTCATCACCCTCTTTCATGTTTCTTCCTTCTTCCACTCCCTCTTTGTTTATTATTTCAATTCTAAAATTATAACTCCAGTATCTTCTATATACTGTGATGTTATTATAAATATGGAACAACCATATTCAGTATTCTACCCATCATTTGAATGACATGTCACAATACGTGCGTACGTACGGCTTACCGTCTCCACGTCGTGGTGTAATTGTTATTCAATATATTATTATTTAGATGGGTATAATAATGATATGTAATTCATGTAAATAATAAATATAACATGATAATGATTCTTTATATATGATATACTATCCAATTATATATTATTTTAATATCAACATAATGATATTGTCGCTCGTGCGTACGTACGGACTACCGTCTCCACGAACGCGATGAGATTCATTCTCCGTCGTATCCATTCAAGTATAATTATCATTTGATGATTTAAAAATAATGTTTAAGGACATGATATGATTCTGGATATGAATAATATACAACCTATCCATGAAAAACATGACTTACGTAACAAAACATATAGGAAAACGAGTAAGTTAACACCCGAAACAACGATAAATCTAAGATATTGTTAACAAAGCAATGTTAAAAGATCATATATGATATCATATGAATGTATATGATTCTTGTATAATTTAATAACAATTATTTCACCATTATACAGGAGTTTAACCTACCCCAACCAAGGAAAAGTACAAGGTAAGGGTTTACTTCACAACCTCTTCATTATCCAAGGTTGTTTATACATAATTATCTACTAGGACCTCGTTATCATCCACATCCATGTTTCTTCAAAATGTATTTCAAAACATTTTTATTATTTACAAGAATATGGGTTAAAGTCATTTATACCTTTTTTTACTTTTTATAAGAGGAGTCTTTCCGTCATTTTCAAAACAAGGTCCTTTTTAACCTTTTCGACAAAATTGAGGTAAGAATGTCTTTTTTAACTTATACGGCGGGTGCGGTTATTTTCCGCCATTATAAAATCTTCAAATCTTTCCTTACAAGCTTATAAGAATATTTTCAAGAAAATGTTTCTTTTTATATGGCTCTTAAATGATTTCAAAAATAGAAAGAGATATTTCTCTAAAAAGTGTTTTGATTTCATCTATGTCAATATCCTTTGATGGATTTTACGCTTATTTGAAGTTGATTTATTATAATACAAAACTTCTATATTGTATTGAAGGTTTTGTGATATGTTTGACTGTGGATGTGCTATTTTATACCATTCATAGTTTATGGTGAAATTATTGACATTTCGTATGCTAGTTTTAATACGAATGTTTATGTTATGTTTAAACCATTTCATATGGGAATGCATTGGACTTAATATGTGACGGGTGGAGCCCGCTATAGCTCCTCGATGCATCGGTAGGTCTCATGAGACAAACTAGTGTCTTGGAACAAGGCCTTGACAAAATCTTATTTGTAGTCTTGGCACGAGGCCTTGGCTATGTGGTTATGATAGTCTGGCATTATGCATTCCAACATTATGAAAGTGGTTATTGATATTTCATGTGATTATTCGTCTAGTAGAATATCCATGTGAGTAAGTAATGGCATTATTTTATTTTACTTTTGCCATATTATGCTGAAGTTCAAGTTCAATAAGGCTTTTGTTTTAGTTATACATTGCCTTAAATGCTTATGTTTTCTTATAAAAGCTTCCGCAATATTGTTATCCTTACTGAGCATCTGAGCTCACCCCTTTCAATGTTTAAATATTTTCGAGGATGTGAAGATGTGTATTATGACTGACTTGCGAGAATAGTCAGTGAAGATATGAGTGTGGACTATGAAGACCATGTTATTGTAGTTTGTTTACTTTTGATGCAATGAAAGACTCATGAATGTATCTAGTGTTTCCAAGGCTACTAAACTAATCGGTCTTTCGAGACATGATCTTTTGTGATCATGCCAATGTTACGAAGTAATGCACCGACTCTGGGTAGCTGGGGTCGGGGCGTTACAGTTGGTATCAGAGGATGTTTATTACAAACCTTGGAAGCTAGATTTAGATAAACTCTGATTAGAGCACATAGACCTAAGATGAACTTTGAGGATTAGTATAGAAGAACTTCCTAGAATTTTGGTATTGTAGAGATGTTGTGAGTTTTCCGAGCAATACATCCCTGTCTGGATACGAGCAGGTAGAGGCGGCTCTGGCACAGATGTACCTAGGGGTAAAACCCGAAAACACTGCTTTGATCTAGACTCGAACGGGAACTGGTGCACGACAACGGGCCTTGCTGCACTCTTGGTTACGACACTCCCGGGGGATATTCTTAGGATAACTCTCATTTTCATTACAAATCATTATGAAGGGTTTATGAGTATATAATTCTTCAAAGAAAACATTTTTATGATTATGGATTATATCCATAAATAGTTCAATTTATGTTATGTGTGTTATAAGTATGGGATTATGTATTTTGATTCATAAACTGATCTAGTTTATGCCATTGTTTAGAAATGGCGCCTAGTGGAAGAAATGGAAACCGTATCATTGCACGCACTCCATGTAGGGATTTCCCTCCTGCTCAAGATAATTATAGTGGGTCTGGTGATGCAACTGGTTCCGATCAGCTAATCACCATACTGGGACAACTTACTCAGGTTATGAATAATAACCTTACCCGTATGGAGCACCCTGATCCACAGCGTGGAGGATCAATGTTAGATCGATTCATGAGGCAAAAACCACCAACGTTCAATGGGAGTACAAATCCCTTAGTAGCCGAGCAATGGATAAATTCCCTAGAGAAAATATTTCAGGCTTTGGGGAGCAGTGAAAGGGAAAAAGTTATCATGGAAGTCTACCGCCTCACTGGATATGCCGATCAATGGTGGTCACTAATTCAAAACAAAAAGGAAGATGATGAATTAACAAACATGGAATGGCAGGAGTTCAAAGAGCTGTTCTTAGAAAAATACTTTCCTCGAGACCATTGAGCGGATATGGAAAGGCAATTTCTGAGTCTAAGGCAGAAGGAGGATGAGAATGTCGCAAAGTATGAGGCTAACTTTACAAGGTTAGAAAGGTATGCTGCAGATTACATACGTAACCCAAGAAGTAAGACTGCTCGTTTCTTTGATGGGTTGAAACCATTTCTCCGCCGAGCTTTAGTATCACAAACCTTCTATTCATACGAAGGTATTGTCTCGTGCACTATCAAGACAGAAAAGGAATTCTCTAAGTCTTATGACTTTAAAGCAAAGCAAGAGAAGAAGAGACCTGATGATCAATCTGGGAATGGAAATAAAGGGAAGAAGGGAAAGGTTGAATATCCATCTTGTGGTAAATGCGGGAAGAAACATCCTGGTACTTGCTTGAAGGGAATGGGAGTCTGTTACAAGTGTGGTGAAAAAGGCCACCAAGCTCATGATTGCAAGGGGAAGAAGGAAGCTACCAACGTTCGGTGCTACAATTGCAGGGATATGGGGAATTATGCAAATGAATGTCCTAAGCGTCAGGTGAACTTACCTCAAAAAAGGCCAAGGGATCAAGGCCAGGATTATGCTATCACTACTGATGAGGTAGAAGCTCCGAAAGACATGGTGGCAGGTAATTTAATGGTTTCCTCAAGTTTAGCAAATGCATTATTTGATTCTGGATCATCGCATTGTTTCATATCCTCCCAGTTTTCTAAGAAAATTAGATATTTCCAATTTGATTTAACAAGGGAGTTGTCGGTCAAAACCCCAAAGGGAAGTATTGTTGCAACAAAGTTTTGTCGATTAGTTCCCATTAGAGAACCTAAATGTTCTTTACCTGCTGATCTCATCCTCATACCCATGATTGAATTTGATATAATCCTCGGTCTGGATTGGCTTTCGGACCATGATGCAAAAATTTATTGTAAGAGGAAAGAGGTTACGATTCTTGATGATGATGATAAGAAACACCTTATCTTTAGAGCCGAATCGTCGCCACATAATTCTTATCTAGATCCACCCCCAGTAGCTCAACTAAATTCAATTATTGGGGAGGAAGAGAAGGAAATTACCGAGGCTGAGGAAAGGAAGATTCAAATAGAGGATGTACCTATTGTGAGAGATTATGTTGATGTGTTTCCGGAAGATTTACCTGGACATCCTCCAGAACGAGAAGTTGAGTTTTCCATTGATTTAATTCCTGGATCAAGGCCCATATCGAAGACCCCTTATAGAATGGCCACTGTGGAATTAGTTGAACTAAAGAAACAACTATAGGAATTGAGTAATAAGGGATTTATTCTCCCTAGTGTTTCTCCTTGGGGAGCCCCTGTTCTTTTTGTTAAGAAGAAAGATGGATCTATGAGGTTGTGCATTGACTATAGGGAGATCAATGCTATAACAATAAAGATCAAGTATCCCCTACCTCGCATTGATGATTTGTTTGACCAACTGCATGGAGCTCAATACTTTTCAAAGATTGACCTTCGGTCTGGAGACCATCAGTTGTGTGTGAAGAAGGAAGACGTTCCAAAGACATCATTTCGAACAAGGTACGGGCATTACGAGTTTACAGTAATGCATTTTGGATTGACTAATGCACCCTCTGTTTTCATGGATCTGATGAATAGAGTTTTCAAGGAATATCTTGATGACTTTGTAGTGGTATTTATTGATGATATCTTGGTATACTCCAAATGCCACGAAGATCATGAAAATCACTTACGCATTATCCTGAAGACTCTTAGAAGACATGAATTATATGGGAAATTTAGCAAGTGTGAATTCTGGCTTCATGAGATTTCTTTTCTTGGCCATATTGTCTCTAAGGATGTAATTTACGTTGATCCTTCTAAAACCAAGGCAATCCAAGAATGGCCAGCACCGACAAGTATAACTGAGGTACGCAGTTTTATTGGTTTAGCAGGTTATTATCGACGTTTCGTCCAGAATTTTGCCTGATTGGCTAACCCATTGACAAAGCTCACACGTAAAGGGATTATATTTGTCTGGACAAAAGAGTGTGAAGAATGTTTTGAAGAACTAAAGAGAAGATTAGTCAATGCCCCTGTATTGACTCTACCATCGGGGAATGATGGGTTTGTTATTTATAGTGATGCATCGAAGAAAGGACTTGGTTGTGTCCTTATGCAGAATGATAAGGTCATTGCCTATGCATCACGACAGCTAAAAATTCATGAGCAAAACTATCCTACTCATGATCTTGAGTTAGCAGCTGTGATCTTTGCTTTAAAGATATGGAGACATTACCTCTATGGTGAAAAATGTGAGATTTATACTGATCACAAGAGTTTGAAGTATATTTTCACACAAAAAGAACTCAACATGAGGCAAAGGCGATGGATTGAACTACTCAAGGATTATTATTGCACAATACGTTACCACCCGGGGAAGGAAAACAAGGTGGCAGATGCTTTGAGTAGAAAAGACCATGGAGTTTTGAATGTGATGAGAATTGAAAGGGATCCAATTTTCTTGGATCTAGTGAAGATGGACATGGGAATAACTAGGGAAGGTGAAACATCAATGCTTTTTCAAATAGTTGCCAAACCATCATTACTAGAAAGGATTAAGAGTTCTCAGACCAATGATGAAGAATTTCAGAAGAAGATTAAAGATGTGAATGATGGAAGATTGAGGGACTTTGTGTATAAGGATGGAATTTTGAAATTCAGGAAGAGACTTTGTGTTCCCGATATAACTGATCTAAAAAGGGAATTGCTGGATGATGCTCTTAGTTCCCATTTCTCTATACACCCTGGGAGCACCAAAATGTATAGAGATTTGAAGGAACATTTTTGGTGGGACAATATGAAGAGGGAGATTACTGATTTTGTGTCGAGGTGTATGGTTTGTCAACAAGTGAAAGCTGGAAGGCAACATCATGGTGGAGTATTGCAACCTCTTCCCATACCTAAGTGGAAATGGGATAATATTACGATGAACTTTTTCATGGGACTACCAAAGAATCCTAGAAGGAATGATGCAATATGGGTCATTATTGATCGTCTTACTAAGTCAGCACATTTTCTGGCTATACGGGAGGATCAACCACTTGAACGTCTAGAAAGATTATATATTAATGAAGTTGTAAGACTTCATGGAGTACCCCTATCGATTGTTTCTGATCGTGATCCTCGTTTTACTTCAAGATTCTGGAAAAGTCTTCAAAAGGCCTTGGATACTGAACTTTGTTTGAGCACTGCCTATTACCCTCAAACAGATGGACAATCAGAACGGACTATTCAAACCTTAGAAGACATGTTGAGATCATGCTCTTTTGACTTTCAGGGTATGTGGGATCAATACTTACCACTAGTAGAATTTTCCTATAACAATAGCTTCCATTCAAGCATTCAGATGGCACCTTATGAAGCGTTATACGGAAAGAGATGTCGTACACCAACCTGTTGGGATGAAATTGGTGAAAGAAAACTTGTGGGACCAGAACTGGTGGAAGAAACAATGGAAAAGGTGAAGGTAATCCAAAACCACATCAAATCAGCTCAAAGTAGGCATAAGAGCAATGCCGATAACAGAAGAAAGGTTTTGGAATTTCAGGTGGGAGATCATGTTTTCCTAAAGGTATCTCCATGGAAGGGAGTTATACGTTTTGGTAAGAAGGGTAAGTTGAGTCCCAGGTACATCGGACCTTTCAAAATTCTAGATCGTATTGGGGCTGTAGCTTATCGTTTGGGGATGCCGCCAAATCTCTCCAAAGTTTACGATGTTTTCCACGTATCTCTGTTGAGGAAATACATGCCTGACCCAACGCATGTACTCATCTATGAGGAATTAGAACTGGAACCCGATCTGTCCTATTGTGAAGAGCCTGTCAGGATTCTTGATGTGAGGGAGAAGGTGCTGAGAAACCGGATGACTCGTCTAGTAAAGGTTTTGTGGAGAAATCATAAAATGGAAGAGGCAACGTGGGAACCTGAGGAAATTATGATGAAGAACCACCCGAGTCTTTTTATGTAGTAATACCCTAGAAATTGCGAGGATGCAATTATTTGAAGGAGGGAGAATGTAACACCCCAAGCTTCCATGGTACGTTTCCTTTCGAATAATGCAATAGCGTGTGTTGTACGCAACCTCGAGCTCTAACACACACCACAACTAATTAAACTAGCCGTTGTGAATAGTAATACCTACTTTTCGAAATTTTATAAATTTTATTTATCAAAATAGACTTCATCTTTGGATTTGGAATAACGAAATTAGCCTATGTTGAATTTTTGGTATTTTTCTGAGAACTTCTAATTTTTTATGAATAGTGAAAAATACTTAAAAAAAACTTTTTAAATCAAAAGAATTTATAGTGAAAAATTATACTATTTAGTGGTTTTAATGTATAATTAGAATATATTTTTACCATTTTATCCAATTATGGTCATTAGAATTAATTTAACATTGAAATCAGACATAAACAATTGTCCATCTTTTGATATAAATTGTTTTTTAGAAACACGCCATTTTTTGTAACAGCGGGAATTAATTATAAAATTAATTAATGCAACTTATATGTTTGTAATTTTGTAAAATAGATATCATTTTTGAATTCAGAATATCAATTATAGCTTAGGGTGAAATTTTGGCTTTGTTCTGAAAAACTTCAATTTTTGATGAATAGTGAAACCACTAAGTGGTAGTTAAATAACTGATTTTTCATTTAAATGAAATATTACTACTTCTGCGATTTGATTTTCAAAAATCCGACATACATGGTTGTCATTAAGAAGTAAAATGTGGTTCAATGAGATTAAAATAAATTTTTGGTGAATAGTAACTTTAAAGTTCTTAATCGCGATTAGAGGTAATTAGTGTAGTTTAAGGTACAAATAATGTTTTTATAATATGAGATGAGCATGAAACTTGTCCTACTACTATTGGATGAGTCATGGCCGACCAAGAAAACCCATGGGTCAACTTGGGGACCCCATGGAACCACTTTAGTTAGAAAATGACATAAACACCTTTTATTTAATGTTAATGTAAAAAAATGACAGAAACATAAAATGTTTTACTAAAAAAATTTTTACGTGGGGTTACACAAGTCCGAATTTTGATTATAAATATTCATTAGAAAGATAAAAAGATTTCCTACATCATAGTATTTTTTTATAATTTTTAGACATTAAATAAATGAAATTATTTATGACATCATTATGATGTGGCGATGACCTCATTATTTAACGATTTCGATAAAATGAGAAGATAATGCAAAATCCAAGGCTTACACTTGTCCAAAGCCTATTGGATGAAGAGATTTCGAACCCTTATCACCTTATCCACGAATTATATAAGTGTGGGACCTTTATAATCCTAAAATCATTGTATAATAATGTAACATTTCAATCTTTCCAAAAGAGCCCCTCCTCTCCTCTTATAAAAGGCCCCCACCTCTACCACCTTATTCACACTTTCAAGCCTTTTGGATCGGCCAAACTCTGCCCAAATACTCTCCCAACTTCTCTCCCTTCATCCTAGAAGCTTTACGTTAGTCATAAAGCCATCCTAAGGAGTCCTTTTGATCAAATCAAAAGGAAGAACCCGAAGAAGAGGTAACATTTTCATCACCCTCTTTCATGTTTCTTCCTTCTTCCACTCCCTCTTTGTTTATTATTTCAATTCTAAAATTATAACTCCAGTATCTTCTATATACTGTGATGTTATTATAAATATGGAACAACCATATTCAGTATTCTACCCATCATTTGAATGACATGTCACCATACGTGCGTACGTACAGCTTACCGTCTCCACGTCGTGGTGTAATTGTTATTCAATATATTATTATTTAGATGGGTATAATAATGATATGTAATTCCTGTAAATAATAAATATAACATGATAATGATTATTTATATATGATATAATATCCAATTATATATTATTTTAATATCAAAATAATGATATTGTCGCTCGTGCGTACTTACGGACTACCGTCTCCACGAACGCGATGAGATTCATTCTCCGTCGTATCCATTCAAGTATAATTATCATTTGATGATTTAAAAATAATGTTTAAGGACATGATATCATTATGTATATGAATAAGATACAACCTATCCATGAAAAACATGACTTACGTAACAAAACATATAAGAAAACGAGTAAGTTAACACCCGAAACAACGATAAATCTAAGATATTGTTAACAAAGCAATGTTAAATGATCATATATGATATCATATGAATGTATATGATTTTTGTATAATTTAATAACAATTATTTCACCATTATACAGGAGGTTAACCTACCCCAACCAAGGAAAAGTACAAGGTAAGGTTTTACTTCACAACCTCTTCATTATCCAAGGTTGTTTATACATAATTATCTACTGGGATCTCGTTATCATCCACATCCATGTTTCTTCAAAATGTATTTCAAAACATTTTTATTATTTACAAGAATATAGGTTAAAGTAATTTATACCCTTTTTGACTTTTTATAAGAGGAGTCTTTCCGTCGTTTTCAAAACAAGGTCCTTTTTAACCTTTTCGACAAAATTGAGGTAAGAATGTCTTTTTTAACTTATACGGCGGGTGCGGTTATTTTCCGCCGTTATAAAATCTTCAAAGCTTTCCTTACAAGCTTATAAGAATATTTTCACGAAAATTTTTCTTTTTATATGGCTATTAAATGATTTCAAAAATAGAAAGAGATATTTCTCTAAAAAGTGTTTTGATTTCATCTATGTCAACATCCTTTGATGGATTTTACGCTTATTTGAAGTTGATTTATTATAATACAAAACTTCTATATTGTATTGAAGGTTTTGTGATATGTTTGACTGTGGATGTGCTATTTTATACCATTCATAGTTTATGGTGAAATTATTGACATTTCGTATACTAGTTTTAATACGAATGTTTATTTTATGTTTAAACCTTTTCATATGGGAATGCATTGGACTTAATATGTGACGGGTGGAGCCCGCTATAGCTCCTCGATGCATCGGTAGGTCTCATGAGACAAACTACTGTGTTGGCACAAGGCCTTGACAAAATCTTATTTGTAGTCTTGGCATGAGGCCTTGGCTATGTGGTTATGATAGTCTGGAATTATGCATTCCAACATTATGAAAGTGGTTATTGATATTTCATGTGATTATTCGTCTAGTAGAATATCCATGTGAGTAAGTAATGGAATTATTTTATTTTACTTTTGCCATATTATGCTGAAGTTCAAGTTCAATAAGGTTTTGTTTTAGTTATACATTGCCTTAAATGCTTATGTTTTCTTATAAAAACTTCCGCAATATTGTTATCCTTACTGAGCATCTGAGCTCACCCCTTTCAATGTTTAAATATTTTCCAGGATGTGAAGAAGTGTATTATGACTGACTTGCGAGAATAGTCAGTGAAGATATGAGTGTGGACTATGAATACCATGTTATTTTAGTTTGTTTACTTTTTATGTAATGAAAGACTTATGAATGTATCTAGTGTTTCCAAGGCTACTAAACTAATCGGTCTTTCGAGACTTGATCTTTTGTGATCATGCCAATGTTACGAAGTAATGCACCGACTCTGGGTAGCTGGGGTCGGGGCGTTACAATATCCCTCATGAGTAAAAAAATATGATGAATTGAAAGTTTCTTAGTTTAAAGTAAAAGGTTTAAGAATGTATTTCAGAGTATGAATCTTGCATTATAAGGTAATCTTGGTATTCTATATATTACATATGAAACATAGTGTGAAATGTTGATAACTTATTTTTAGTGTTTATCCCATACCTCTAAAGTGCGTTTTTTTCACAAAATTTTTCATTATATGATCAAAATTTATTATGTGACTTATATACATAAAAATATTTTTCAAAGTAATTTTTATTCAAAAGGAAACAAGATATGAAGAGGATAACATAGTGAATAGTGAATAAAGGCCATATGAGATGAAGGATTTCCCACATGTGATAACTTTATAAAGAACCGCATTGTGAAATGCTTGAAAGGATTATATTTTATATATAAATATTAAGAAAATTATTAGTAGAAAAAAGAAAAAAAGGAGGAAAGAAAACACTATTATTAAGTGTTTCACCTATATGGACAAAGGGTATTATGAAAATTAATCTCCCATTAAACAATGGGATATACCTCTGTAGATGCTTATGGATCATGTTAATTTTTTTTAGAAAAAACATGGTAGAGGGAAATATATGCCTTCATAAGATTATGATATTTAGAAATTGATATTTGGATATTTATATGATCGATATGAAAAAATTAAATTAGATACTAATAATAAATTTTGAACTGATTATAATGTTTTTTATCATAATATTTTCAAATAGTCATACAGTTAACCATTAATGAAGTGGTTTAAATTAGTATTTGGTTTTAGAGACTAATGTATTACTTCAACATATGATGTATCCTATTAGGAGAGATGAATTAGAAATAATTTAATGAAAAAAAGGATAATATTGTGGTTATGAAGTCAAACTGTGTCATGTATGTATATTTCCTTATATTCCTACAGAGCGAAATAATTTTTCAACTATAGAAAAAAGTTATTGAAGAAAAAGTGGTATCCTATAACATTTATATCCGATGAATCCTTGGGTCTTTCATATCATCACAAATTTATGTTCATGAGGCCTCTAAATATTTATTGTTCACTTATATTCTTGTGGAAAATGACCTAAATCACCGTTTATAATTATTTTATCATTTCTTCCATTTCCACTAATTGGCTTCTACTTTCAAACATGGTGATGTATTATTCTCTATGAACCTTGTACATTTTATTGATTCTTATTAAGATGATGTTTTATCAACCCTTATCATGATGTGTGATTTTTAATAAATTTATTTCCAAATATCAAACCATTAATTATCTCTATAATTTTTAAATTATGAGAACATAATTTATGTAAGGTGGGTAGGATATAACAACCTGAAATTTTGAAATAAGGACGTTGTATTTGACAACCTGTATGTCACGAAATACGATGTGTAGAATGGAATATAAAACCTAGGGAAATTAGTATATATTTAATGATTTAAATAAATTAACTCTATTATATATATTTTAATAATTTAACCACTATGTTATCTTGTAAAATGTAATAATGAAATTTCGTCGACGGTATCTATTACATGAAACATTGAGTTTTTCCAAAGAATATTAATATTATCATTTAAAATGAAAAGTATCTCATAGACATTAAATTACTAGTAATTAATAGTATTAAAAAAATTATGAAAATATAATATCTAAACAAATATAAAATTAATTAATTGGTTATTTGTTAATTATTAATGAACATAAAAACCAATAAATTATAAAGGAAACATCGCTATAAAAGCAATTTTATACCCCCAAAGGCGTTTTATTATAATAAGTTAAATTAATTACTATTAATTAATAATCATAAAAAAATTTATATTTTATATATTCAATTTATTTTTTTATATTCATCCAATATATTTGACAGTCCTAAGAGAAAAAAAATACAACTTTATATATAAAAAGCTGTAATTTTCAATATTCATTCTTGATGCCTTTTTGTGGAACAGTAGTAAAAAACTAAATATTTACAATTTTATAAAATTTATTTGAAAAAATAAAATTTATTTTTCAATACATAATGTGGAAATATGACTAGAAGGAATTGTTGTTATTTTTCTGAGATGTTTCATTTTTTATTAAATAGTGAAAAATACTGAAATTTAATTGAAAATTGAGTTTTCATAAAAAAATTTGTGTTGTTAAATTATATTTACAATTATTTTTAAAGTATTATTTGGTTAAATAAAAAAATATTAATCAATTTTTGTAATTGAACTCATTTTTATATTTATTTTATATATAAAAACCATGTAATCTTTTGAACATTGTCACATTAAAAACCCGCTTTCAAGTCATGTATGTGCGCTTAATTATAAATTTATTTTTCCTTGAATCTATGATTTTGATTTGAAAAAAAAATTCAATTTTTTAATAATACTAATTTATAATTTCTAAAAAGATCATATTAATTTTTGACCTAACTGATTAGTGAAAACAGTTAATGTAAATCACATCAACTATAGAAAAAAAAGTTCAGTTATTGATTAATAATAATTGATAAGGTGTGTAAATAAACCAAAAAATGTTAAAAAACCAATATATGTGCATTTTTATACCAAATACCATATTTTATCATAATGGTTTTTGTAAAATTTTGTATTGGAGACCTCCCAATAGTGTTTAGTTTTTGTTATTTACAAGAATGTCACTCATCCTCTATTATAAAAGGGCACTTAGTCCCTTAAATTATTCGCACGTCCCTTCAATTTTTTCTCATAAAAAGCCTCCAAAATTTAATTAAAATATTCCATACTCTTAGTCTATATGCCTTTTTAAATCCAAACAAGGAATAAATTTATTAAAAACCTAATGAGGATACCAGAAAAAGAGGGAATGTTTCCCTAAAAGTTTTTAATTTATTTTCCTCTTTATCTCATTGAATTGTTTTTATATAATTATTATATAATAACTCCAATATCATAAATATACTTATATATATATATATTATTTTAATGTAATTTCACAATACTTCACACACTTCCATAATGTAGAAATAATATATTGCCATTCGTTTGTATGGATGACTATCACCTTGTGATGCTATGTGACTCAGTCATGACATACATAGAATGTATTAATGATGGTTGTAATAAAATTTTGTGATATATATTATGTAATAATAATAAATATATGAAAATATACATATATGTCATTTAATTTTCTTTTTTATTCAGTAGAACATGATAATGGAAACAATGTTCAGGTGTTTGTACGACCCACTATCAACATGATCCTTGTATTTAATTTCATATCAGCAAATATTATGGATTATTATAAAGAAATATATACAGAATATATAAGATATTTAAATCTTGTATTAAATTCAAGAGATTATTTAATAATTATCTATATAATAGTAACAAAAAATTATAAGTCAAAATACACTTTAATTACAAGGAAATTAACACTCAAAACAATGAAAATAGTGAGGGTTTGTTATCAAATAGGTGGTAATATGTTACAAAAAGGTCATATATGATTTTATAAAGATTAATATGATTCTGTTATATGTTAATAACATTCTAAAAACCGTTACAGAAAAGTTAATATAGTGCTCAACCATAAGGAAGCGTATGGTATGGGATTTCACATAAATTTACATTTTATTGAGACTTAATAGTTATTATGCACCAATTAAAATTTATATGTTGTATATAATTACCATTTAAAATGTAATATCCTGAATAAATTATTCTTCATGGGTTTTTATGTTTTAATTTTAATTATTTCACCCTATGTGATTTGAATTTAAAATTACCAAGTGATAAAAGTTTTTGTGAAATCTCAATTTCCTTTGTGATTGTTAACTTTATCTTGACAAAATAAATTTATTATAATATGATTTCATTGGAAATTAAATTTATAAAAAATATCCATATTCTATTGTAATGGATATTAGTATTTCCAAAAACAGATACAATTTTTACATAAGGAATTTACATTGAATGTTATTTTATCAAATCGGGAAATATTGATAAATCCATATTCTTTAGTCAATGAGGATATTTGATAAGTCACATTATTAATTTACTAAATATATTATTAGATATACAAGGAATTATTTTCAATTTTATTATGTGGCTTATGGGATATTTAATGTAATACCCTCGATGCATCCTTAGTCTCATGAGAGGAATCATTTCTCCAAATCAGATGAGTTTCTACCCGATATGTTTTAAAACGTCTTGTGAATGGTATTGATGGTAAAAGTACCAAGTACCTTGAAAACATAGATTCCCATAATTAATCATTTCATTTATTTATTATTTATTTATTATTTTTATCCATGAATTTTTTAGGTATAATCTATTGGTGAATTTCATTAATATTTTATTGATTAAATGGAATGTGTTTATGTTATTGACCTTTCTATATTGATTATGCCTTATCTAGATATTTATGTGGAATGTTTCTTATGTTATATACCTTATAAGTTTGATTATGTGAATTGATCCAATATAACCTCTAATTTATATATCCCTTATGTATTATTTCATCTCACCTTTATTTTGTTTTCATTCCTTAAGATATATAGTTGAATTTTTAAAATTAGATTCAAGGATGATGAGAAGGTAATTTTTAAATGTTATATTATTCTTTTCTCAACATGTTATGGGTATCATGAACGTAACCCAGTTTTCCAAAACTGCTAAACTGTTGATTCCTTTGGGATTTGAATCATGTATCAATACTAATGTAATAAAGAATTCCACCAGATCTATGCATTTGGGGTTAGGGTAATAAAATTGCATCACTTTAAAAAGTTAAAGAAAAAAATTTACACTATATCGAAACTAAATAGAAGTGGATAAAATCCATTTCACATAAAGAGTTTGATGATTGGAATGAAATTGGTGAAGGCATTAATTATAATCAATCATAATTCAAGGGTTGTTATTGAGTAAGAAATGAACCTCAATAATTTTCAATAATTGATGGAAACAAGATTTATATCTCATTAATTTATATAATTTGAATAAATTTATTAAAAATGTGTTGAATGCAGTTCAATGCATGATTGATAAGGATTAAAACATTCCCAATGAATCTTACAGTACACCATAAGTTATTCATAATGGAAAACTATATTTTAAGGTAGTATTGTAACATCATTCCATTTGACATCAACCACTATGATAAATTAAAACATATTTCACCCCATCAGGTTAAATAAATATTAATATGTACATTTTAGATAATTGATAATGTAAATATCTATGATCCAAAATCAGGAATATATTGGACCAATAACCTCAAATAATGATAATTTGGGGGATTAATGAATTTAATATCCTAGACCCAGATCCTCTAGGTAATAATGATGTTTCAGAGACCAAATTTTTATTTAATTTAATAAGTTATCATCTTTGAGGTAACCGATAAATTTCTATCATCCAAACATGGAAAAATATATTTTATGATTCAAACAAGAAGAAATTTATATGTTTATGACATAATGTTAAATATCTGGAAAAATGGGGTGAAACCTGTATTTTTGTATTTTAAATTTTTTATTATTTTTTTGACATTGATTTAGAAAAAAATATGAATTGAAAAATTCAATTCTCAATACAATGAAATAGGAGTGTGTAAAGCTTTATTACTTGGTGAAAACTTTGTAGAAAACATTAATTTACATGTTAGTCACTATTTGTTTCTATACTAATAATGGGTCATGTATAATTATAATTAGTATATTTAAGTGTTATTTCATCAGTAGAAGTGAAAAACTATTTCTATATATGAAATAAAATTTTACTTTTTACATCATAAAATATTAATGGGAGAAAGATGGTGATGAATTTCCATCACTACTTGTTTGGAAAATAATTATGTACAAGATACATTGAATTTATTATTAAAATTGTGGAGAAATGTAATTGAATTTTATTTGAATGAGTATTGAATAAAAATAACGAAGGGAGGGATTGAATAGCCCAATATATAGTGATGATGAGGTATTATATTTTTTGTTAAGGAATTATGGAGAAATTAATAAAGAAGATAAAAGTAATGTTGAAAATAGGGGTTATGGGTATAAGAAAACTAGAATTTAACATTTTAGACGGTGGAACCATCATATATAGGAATACTATATGTGAAATTTAAAATATCAGTAAAGGAAAATAAATAAGATCGATTGATAGGAGAAACTCGTGTCAACAATAGTAAAAAAGTGAGGTGGGATAAGTGCTACTATTGTAATAAGTCTTCCTTTATGAAGACCATTCTATCCCATAATATATTATAAATTAGATTATTGGAAAAATATTCCTCAAATGAAATATATATACTATATATTCTTCAAATTATTATCGAAATAAGTTTCTAATTAAATAGAAGATTAAAGAGCACCCTTTTCATTGATAATCCAGTAAATGGGAAATCAAATAACCAAATTGAATGATTGAAGATATGATTCAAATATTAATAAAATTAGAACACTGATTTATATATTATGTTATTTCAAAGAAAAATAGATACCAAGATACCATGGTTCTATAAGAATAAAAGATTATATTAAAAGAAGTCACTCAATCTATAGGTAATAAGGCCTCATAATTATGAACTCGATTAGATATTTTAGAATATTGAAATGTTTTATTTTTAATATATTATTTAGGGACTTTTCATATTTTAGACAACTCTTTTAAGGGTTTATTTAACCTTATAAAAATATTATTTGAAAAAAATATTGCAAAGACAAGAATAAAAGGGTATTCTAAGATACACCTTTAGAATAAAAATCATTGAATGATACATTGATATAAAATGAGTTTGAAAATAAATAAAAGATAAGGATTCTAAGAGTTTTAATGTTTCCTTGATGACATAAATGATTTATGAAAATTCTTTTGATTAATGAATAATTTAATCCTTAGAAGAATATCAAATGTGGAAAAATAAATTTAATCCTAACTAATTGAATTGAATTTTAGGTTGATTGGAATATGAAGATTTATTTATAATGATAAATTATCAAATAAATGAAATGAAATATAATGTAATATGTAAATCCAATAGAAGAGGAAGTTGAAATAGTTGAGGCAGAAGTTTGAGAACTAGAAGCTGAGGATCATAAGAATATTGAAAATAAGGTTGATTTGGAATAATTTGAAGTATAAAAACATCACGAGGTATATCATGTTATGTATCTTGAGTGTTTTTTATATTATGTGTCAAGGGTATGGGTGAAAAACTGACATACCCACTATGTTATAATAGGGAAGTGTAGAAACATGAAAATTGAAATAATCAGAAGATGGAAGATGAGATGACCAATAGTTGGGATCCTAATATTATTTAATTTTTTGTTTAAAAAATATTTAAGATCAAATAATATTGAAAAAATGAATCTCAAAAGTAAATAAATATTTCAAATAATATTTCTACAATATATTATTTGATTTAGAGATAAAAGAACGTATAAAAGGTAAACAAATTACTTCTATGAAGGTATGTTCATGGGATGATGAAAAGTTAATTTTAAAGAGTTTGGAGAAAATTTCATTATGATTATGTCAATATAAATATTAAAAGAAAAATATATGTAAATGAAAAAATCATGATTAAGGAAAATAGTTTTTGATTAGTAAAATATTTTTGGCATATTGCTCTATGAGTGTTTTGACTGGGACAAAAACCCTATATCCTAAAAATGTTTTTTGATGGCTGTTGACTTAAAGTTTTTGTTAGTAGGATTTTCAAATTATATCCCACACATTATCCAAATTGACAAGGGGATTTGTTTTCAATGTAAAGGGTGGAGATCATTCATGTGAATTTTGTGGTGGGAAAAAATAATAGTGACCGTATATAATATTATTTTGAATCATAAAATAAATAGAATAGTTGAAAAATTAAATTTTATAATATTAATTGGGTGATATTTTGGAAAAATCTAAAATTTATGTTCAGAAGTGTTGAGAGAGAGATATGGATTATATTTTCCAGATGTTGAGTTATACCAACATCATGATCTAACCTGGGAATGTTCTAGGAATTGATGAAATAGATCTTGTTGTAAAATTACATATATTAATTTATCATCTAGAAATGTATAGTTGCAGTACCTATAGGTATCTATTGGGGAGGTTGTTTGACATATATTTCAAACTATCAGTTTTCTCCAATTTTTTTTTGAAAAAAGGCTAAAAGCGTGGATTTAGATTATTTGAATTAAAATGTTAATTAAGATAAAATATATTCAAGAAAAAATAATTCAATATTTATTATTTTAAAAAAACATAAAATATGTGAGAATAACCAATATTAAATATTATGATATTGGAAAATGGGGATCCTTTGAACTCTTATATAAATGTTATTGAAATTATTTTGTTATTTTTTTCTTAGTAATCACTTAGAGAAAATTGAATATACTAATAAATCCACAAGTGTACCATAATAAGAACCCCATATGGGTATTGATCCTATTATAAAAGTGATTCAAACAAGTAAATAAGACCAATAAGTTGAACAGGATTGAAACCACTATTCTCGATGTTAAGGACTTACCGAATAAGATTATATAGGTATATAAACCACTTTTCTCATATTTATTGGAAAAATATTTGAATCGTTCATAAGGAAGAGAATTTGAGTAATAAAAATAAATATTTCCTTCCAAAATAAAATTAGTAGTGAAATTTAAAAAATATAAAATGACATATATATATATATATATTAAGGTTGTTTTCTTTAGATCTCCACTAGTAGAGTTACCTAAATGTTAATTCGAGAAAGAGAAAAATTACAATGGTGTCTGTTTTCTTCCTCACGGCCATTAGAACACCAGATTACATATATTCCATTAACACACAAAAATCGTACCATATATAAGCTGACTAATATTCCTACCCATAACCTTCTTATTTTATGGTTTAAAAAATCCATAAAAATAGAGGGAAATTATTTGGAATTCAATTATTCCAATGGAATCCTCTATGAATATACAACAACATCTCACAAATGTTCTCATAGTTGAAATTGTATAAATATCTTTAATAACATGGTTGAACAATTAATTTTATGCACACCATGATTTTAACATGCTCAAAATCATCCTTTTATTCACCCATAAGTATAAAATCAAAGTATTATCATTAATTGAAGCCATGGGGGATGATAGATATATAAAATGAAAACTACTAAATTACAAAAATAATAATAATTTATTGATCATAAGACATTATGAGATTCATCACATAATATTACTCATCACAATATTTTTATGTTTTATAATGGAGGCATATATATAAAATATACATCTTTATAAAATAATATAGTCTTTTTAAAAATCATATGACAAATTCATATGATAAAAAAAGATATATGATCAGTCCAGATTCATATGATGGAAAAAATTTATATTTGAGAAATGAATTATGATAAAAAAGGTTAAATTTAAAAAAAAATTATATGATAGATTTCATATTTTTACAGTGTAGTGAAATGAATTATGATCCACACATATCCAAAATTTTCATTTCTTCTTATGAATAATTTTTTTTTATAAAACTTCTTAAAATTGAAAAAGGCATGGGATAATCAATTTTTTCATAAAAAGATTAAAAACACTTAAAAAAGGAATGAATTCATTTTCATTGAAATTAAAAAAATACCCTTTAAATTTAGAAATGATGCAATTCCTTTAAAAATGAAATAAAACTGTTTGGATTTAAAAACTAAAATACATATAAATATTAAAAAAATATATATGTTTAAACAGTTCCCTAAAACATAATAATCGAAATTATGGTCAAGTAAGAATAAGAAATCAAACTAATACCAATGTTAATACAATACCAATAAATTTATTAATATAACAGAGTGAGAAAAATATTAATCTTCCTATTTAAAAAAATTATTTCATGTTCTATATTATATTCATTCAATCAATTTACACCCCATTTATCTTTATAGAAACATTAATAACTTATCTTACAATAATTTTCTCTTATTAAAATCATTTTAATTTCTAAGTATTCATTCTATAAAAACACATTAAAATGTCACCATATGTTTGATTAATTATAAAATATCCAGCCATTATGATTCAAGGACATTTATTTATCATGATAGATTTTCCAAATTTGTTGAGGCTTAATGGTATTTATTTTCAAATATGAAATTTATATAAGGATGAATAAGGAGAAGTTGGGTACTTATGATGAAAAAATAAATGATCTAATGTACACTAAATAATGGTCCCACTCACTCCAATGATAATTAATAATATTAAACCTTGAAAATAATTAGTTTAGAGTAAAATTCTCATCATATCATTAAAAAAATTAAATTTATTCAATCCAACCTCGTTTTATAACAATGTTTTCCATTTTTTCAAATTTTAAAATATTTCAAAATATGAGATTTTTTGTGAAGAGAGAGTATTTTTAACTTCAAAAAGAAGTGTAAACATCCTATATTATTCTCGAATGAAATTATTTCTTTTTTAAATGTAAAACAATATTTTTTATCTTGTTTTTCATCAACTAATATAATTAGATTTCACTTTATAGAAACCTTATCCTAAAAATAATTTAGTATTAATACTTAAAATAAGATTAAAAATATAATATTAGTCATAAATTTCCTTGCCAAAATATCATAAATTAATGAATCACGCTAAAATAAATCTACCTCCCACAATTAATTTTATCTAAATAATGTTTAATACTTTAAGTGAAGATTTCATAAGGAAAATTAACATCTAATGTGGATCAATAAATAAGATATCTTGGAAACAATGTTTTAGGAATACCAAATTTGCATATATTCTAGATTAAAAAAGTGTTCATATGAAAAGTATCATTTTAATTTCAAATAAATTTCCTCAATAATCCATAAAAGATCCAAAACAAATTTGTTTTTGGATAAAATAAATTAAATTTGGGTAAAAAAGTAGTGCAGGTTCACTATATAAGTGAAACAAATATAAATAATATGTAAAAAAAATTAGTAACCATGAAATTAAGGGAATAATGTAATTATAGTGTGATGTTTCTTGTTATTCAAAAAATCATGTTATTTTTTATGAAATTATCATCTTTTGGAATAGGAAATAATGTTTTTCCAATAATTATTTATGCGTTGTTTCATATAAAAAATGGGGTAATTCATTATGTAAGGTTATAAAAACCAAAAAAATATCATTTGGTATTAAATTTGTTTCAAAACTCATTAAATATAATATAAAAACACAAAAAATTGAAAAAAATAGCTTATAAAAACACTAATGAAATAAAATAAAAGGAAATAAACAATATTTGAGATGAAAATAGAAAGGGAAAAATAAAAAAAAATCATATCCATGGATGTTCATCCCATTAAGGAATATGTAGTCCAATGTCTTCATTTTTCCACTACATATAGTTGAGAAATATAATTATGAAATTATGGAAAAATAATATTTATATAAGATGGAAAAAGACAACTTAGTGTTTAATTCAATTACACAATTCATTGGTAAAACCCTTGTCTAGAATGTTCTCAAATATTCTATAAATAATAACATTATTATATTTCCATTTACAATGAATTGTGTTTAATTATTTTATTCATTAATCTAGAAAACATCAAATAGAAAAAACATGTATTATAATAATAGGTCTTAACCATTTGAAATGGAATTTACTTTAAAAAATATTATTTTTTGAGTCACATTCTATCACATTAAATACTTCTATAAATTTTTTTAAGGATAATTCCATCTTGAAAATCGTTGGTTTCCACTTTTTGTATCCCTTTCACATGCATTGTTTGAAATTTTTTTTTCATGTGTGTGAATAATTTTATATCATTTTTATAGAAACAAATATTCATGTTATATGTTAACATGAAAAATTATTTGTGTTCTCATTCATTAGTTAAGTGAAAAGATTTTCTAAATAAGATCCTATATGGTGACATTCCAAATAATGTTCTAATGGTAGTTATATAATCGTAGAGCACAACATCAAGTCTCAAATTCTCATCTTTTTATTGTTGGATAAAATTTTCTTTTCTAAAATTTACTTGACACCAATATATTAAAGATAATCAATTCCATTTTTTATAGATTTATCGATTATATAAAACTTTTGATAAATACCATATTTAGTTAATAAATGTTTTTATTCTATATTACAGTGGTAGATTCTATGATAAATTATTAAAAACATCGGTAAACTAAATATATAAAACATATTTCCTTTCAAATATTTGGCCATATATTTTCCATCATCAATTATAGTAGGAATATATTCTACCCAAAATAATACATAATAAACATAATGTAAGATATATTGATATATAAAATACTTTTGAAAGGGTCCCCTGAAATCTGTAACCCATGGGAAAAATATATATGAAAACAAAAGGGGTTATTTAAGAAATTATTTTATTTAGAAATAGTTTTCTAAAATTAGAATGTCTTACTTGTATATTAAAATTCACATTCTTCTCAAGAAATGGTGAAAAAATATAAAAAAATAATCTAACAATTTTTTAAAGCTTCTTTTGGATCCAATGTGTGATTTATAGCTCAATCTGTGAAATGAAAATTAAACTAAAAAATTAATCATATCAAACACATATTCTTATTATTTAGTCACGGTCATTATTCTATAGGTGATGATTATACAAATTGTAAATATTTATATCAATCATAAAATTATCTATTATTTTCTCATAAAATTAATGCGTCACTTCAATACATGTAACATAATTCAATAACTTAATAAACCCATATTCATTCCCTTCTCATAGCATTTGAACCTTCATCAAAAAGAATTTATCTAATGGGTGGATAGATCTAATGTTTTTCATTAAGAATAGTTACCACACACATGTTTTTTACATTCATTTATAATTATTATTTAAATAAATATATATTAAAATAGAAAAACTCATCAAAAAAATCATTAATTTTTCCTCATATTTCTTAATAAAAAAATTCAAATGAATGGTTAGTGAAATAAACTACTTTAGATCGCAAAAAATAGCATATGATCTTGTCCAATTCATTGATAAAGACTAAAAAATATTTCGTAGATATTGTGAAATTTTATTGGGCTTGATATAGAGTCTTAAACTCATATTAAATCAAATGATATTTATTTTCCATATTTTTTCTCAAAATTTCCCATAGGGGAAAATAAAAGTCCCTTTCATAGTTTAAAATGGTAAATTCCATTTGGGTGGTTAGATAATGTGTGTGGATATTAAATTTTGCTTTAGGTAGGTAAATTAATTGTAATAAAACATATAGAAAACTAATTATAAATCTTTTTGAAGCATCCTATACAATTGAAAATAATTTTAATACTTTATTTTATGGATATCCTAAAAAATAAATAATGAAAAAATAAATATCTCACATCTCATTAGGAGAAATGTGAATTTAATAAAAACTATAATATATATTAATAAAATAATAGTGGTTTAATCGAGTTACTATCTCAGGCACATGATCTAGAAAATGAAGTGATAAATGATCCATCACAGGTTCTAATGTGAATTTTCTATAATCAATACACATTATCCATTTAATTGCAATACAAAAGGGATAATCACATAAAATTAATTCATTTAGATTTTAGATATAGTATTTTAGAATTAATTTGATGGGGTCAACCATTGGATATTAATGATGTGAAATATAATTCCCACAACCAATAGGGAAATGAATTATTTTTTTGCAACATCTATTTGTGTTCTGTCCAATATTCTTGTTAATTATATAATGGATATTATATATTCCTTGAAAAAAATTATTTTCATGAAATTTTAAGTGATGAATCAATTTTTACAAAATAACATTCATCATGTGGATATCTTGTGTTTTATTAGTACTCTTTAAAGTTTGTTCCCTTAGCCCATAAATTTTGCTTTAGAAATGATGCTACAAAATTGAATATTTTCACAGATGTCTATATATTAGAATTTTCTAGTAATGATTTTCAATCTAATTTATGTGGAAGTTTTAACTGGTTAAATGATCTATATATTTTATCATTAAAAACAGCGTCTAATACACCCAACAAAGAAAGCCATTTCATATCAAAGTCAAAATCATACTCGATACTGATTTGATACCCGTATATGATTTATCCTATTCACAAATGGACTTCTATATGTAAATTAATTTGTAACTAAAAACAATTTGAAACATATCTCAATGGTTCTTGGTAAAAAATGATTTATTGTACTTGAATATTAAACCAAGGGTAGTTTCTAAGATCAATTTATACATGAATGATGCTAACTTAACTACGAGGATAATATAATTAACATAAGTAATTTCTCTAATATTCATGATTTAGATTTAATTTTTTTCCAGTATATTAAAAATAGCCAAATAAGAACAAAAGAGACAATTAATAAGATTAATGATGAAGTTCCTAATGAGAACCTCAATCATCCTGAGATATTCATGAATACTGATTTCTTCTCCTAACTGATGTTTTAATCTTTTTTGTTACATTCACTGATATTTTCTATTCCCTCCACAATTTTCTATTTTATATTCATTATTTTTTAAAAAATTACAAAAATTATTACCTACTCCCTAATATGAATGATTTATTTTACAACTAATTATATTTACATGATTCAGTCCTCTAATTATGAACCCACATATTTTAATTTGATTCATATCATATGAACAACCCAAAAATAGGATTCATTATGTTAAAAAAAATATTTCATGGAAAATAATTTTCTCTTATAACCACACTCTGTATTTTAGTTATAAATTACTCTCTACTCCACAAGTATCATGTGAGGATGTGAAAATATTGAGTGAGTGGAATTAAAATAGTTTTTGGGATTAAGCATCATCATTGGGAATATTTGTCCTCTCAATGAATTCTAAACATCAGGTGTCAGTGGAACCATAATATTGAGTAGGATATCATCATTAATGATATTTCATAGCTCAATATTGTGATTCACACCCATTATGATTTACTATTTATATAGAACTTATTAAGCATAGAAATTTGTTTCCATAGTGCTCTCTGGATTTGGATCTTGCCATTTTCTTCCTAGAATTAATTGTAATCTATCTCTAGTAATATCCTCTAATAAAATCACGATGAGGGATTCAATGTGGAAGATTCAATACATGATCATTGTCCTCAGGATTGGGATAGTGTCTCATGTTTCATTAATTATATAAAAACTTACATAGAACACTTTTTATGTGGGTTTTGATGTGGATTAAAGGAGACATCATATTAATACAGGAGATATAGTATTTTTTTCGGACAAATTAATCACCTCATTTTTTTCAAATTTGATCCATATTTTAAATAAGTATGGATGATTATGGTAGGGTTAATTTCACATACATTGATGGTCAAAAAAATCATCAATATTTGTAGGCGAGACACCTCCTACTTGATACACCATCCAGGGTGAAAATTATGAACTGGTTTATTGGTGTCTTGGTACCGTGAGACATCAATAGTTAACATTGAATAAACACAAAACATTTATTTAGGAAATCACAGAGGAATAGTTGATTAGGTTGATCAACTATGAGTAGAGGTGTAGAATATTATGAATTTTTCTATTTATACAAAAATTGTATTTTCCATTTTTAATTTATATGAAAATACAATCAGTCCTAGTGGCCATGCAGTATCATGAAATGAATTCATGGACGATGATCTATATTACCCGTTTGAAATTTTGATTTCATGGTATATTCATATATTTTTTGCAGTTTGTAACCAATTCCACAGATTACTATAGTTGTCAAAATTTTATGGTTACAAGTTTTTAGACGCAACTGATTTTAGTAAAATGATCAGTCAATCAAAAGGTCATGATCAATGGGCGGTGGTTATAAAATTAATCCATGAGATTTCTATATTTATCATGGCCTATATGATATTTTAAAATTTAGCCGCTCTAAAACTTTCACGTTTCATCCAATATCAATAACAATATGTCATATAGTGTATTCCATTTGTTGAATTGTCATTTTTTTCTAGGGAATGGTCACTTCGTTCCCCTTATAGATATTAATTACAATAACTAAAAAAAATTCCAAATTCATTATAATTTTAATTTTTTTCTCAAATTTACTAAAAAATCAATAATAAATTTTTTTATAAATGGAATAAAAATTACCCGAAGAACATTTATTAATTATGATTCAAAATGATACTTTTCTTAAAAAAATAATTATTAAATATAAAATTAAATAATATTTTCTCTATATTATTTAATTCTCCATTATAAACACTAATTAACATTAAAATCTCATTTATTTCACAAAAAATAGATTTTGAAATGGAAATAAAATAATGCCACATCAAATTCCCAAACAAATAATTAATTTCAAGCCAGGGAAATTAAACTCATTCCATTTATTTATTTATAAATTCTCCAAATCAAAATTTATTACCATCATTCCAAGGTGCAACTACATTTTTTCTAATAATATAAAATCATTGAATCATCCACTACCAATAATTCCATTCCTCCTATGTTAATTATTCTGACTTTTATATGTTAATATTATATAGAATTTAATATGTTGGAGTAAAAATAAGAGAGATTCTTGGAAAGTTAAATCTAAAAATACTAAACAACTAGTTTTCACTCATTCTTAGATTCCTCAAAATAAATTTAAACATTCTAATTTGTGGATTCAACTAAAAATATTTTCATACAAAACTATTACCCCTATAAATTTGGGTTAAATAATCCCATAATATTAATGAAATCATTTCTTAAACAGTAACATTGTTTTCATTTTTCCTGACCATAAATTTATTCCTCAAACTATATAGGGCCCTTCTTGAATATTATTTTTTAAAAAAATTCACAATGTTCCCCTATTATAGAGAATTTTTGTGGGGTTAAAATTACCCATTTTAATCCAGATTCAAATGATTAATATAACCCTTTATTGAGTTGGATCTCTGAGGTGTCCAGTCTTACCAAATCAAAATTAATAGGTACATGTTCAAAATTCATGTTTCCAAAATTTGTAGTTTTAATTTCATAAGAATAAAACCTATCAAACATACACTTATTATTTTTATAATAGAATATTCTTCATAACAGTGAAAACATCCTTAAAAAATCAATTAGTTATCACAACTATATACTCAATTTAATATCCTCCCAATTAGAATTAATATTTTTTATAGATAGAACACATAGTGTTCTTATTTTTTTAATAAAATTATACAAATATTTATATTTATATAAAAATTATAGATTATTTTTAAAGAACAGATGATATAATGATAAAACTCTAGATTTTAGGACCAAAATTGGGGGTGGTATGATGTGTATAGAATTTAATTAAAGATAATGAACTGATAATTTCCCCTCACCCCCACACCTAAAAATCAAAATTATCCACAATGTAGAATCAAAATGTGGGATAAAAATTTAACACAAGTGTTCATATAATTTTTTAGGGTTAAAAACAATATTATCAAAATCCCTTGGAAACACATCCAAATATATTTACAAAATAGTTTTCAGTTTATTATTTTGATTATTATAACATAGAAAAATGATTTTCGCAAATCAGCTAAAACGAAATAATTATATATTGGAAAATAACAGCAGCATAAATGTTTTTAACGAATAATCAGGTTTTCAAGTATTTGATCAAATTGAATTTCAAATCACTATAATTTATACTACTAAAAACCTAATTAATAAAATCTATCCATAATATAACTTTAATCAATAATGGGTATTCCTCCATAGATAGTCTAAAGTATTAAGCTACATGAGATGAGAAAAAATATAAAATTGATATAAAAAATAGAAATACCCTAAATATAGTGGTTTTTATAATTAAATATCTATCATTGGGACTCTCCAAATTGTATTTCAAATTAACTCTATGGTTAGCAGGTTCAACATGACACAAGTGAAAACCGATCAATAATAATTTGGAAAAGAGGACACATTAAAAAGATATTAAATAGAAGGTAAATTAAGGTTAGTAATTATCTATATATTTCAAAAATGTTTCTCATCATCATCATTGAGATCTTTGGGAATTATTCTCCAGATATTTTTATTATAGGTCCATTATTTTAAAAGATAGAGTGAACTGGAGTATAAATTCACATATTAGTAGAATGTTAATAATTTTTTTATATTATTTAAAAATTTTGAAAAGAAGGAAAAAAATGATGAATTGAATCCCCTAAAGAACAATTTTTAATTGAAATAGTTCTAAATTATGGATGGATCAACATTCAAGGAAGGGAATCTAATCCAATCCATTCAAATTCCCCTTTGAGTAATTATTTAGTATTTTATAATTATAGATAAATAGAATGCAATTTTTTTCATACAAATCAGCAACACAATCTACCTGAACTCTATGAATGGAGAATTGACTAGACCACCTAGATCTTAATTTTATAGTAAATAGCTTCACCATTGAGTTGAATAAAAAACAATTTTAAAATATTACTGTCTTTATTTTGGAAGTTATAATAATAAAAGGCTTTGGTTATATTCTTATAAATTTTGGATTTCACATAATATTATTTCATTATATCAATTATCTAACCCAACTCATGTAATAACTTATCTTTACCATACACAAAATAATAGATTCTGGCCTCCACTACCCCAAATGATAAATGATTTCACTCTACTAGATGGTGAATAATTTCCCCAAAGGTAAGTCTAAATGGGGAAATACCAATGAGGGTATTATAATTAGTTCTTTAAACCAATAAAGATTCATCCAATTTCATTTATCATTATTTTAATAAAATTAAAACTATATTTTCAAATAATTGTTTTGTTTATATATTAGTAATTTTAGCCTTTCCACTAGACTCAGGGTGATGGTTGGATCTAATTTGATGGGTTAACCCATATCCTCAAATAAAATCATTAATTTATAATTCATAAAATGTGTTAAATTTTTTCTCATGAATTATTTTGAATCATTTAACCTTGAGAAAAATTTATTTGAATTAATTACCTACAATAGAATAAATCTTGTTTGGAATAACAACCACCTCATCCAATATGGACAAAAAATCATTTGAAATAATAATATACTCTTTCCTGTAATAGGATAAAAATTGTCCGATGATTTTAAAGCATATAAATCAAAAAAATAAACCACTAGAATTCTTATTTGTGGAAGCCCATTCTTTTGCCAAATATTTAGTATCCTCTGAACATTGTCTTAAAATTTTAAAAATCAGTACATAACTTTGAACAATTTGGGTCTGTAAAAACAAACCCAATGAAATACTTGGGTCGTTCACTCTCCTCTATGGTGTCCTCCCTACCATACTGAGTGACTATTCTCCGTAATGGGAATAATTTCCTCCGCAAGGGAACAACACCCATGTATTCCATCATCAAATCCTCTAAAAAGAAAATGATCATCCTAGAAATAGTATTTCAATAATTAAATGAATTTATTTATTTAATTCTTTAAAAGAATCTTAGGCATGATTGTCGATCCTAAGAAAATAACAAGGTAAACATAAAAATGAGGTTGGATAATTAAAATTATGAGTAAATCATTGTTAGGAGATTAAGAATTAATATCCATAGGATCATCAAATAGAGTATCATATAACCAACAAGGATGATCAACAACAAAAATGTATGCACCCTATTTATCTCTAACCTCCAAAACAAATTCTTATAGAAAAAGTATCCACATAATGAATCTTGGATTACAATATTTCATTGATAATAGAGATTTCAAAGAAGTGTGCTCTATAAAAACAATTACTCTAGAACATAAAAGGTAAATTCTAAAAACCTCTTGATAAATAAAAATATCCAACAAATCCTTTTATTTAGTGGTGAATTTCGTTTGAGTAACATATATAAGTATTCAGGTATTTTTTTTAGAGGTGGAGCCTCGGTCAAAGACCAATGAAGTATTTATTGCTCAAACAAAGGAGATACAAAATTCTGAAAGACGGAATATTTTTACAATCCTTATCATAAAAGGGGAGCGAAACAGCAATTAACTCATCAAGCCATGTAACATCCTGATTGACCCCTTTGTTGGAAATACTATCAGTAACCATGTTCGCTTCACGGAACAAATGTGTGGAAATGCAATCGAGGTCCATGAGTGAAGCAAGGCATTTCATCCATTGAGGGGTAAGCGTCCATGCGAGGTGCACCAACCCTTTCCAAATAGCTTGTACAATAGTGGTTGAGTCACATTCAATCCATAGTTTGTGCCAACCCTTTTGTTTGGAAAAGTCCACCGCATGAATAACACCCATCATTTCCGCTTCCAAAGATGAGGTCATGCCACTTCCACCGAAGAAGCATCCAAGGCATCTGCTAAGGGAGTCTCTAAAAATGGCACCACAACCTGACGGACCCGGGTTTCCTCTAGAGGCGCTGTCGACATTCACTTTGATCCATCCTGGAAGTGGAGCTTGCCAGAAGAACTCAAAGGTGCGTCGAGGTTGTCTATAAGATCCCACAATCCGAAGGGAGTGAAGAATCTCAAAATCACCAACAGAGTTTTCACAATGATCTTTTTGAAGAGAAGCAGCATCCTTGATAGCAATGAGAATATGCATTTTACCTGCATTGAAACTGAAAGCACAATTATTATGAATGAAGTTATTTCTGTCATACCAGATCACATGAAAAAGTTCCGCCACTGTAATCAGAAAAAGGTTATTGATTTGCTTCGAAGAGTCCCAATTAACAGAAAATTTAAAATAGATTTCTACTATCAGGTGATATGATAATGGTTAATGATGTGATATAATCTTTATGAAATACGTTGATAACTATAAATCTATTTTAAAAAATAAAAATAATATAAATAATACTCAAATGTATTCATAAAAATTGAAAAATAATCCATAAAAACTTCAATAATCCTTGATTCCATGTATGAATGGATTTAAATCATGAACATTTGAAAGGTGGTAAAGAAACTACACAATCCAATGGGAATCTGTCAGATAGAAAATGTTCCGAAAGGTCATGTAAAAGTGGTGTTATACTGATTTTATTAAGAAATATGAATCTATTTTTCACAAACAAAAACATCTAGAAAAAATAATCTACTCCCAATAATCCTCTCACATATTTGATCTAATAATGTCATTGGAAAATGTTCTTTTATAGTGGGAAATTTTGATATTTGTAATCTATAAAAACCCTCGATTTGGTTACTTTAATAACATATATTTTTTAATTTTTTCCATTGCTGCAAACTATGAATCCACCTATATTTAGAACAATATAGACTGGAGTGATGTAAACACTATTCAAAATAGGATATATTATCCTAGTATTTACTAGTTTAATTACCTCTTCCTTAAGAACTGTTATGTGGTTTGGGTTCAATCTATTTTAAAATTTAACTCCTTATTTATTATCTTATTCCTTTGGAATTACACATGTATTAAGAATGAAATATACCATTGGTATAAAAAATTTACCATATAATTAAATATTAATTTTCCTTATGAAGTCTAATAGACATTCCTTTAAACTAGGATATATGATAACATGTAATGTAAAAAATCACACAAAACTGAATATTCCAAATGGGAAAATGGGGATTTGGCTCTAAATCAATTTTTTAACAATATTATTGAATCATTTTTATGATAGGTTCAAGGACGTCAATGTGTTTCCTAAAATGAGTTTCAAATTTTTAAATATTCTTAATTTTTTTATTAGAATCATGTTTTTCCTCACTGCTACCCCAAATATGCATTTAAATTCTTTCTAATGGTATTCATGATTACAAAACTATTTCACAAAAAAATCATCAATTCATTTGAAAAAATATTCCTATTATTTTTTAGGGTTTCATCCTGACTAAAATTAAGTAATGGTTATTAAAACATTCCTTAGAAATTCCATATGATCCAAAACATAGTATTCTTCCTCAAAACTAATCCTCTTAATTTGAACATAATTATTATCATGTGTTTAACTTTTTGTTTTAGTTTCAAAACAGTTTTCCACATTTTTGTTGTTCTTATTTGGTTCTTATAGGAATCATATGTCTCTAATATCCATAATCATAACTTATGAGAAATTTTCAATAGGTATGTTTTCATTGATAATTTTAAATACAGTACATTACACTACTTGTTCCCCAAGGTTTAAAATTATCTTACATTTTGATACATAAATTATAGCTCCCCCAGTAGAAAAGAACATACTTCCAAGAATTTTATTTACATCATTTTAAAAATCCATGTTCAGTATTATGAAATTGGTAGGTAAAAATTTCTACCAACCCAAACTAGATGGTCACAAATTCTTCTAGCTAGGTGGGTAACAGATCAGTTTGCTAACAATAATACAATTGTAGTGTGATGTGGTTATAAAAATCCCATGTAGTGAATCAAGGATAAGGGTATAAAATTTATAATTTCTAAAACGTCACACAATAATTTTGAAATATGTAACCTCTCTTAAGGTATGTGGAATTAAAACGATTCTGTGGTCTTGATGTTTTGGAGGAATCCTATTTTTTAAGACTTCACTACAACCCTATGTTAAATTTTAATATGAAATTTATTCTAGGGTTTTTATTGAAATTTTTTCAATGACTTGAGGTATGATGGGAAATGATTCAAGACATAAAAAATAGTGTGATGATTTAGAGTTTCTTAAAAATCACATGAATATTATGATGTCTGTATCCTTGGTTCTTCTTCTTAATCCATTCATGGAATGTGATGTTTAGGGATAGATTCTATATAATTTTTTGGAATTACGTGAATTTAATATTCAATTATCCTTTCCCATTAACATTTATGATTTTTGTGTATATTTATTTCTGTTTATCAATATGTGAAAAAAGATTCAATTGGTTTATAAGGGGGTTTTCTAGATTTCTTGAATCATTATTCTACAGATTTTTAGTTTTTGTGAAATCTATATTCTCACATTGCCTATATTTTTTATCTAACACAACTATTAGTGGGTTTTAAAACCATTCATAGTTATGTAATAATTTTAATTGTCCCTACGATTGAGTTTAGTGGTGCATGGAAGTTTAAAATTCTCTATACAACCTGCATTTTTAACTTATTATGATACTTGTAAATATTTTTTTTAAATATTTATTCTATTTTTCCTCTATCAAAATCATTATTTTATTTTTTAATCAAACCCAAAAATTAGTTATTAAAACATACCATTAAAAACATCCTCTAAACTAGAATCTTTATCCATTGTTTGGGGATGTAATTAATGTCAATGTTCTTGTTGTAAAATAAGGGGAACAGTAGGCCCCAATACTATTTACTGATTATGGTAGACCTGGTTTTAATTTTTTCACAATGGGATATGTCTTGGAGACATTCTGTGATGTAGAATAGTATTTTTTTCATTTATAAGATTTTGAGAAGGCTTATCAATGTTTTAAAAATAACACTTTAAGGGTAAAATCATGTCACAATGGTGACATTTATCTCAATGTATGTATTGAGTATTATAATGTAAAATACAAAATAATGATCGTCATCTTGTGGAAAATGTGTGGTTTCATTTCTAAAAATGGTTCTTTTTAGGAAATATTTATGTTATGAGATTTTCTTGGTTATTGAAAATATAATTCATCTCATCGTCAAACTTATGAATGAACACCCCTGTATAGTGGTGGTCAACTGGTTATTGGTTGTATGTTGTGAGAGTATTAGAAAATGATTCCATGATAAATTAGGATATGCGCTAGTTTTTGGGGCACTATAAAAGAATACTTGTGAATCTATCAGAATAATTATTAGGATAACTCCCCCTTATCCTATAAAAATCTAATGATATTATGATTAAAAATAGATTTTATCCACTAGGGTAAAATTTCATGAAAAAACATTATAAAATTGCTCCCATAAATCAAATATTTCATCATCGAAATGTTGAAAAAGAAATTATTATATTCATGAAAAATGGTAAGACTCTTAGATTTAAATCCTCATCACTCAATCACATAAGTGGAAGTTTTTAATTTATACCATAAAAGTACATCATTAAGTATAGTAATTCATCATTAGGGAGTTTATGGTATGATGCTAACATAGAAAAGTGGGATTATTTAATCATATCATCTCAATAATTAATGTTTTTAATAATGTGTGATGCGTTGTTTGACATTGTAGGCCCTGGAATAAAGTTAGCATACATACCAACAAAATCTCATTCCCCTAAATAAATTTATCCAAAAATTAATCTTGAGATGTCAAAATATTTTAATATATTAAAAAAAAGAAAAAGAATAAGAAATGGGTAAAAAAAAGAAGAATGAATATTTTCTTGAGGAGAAAATCAAACATCCTTTGTTATTCAATAGTTATACTATAAACTCCAAAAATTATTTTCCTATTTTTTGTGCTACCACTTTATCATATATCCCCCAAATTATTTTATATTTTCTTATATTTTTAATAATTAATTCACATAATTTATATATTCTCCCTAAAAAGCTTGAGTTATTTTCTATACAACCCTTAATTCCCGATTCAATGATAAAATTCCAATCCAAATTATTTTTCTTTGATTGCTTCCATATGAATAACTCGATGGTCTAGGTTATTTCAGGCTATCATACTTCAAATATTTCATGGAAATGTTTCTCATAATATCGAGATCTATATAAGGGGTATAAACTTTTCTCAGCTCTGCAGGCATAATGCAAAGAGTGGTATTTGTTGAGTGAGTGGACTCAAATTTGATTATGGGTTAGGTCCTTGGTAGTTAGGAATCATAATATGGGGCTTCTATCTTCTCATAGAATTTGAAATGTCACATGTCAGTTGCACTATAATGCTAAGTTGGGTGTCTTCTCAATTTAACTTACCTATGTAAGGCTAAATATTCTCTCTATTCATGAATATCTATTTGTACATCACCTATTTTGTTTTGGATTAGTGTTATTGATAGACTCTAGATTTGGTTTTATTCATTTTCTTCCCACACTATAACATGCATTTTTCTCTATTATTCTCCTCTAGAAACGACGTGGTGAGGTTTTCACAATGGTGACTTTGATATCTGAAAACCATCCACGGTCTTGGGAGGATGTCTCGAATTTCTTTAGTCACACAATAACATTCCTAGAACATTGTTCGTGGTTGGTTCTCATGCAGTCTGGAGGTAACTTGACATCAAAAAAGAAGATTTTGTGGTAAGTTATGAAAAGGAAAGTGCCAACTTTTAAAATATTGATCATCTTCCAAATAGGTATGATGTATATTAGAATTTTTCATACCCCTTTGGATACTAGTCATGTGGATCTTCAATGGAGGTAGGGGATAAAACTACTTATAGATTCATTATTTATACTGGTGTTTTGGATCGGGTTCAAGTGTGTCATGGAAGCCTTTAACACCATCAGTGTAAGGAGAATGGGTATGGGAATTCATTTTGGGTGAGCACAGGGAAACAGTTTCTCAAGATGATCAACCATGGTCATGGGTTTTGATACTTAACCTTTTTTATAGTAGGTACCTCTAAAATTGTATGAAATTTCAAAAACATGGTCGATGTTGATGACTATGTAGTATCTAGTGGTTTATGAACTATGGATGGAATATTTTGTTCCCAATTTAATTTTTAGTATCATGGTTGCTTCATTTTGGTTCTTGTGGTCAATGAACATTGTTCATGGTTTCACCAGTTATCAAATTTTTTTGATAACATGTTTGTAGACATAGTCATTCATAGTATGTATGATCAATCTAAATTTTATGATTAATGTGTCTTATAGATATGGTTGATACATGATATTAAAAAATTTCACATGGTAATTTTTTAAATTCTTATTATGGTCACTCTATAAGTTTCATGGTAGATATAATAGATATAAAAACATGTCTTACATCGGATTCCATTAGCTAAATAATCAGTCAATATGGGGTATGGATAGCTAGTACCCTTTCTTCATTTTCATTACATAAACATAAAACATTGAATTCCCAATGTATTATTATTTAAAATTTATATTGAAATTTATTAAAAACGTAAAACATCTAGTAATTATTATATTATATGAAAATTTCCCCAAGGAAAATTATTAATTATACACCCGGATGAGATATTTCTTATTAAAGTATTCAATGAATATAGAATTGAAATTTACTTTCTTATATTATTTTATCCTCAAATATAAGCTAAATTTCACATTAAAACCCATATATTTCACCCAATATATATGTGGAAAAAATGATAAAAATATGCGACATGAATATTCAGATATGGTTTTTGTAACTCTGAAACACCAATTTTATCTTTTAATTATTATGAAAAACAATCATATTTAAAATTAATGTTGAGGAATATATGATTTACTACAATCAGTGTATTGGTGTAATCCTTCAGAAAATTTATATATTTTAAATAATTAACAAGATTTTTATTTATTAAAATATGGTTATGAATTTAATCACCCAGAAAATTTTTTTAACATGAATAATCATCTACATATTCAATTAAATTATTGGAAAATACATCAATTTCAAAAGATTAACCATTTTTAATTAATTTTACATTAAATAAATTAATATTATTTAAAAAAAATAATTATAATCTTCATTTTCCTGATATAAAATAGATTTATAGAAGCTTGTTGAAGATTTATTGTAATATGAACATTTACAAGAATAAATTTCAACACTGATACATTATTTATTTGTTTCAATCTCACATTTATTTAAATTATTTTCAACAAATTCATATGGACAATTTTTTAGATCAAGAGGTGACTAATTCTATGTAAATTCATAAAATATCTTAGTAGAAAAATAATTAATCATTTCTCTTGACATGCTGAATTATTTTTTATGATGTTTCAAGTTATAAAAAATATTGAAGTGGATAAACTATCTTATAATTTATTATTTAACATCTAGGGTTATTGTGATTTTTTTGATTTAATTTTATATTATGACATATTACATTTCACACAACACTGGATATATATTTTTTATATTAATGCAATAAGTTTGGATTATATTATACGAAATAACAAGTCAGTATTAATGAACAAGGAACACTTATATTAAACTTCATTTCACACAACACAGTTTTTCCCTATTTTACCCACAATTTTGAGTTCCATAAATTTCATACATAACATATATGGTTGAGTTTTATGGAACTAAAATATACTATTAATATTGGAATTAAAAAATTATTATTGTTAGAACTTAGCCATTGAAATAGAAGTTATGAATAATATTAACTAAATTTAGAGAATAATATTTAAACATTTATTTAAATTCATCCCATTGATATCAAATACTATAATTGAATTTATAAACTATTTGAAAATAAAGAAAATGGTTTTTTAGAACACTATTTTTCTATGTAAAAACACTATTGTACAATTTTTCTCAATCACTTCTTATTATTTTATTCAATAAAATATATATAATATATATTCAATTATTATTTTTTTATAATCATCCACTATATTATATATATATAATCAAAAATTAATATATTTTTATGAATAAAAAGATGTATTATTATAAAATGTTATTCAAGAAAATTTTAATGAAGAACCCATTTTATATATTATTTTTGATAATTTTATAAATTTTATTTGAAATGTATACTTCATTTTTGGAATAGTATCCTAAAAATTATATTATAGTAAATTTTTGGTTTGTTTCTATGAAGTTTCATTTTTTAAATTAAAAGTTAATGATATTGAATTTTAATTCAAATAATCTTTTTCTATATTGTATTTATAATGATAAATTGTTTTCTTCATTTTAACGTTCAATTAGATTAATTATACATTAATAAACACAATTTAGTTCATTAATATTAATTTCAAATTAAATTGGATATAAAAACATACCGCATTTTGATATGTTTACTTTAAAATCATGTTTTGTCATCCCACATGTGGGATTAATTTTGAATTAATTCCTACCACCCCTTTGATATGGATAAAAAATAATGGATTACATAATTATAATAATCATAATATATAACATCAAACAAGGTTAATTTTTTTAAAATTATAATGATAGTAATAATGATTAATTACAATCATTAAGGAAAAAAGTAGTTTAACATGGGACTAAATCATTCACTAAAGGGAACAATCACAAATAAACATGTAAAAAATGATTTTCATATCCCAAATTTTACCTTATAATCTATTTTATATAATTTGGGTCAATATTGGATCCAATCATCATTAGAAATGTGTTTGTATAGTTACCTTTTAAAAAATTTACAAGAATGTCGCTCCTCCTCCACTATAAAAAAAACTCACCATCCCACTTATTTACACAAAAAAATCCAATTTTATCACCCATGATATACTTAAATAATATCCCAAAATCTATAACTTCATCCTAGAATACTCCCTTTTGGTCTAAATTCATCAATGTAATCCCTTTTGTACAAACAAAAAGGAGTTACCCAATTAAGAGGTAATATGCTTCCTCAAGATAATTTATTTTATTATCATTCAACACCATATATAATATTATTATTAAAATATATTTAATAGAATTGTTATCATAAATAAAATTATATGTTTTTATTTTATGTGTTAGAACTACAAAATCACACACCTCCATCAAATAGGTAATGAACATATCATTCTCGTTTATGGTGAAGTTCCGCCGCATGGAATGATGTTGTTAGTTTTTACATTACCACATATCTTGGTTCGAAATAATTTTTTAAAAATTATTTTTTATGATATATATTATTTTTAGGTTGTATTTATTCTTCTTGAATTATTATATAAAACATACCATCATGAATTCATTATTTTATAATATCACTTCATTTGTGTATGTGTCGAGTACAACCTCTTCAAAAAGATGTGATTCATTCACACATTACATGGAATGCATTCATTTAGTGATTAGTAAATTTATATGATATATAAGAAATAATAATTATTATGTAATTAATATATATTTATATATTTATATTTTATTTACTTTCTTTCATTAAAAATGATAAAAATAAATGGATACAACATCCACGTTTATGTATGTCCTACTATCTCCAACAATTATGTGTTCCATTTCATATTTATATGTTTTATAGATATTTATAAATTTTTATATACTTAATATACATTAAATAGAAATAATTTTTTACATTATGGAAATAATTTAATAAGGATCTTTATATAAAGATCATGAATAACATGTTAAAACACATACGATAACCGAAGCAGTTAATACTTGAATCATTACATTAACATGGAATTGTAAATAAATAGATAATATAAATTCATTATTGAATCATATATGTAATTATTTATAATAATATGTTTCTGTGGTATATTTATAATTTTATTATATATATTATACTTGAGTTTTTAATGTGTACTAAGAATGTCAAGACATAAGGTAAGGGAATTTCATCTCACATTTTATAAACTTTAGATACATGCCACATTGAGCACTCTCTTATATTTTTGTGGTATATGTACTTACCTATGTCATGTTATATAATTAATTTAATTTAATTAATAATATTAAAATCCTTAATTTGTGTTATTATTTCATGGGTACCATGATTCTATAGTTACTCATTTAGTAAGGGTTTTTTTTTCATGCCACTTTTATTTATGTGCGATTTATTCCCTTTTCACCACTATTTTCTATTAAGTGGTGAATATAATTCCCAAAAATATATTCAATTTCTATTATACATAATTTTTTGGAATGTAAATATCCTTTGGATTGTATTTTTTTCGTGGGGTTTATTGTTATAATGTTAATAAATTGGTGAAAACATTTTGTCTCACATTTCCATTATTGAAACTGAAAATTATTTTTTTATTTATAAATAAGCCAATTATTGGTTCAGCAGTAACTATACATAAGATTCAAAAACAAATTCAAAATTAAATGAAAAGGCAGAATAATAATAACTATCTCGATCACATCATCTGCAATCGGGTCATTTCTTGAGTTACAAGCTACCACAAGATGTGCCTTGAGATAGTCCAGTGCACCTATATTTGTTTTCAAGGTGTATATGCAGCCTTTTGAAATTTATTATCTTGACTCTATATATTTCATAAAATATTATGATACATTTATTGTTATTATCTCTTGTATATTATGAGTCAATATTAATAAAGTTGTTATTGTTTATTGTTATAATCTCAGAGAGTATCACGATTTCTTATGATTATGCTTCAATTGATTAAATATTACGATCCATCACTCAAGAACACCCATGAATTTTCTTAACTTTTTTGTATTCATGATATATTTATTAATTAGTACCACTTTTCAACTATTTTTTACTTAATATAATTAATAAAATGTTTTTATGAAAACACAAAATTATTTTTTAATTGGTAAAAAATCTGTGTACTTTCAAAATCACATTTTCTAAAAAAAAGTATTTTTTACTATAATCATATTATTTTTAAAGGAAATGTTTACAAATGATATACAATTTTAAAAAAGTTTTAAAATTTAATCTTCTAGTCCTTTTCTACTCGAGGTTATTTCTAAACATTTAAGGTGAAAAAGGTATGTTTGAAATGTACAGAATACATGGCTTCATGACTATCACTTCGTTGAGTAATTCATTATAATATGAAAATGTTATTTATAAAAGAAAAAAATTTCCTAATATTCTGGTAATTTTTTGAACTTAAATTGGTTTTTTATTAATTTTTTTTAAAAAATTTGTTATTTTTAAAGTGTTTTAAATTATTTTCTAATCATCCTTTATATGTTGTCAAAAAGATATTTTTAAATAAAAGGTTATTAATTATTTCAAACTTACTTGATATGTTTTCAAGTCCATTTTATAGACAAGGGATTCTAATATGATTTCAAGGTTTCATTTTTTGAATTTTCAATGTATTTTTAATGAAAAAGTATTTCAATATGTTTGTAATTTTATTTTTAATGGTTTTTTAAAGGAAAAAAGTTTCTAAAAATTTTTTAGTATTTTTTTTGTATGTTTCTAAAGTTATTTTAAAATGAAAAGGTTTGAAAAATTACATAAAAATAATTTTCAAATAACAAAATTTATCTAACTCAAGAAAAATTTAAAATATAATTATAAATAATTATTTATAAGAAAATATTTTTAAAATGGTTTTATAAAATGGATTTTCGAAGAATGACTATTTTTTCAATAAAAAATCAATCATTAGATCTTTAAAAAACCTTTCTTCATGTAAGAATATATACATTGTTAGAAAATTTTATAGGTCTATGGTCCATGAATAACATTATAAAATTTTATTGAATCATTTATTTTTTGATGGAATTATGTTTTTGATACCCATTTCACCTCCATATTTTATATTTTTTTAAACCTACCTGTTTTGATGGGATATGCATTGATGAAATGATTATGTGACCTATACCTTTTCCCTAGGTAATGAAAATATGAAATGTTTATGATAACCATTTCATTTCATGGGTTATCTTATGATGTTTGTGAAACCCATTTATTTTAATGGATCATTATATCATACAAATTTCATTATCCATTTGTACATATATGTATATATTTATTATATGATGGGTGGGACCTATATCTCTATCAAATACATTCGGAAAATATTTATATCTCATTAGATAATGATGGGAAACAAGTCAATGGGCTTGATCCAAATTGGGAATATGTGTTCTTGATCCACTATGGTAAGAAATAAGACCTTGATTGACTATGGGTAGACATGGATAACCAATACCTTATAGGAAAGGGACTTTTACTAGGGATGGTGGTGTGTCACACCTATTAGGTTTTATATCCATTGAGTTCCTGATATGTTTTTTGTAGCTATCATAGAATTTTAGGGAATTATTCTACATGTTTATGCATTTTCAGAAATTCTATGTCATATGTGTTTGCTATTCAAACAAGGATAATGATCTTGATTTTCATATGATTTATTTCTTATGAAACCCCAATAATTATGGAATATATTAGGTTTCTGATATTTTATATGTAGGTTTTGATCTTAATATTTTATTCTCATGTTCTAAAACCCTTATGTTCATGTTATTCCAGCATATTTACTTTATTTACCATTAGTAAGTATTCAATATCACCCATTTTTTATGTTTCATTTCCTCTAGTAATTAGGATTGGTTTATAGTAGAAACAATAAATGGGATGACCATTATTCGAAACATTGATGATATTTCACTATGTTATAATATTTTGTTTCTAGTTTCCAAAGAATCTAAACTATTATATTCCTTGATCAAGTACTTTTTTAATGTGATTTATATTTAAAAAAATGATTTAATATACATGAATGTATATATTGGGTCAATATAGTAGCTATCAAAGGGATGTTTATTATACTAGTGGAAACTAGAAGGATAAATATTTAGTGAGATCCCTAGGAAAATTCCTAGGGACATATCTAGGGATTTCTCTACGGATGATTCTATAAATGAGTTAATGTTTAGGAAATTTTCCAAGAATTTTCTTAATGTATTAAGTGAGTGGTTTCCTAAAAATACCTCCATGTATGGATAGAAAAAGTGGATATTGCTTGGCCACAGATGTACCAATGGGTAATAAATCCAAAAATGTGCCTGAGGCCTAACACGACAGTATCCTATTATACAACAATGGGCCTTGTTGCACTGTTAGTGTGAATATCTTTGGATATATTCTTTGGTAACTAAAATACTCTTTAAAAACCACCATGGAAAATTTAAATAGATGGTTATTGTTAATAAACTAGGATAAACATATTGATTTATAGATTAAATAAGTATGTATTGTGATTTATACATCCTATAAGTATTTTATTCAAGATTATACAGTTTTCACCTAGGATAAGTGATGCTTTCACAATGCTTATGGTTTTAGTCAATGATGAGAATTAAAAGTAACATGGTATATATTGAATTTGACATTTAGTTTTCTTATGATCAATTAGATGGAATGGTCACTTGAGTGATGGTTGTTGTGATCAAACCTATTCCAATTTCATAGAACAAGATTTACAAAATAAACCAAAAAGAACCCCTAGATTTATAAAATAATAGAATGAATGAGTTTACTAAGATTTTAGGTAAAATAAACCATGGAGGAAATAAAATTCAGGCTTCTTTATGCCATGTTAGTGTAAAGAATCACCCAATTGAATTTATTAGAGGAACAAGTAGATGATTTGAATATATAAATGGAAGACACATATAATGTAACTATAAATAAAAACTAATGGGTTTGGTGAAAGAAATGGTTATGAATATTGGCTGCCCTAAGAAATCATTAACAATTAAATACACTATGTGTGGAATGAAGGGTCATTATTCAAATCGAATTCTAATGTGGAAAACTAATGATGGGAATCAGAAAGGTGGTATAAGTAATGGTTATATTACTAATGATGATGAGTCTACAGATGAAATGTGAATGGAATTATGTGTTAACTAATAGGGTGAATTATTATTTTTATGGATTAGAGATAAAGTGATATAATTGATTTTTTTGCATTTTTATAAAAGAAATATATTTTATGAATGGTGAAATATTAATAATTGTTTTTTATGTTCTTTTAAATTGATTTACAAGAATATGTTGAATGGTTTCGATAAACTAGAAAAGTTACTTAATTTAATAGTATTGTTCATGGAAAAAACATTATTAATGGAAATATATTTTGAAATATGTTCATTAGGATATGGTAATTTTGTTTGGATAATGATATGCGGGGTATGAATATGTAAATTATATTAAACTCAGCAACCTTAAAACTGATTAACGAGTTGTTCACAATTTTTTATGATATAATTGATAAATTTTACTACATTTTTTTAATTTATGGAATACATCTAATATACATTGGATTATGGAAACTTGCATGTTTTCAATAAGTATTTTTGGTAATTCAGGTCAATTACATGTTTCAAGAGAATTCATGATAATGAAATTCAAATGTTTGGTATGTGAATGATAAGATCAACTACATTATATATGTGGGATCCATTTTAATCTGATTTTTAGAAATTTAATTAACATATTTATAGAGTTTTGGACACTCATATTATAAAATGTTTTTAAGGATAACCATTTATAAAATGGTTTTTGTCAAAAATCATATATAGTTTTAGATAGTAAATTAATATCTCCCCACATGAGGATTATACATATTATAAAATTGTGAAATCCCTTTATTGTGACAATAACATATAGAATGACATATTATTATATTCCCAGATCTCATGATATGTTAATGCTTTAATAATAAAAAATTTAATTTAATTTCATGGAACTAGATATTATGTGGTTTTTAATCATGAAACAACAAAGGGAAAGGTTGTGTTGAAAATATGAAAGTATATATTTCCATGAAAGTTACCCTTGTTTCAGAAAATTGATCTTGAAACAAAAAATGTTATCCTAGTTCCCTCATTTTTGATGAATGAAAATACCTCTTAGATCCTTATGAATTTATAGTTATGTGATTGTTAAATTTATCAAAACCATGTTCTATATCACTCTATATAAAAATCATAGAGATATATTTTTCTTCATTTTCCATGTTTTGAATTCCCACATATGTAATCCTATGGGGATACAATATTATGTTTAAATTTGGGTAATGATTATTTTTTTATCCATACCCTTTTAAAGGATGGTTTAGTATTCATTTATTGATATGGGTTTATAATAATGGAACTTTCAAGTATTAGACCCCTAATAACTAAGAAGAATTTATAGTGTATAATTCATTTTAAGGGGGGTATAATGTAACATCATGAGATATTGTGAATTATTTTATTTCTAATTAATTTAATATTTTTATTTTTTTACATTCCACACAACAGTAAATATATATATTTATATGAAATCGCTATGTTTGGATTGAATTATATGAAATATCAATTCATGTTTTCAATGCACTCAATACATAATATTTCTTGAGGAAGACATTACACTATGTTTGTCTTGTATTACACATAATGTTTTGTTCCTTTGATATCTTGCGTAACATTTAAGGATGGGTTTTATCAAAAATATATATACTACTAATATTATTAAGAAAATATTATTTTAGTTACCTCATATCCCGTTGAATGAATGTTATGATTAAGATAACTAAATTTTAGGAATATTATTTACCCATTTATAAAACATGAATCCCTTTTTTATTAATTTGTAAATGTAAATGTAAGAAATATTTGAAAATAATGAAATTAATTTTCTAGGGAAACTGTTTTTCTATATAAAAATAAAATTTACCTCAATAAATTTAAAAAAAACATTGAATAATTTTTTCTTTAAAATATATATAATATATATTCAACCAATATTTTTTATACTCATAAAATATATTTTATTGGTAAATGAAAGAATAAATTTGTTTTCTTGAATAAAAAGTTGTATTCTTCTAAAAGATCATTTTATCATATTTTAATAGAAAATACATTTTGAATATGATTTATAAAACTTTTATAATATTTATTTTAAAAAATAAACTTCATTTTTTGAAATAGTAATATAGAAATAATATTAGGGTGAATTTTAGATATTTTTTTATGAAGTTTTATTTCTTAATGAATAACGAATAACATTGAATATTAATGTAAACATTCTTTTTAATATAATTTATTTCTATAATTAAATTACGGTTTTTATTTTTTTAAAGATATTTTAGATATATCATTCATAAATTAATAAACATTATGTCATTGGAAACAATATAAACATTAAATTGTATAAAAAACTTCCCATAATTTGGATCGTTTTTACTTTTAAAACATGGTTTGTCATCCTGTATGCATGATTTAATTTGATTTAATTTATTTAACTTTTATGACTGGAATGTGAAAAATTGGATTCCATATTTGGAATTCATCATAATATATAATTTCAAATAAATTCAACTTAGTTGTTGACAAAAAATAGTGAAATTAATAAAAATTAATTGAAATGATTATGAGGAATATTAGCTAACAGGGGACTAACCCTTATACTTAAGGGACAAAATGACCTAGAAACTAGTTAAAAATCTATTTTATATCGATATTGGGACCCTATACTCCCATTTATATGTTTTTTTCATTATTAGATCTTTTTTTCATAGATAAAACATGGTTTGAATTCCCTTTTCAATAATTTACAGCAATGATACTCCTCCCCCACTATAAAATGAAACTCACACCTACCACTTATTTACACCTATCCAATAATTTTCAATACCAATATACTCTCAAATAATATCCCAGCCTCCCAATAAAACTATAATCCCAAAATTGGGCATAAGTCCATAAAATGAATCCCACTAGTGCAATCCAAAAGAAGTTTCCAAAGAAGAGCCAACATATTTCCTCAAGTTCTTTTGTTTTATTTTCATTATCCACCCCATAAAATATTCTTAACCCATGTATATAAAATAAACATAGTATCCTAAATATACATAAATTTTTTTATTCTACGGTATATACCTACACTTACATGCATATTCATCTAATGGGTAACAAACTCACTAATCTTGTGTACGATGAACTACAACCTGACGAAATAATGTTGTCCATTTTTAATTTACCACATATCTGGTTGGGAATAATGATGGAAACTATATTTATTATATAATATATAAAATCTTTATAATATATTTATGATTATTTAATTATTAGATAAAATATAACTTCATGATTTCCATTTTTTGTGAATATAACAACTTCATTTTTGGATATGTGGACTATCACCTCCTCAAAGTGATTAGATTCGTTCACACATTACACAAAATGTTCTATAGAAGGGTTTTGTAAAATTATAAGAAATATATTAAATAAATTTTTTATGTTAATTATTATAAATATAAACACATAAATATGTTTCATTTAATTATATTCTCCTAAAATGATAAATAAAAGGAAACAATGTTCATGCATATATATGACCTACTCTCTCTATGAACAATGTATTCGATTTCATATTTATATATTTTATAGTTTTAAATAAATATTTATATATTTAAAATGTATGAAATATACATAATATTTCAAATTATGAAAATAATTAAGCCTTGATCTAAGAGGATCATGAATAAATAGTCAAAACAGTTATGATAAAGATATCAGTTTTTACCCGAAATGTTACATTAACTTGGAATTGTTAACAAATGGTTGATATAAAGTCATAAATTAATCTTATAAGGTATTATATATAATCATATGGTTAATTGGTTTATTTTTAATAAATATATATTTATTATATATGAGTTTTGAACATGTATGATAAAATTCATTACATAGGGTATTAGGGTTTCATCTCACTTTTTATTCTCATGAGAAACATTACGTATTACCCACTCACTTGTTTTGTGGGGTGTATATAAATCCATATGAAAAGTTATACTGTTAATTTAGTTTATTTAACTATATTGGAATCTTTAATATTTTTTTTTACTTCCTTGGGATCATGATTCTGGAGGTATACAAGTTATAATGGTTTTCTCGTCTCACAATTATTTTCATGTGAATTATTTCTTATTCAACATTAGTTTGTTTTGAATGTTGTATATACATAAATTGAATATAATATATTATTATTATACTAAAATTTATGGTGATTTAAATATCATTTTTATGATCTTTATTTCATGGGGATTATGATTGTAATGTTACCAAATTGGCAAAGTAATTTTGTCTCAATATTCCTTCTATGAGACACATTCATTGTTATACAACTAAATTTTTCAATGAGGTGTATATATATCTCTTATACATGAAATATCATGAACCTTATTATTTTATTAAATTTTATACTTTATTTAATGTTATATTCTCATGTTTATTAAGATTCAATGTTACCAAATTAGTTATAGTAAATTTCTACATTCTCATTGTTTATCATGATTATTTATAATGATAGTTCCATTGATGAAATAATAAGATGCATCATTATAGAAATCCTATGAATTTTCTAAATTTTTTTATTGATTATATCATCATGAATTATTACCATTTCCATTATTTTTTACTAAATATAATGTTTATTTTTTTATGAAAATACACTTTTATTTCTCCTTTCAGTTGGAAATATGCATTCTTTCAAAATAGAGGATTCAAAAAATGTCTTCAATTTTTTTCTATTATCCTATTATATTTAAATGTAATTTTTACCTATGTTTTAAAATTTAACAAACTGGATCTAAAAGTAATATTCTTATCATCTTCCGATCATGTCACATTTCTAAACATTTAATGTGAAAAATGAATTTTTGTCATGTAAAATCATACCTACTATATTTACCATCATTTCCTCGAAGTATATTTTATAGGATTATAAGGTTATTTTTGGGAAACATTTTTCCTCATATTCTGAAAATTTTATGAAATTTAAGTGTTTTTCAATAAAAAATGTTTTAAAAAATGTTTTATGTTTACAAATTATTATTTATAATTTTCAATTACACTTTTATATGTTATGATGTGGTTATTTTCAAAGAAAATTTTTTCAATGATATCAAAATTTATTTTTATGTTTTCAAATCCATTTTCTATGAAGGGGATTCCAAAATGTTTTCATGACTTCTATTTATGTTTCCAAATTGTTTTTAAAATAACCATGTTTTAAAAATGTTTTCAATCCGAGTTTCGTGTTTTTTAAGAAAACATTTTTCAAAATATTTTCAAGATTTATTTATATTTTTATAAATATATTTTAAAAGTAAAAGGATTTCAAAATTCACAATATTTCCACAGAGATTTTTCAAAAAACAAAATATATTTTCACCAAGAAATGTTTTAATGGAATGTCTAAAGGGTTTTTATATTAAAAAATGATTAAAAAAATATTTTTAAAAAATTATTTTCATGGAATGGCCATTTTACTTAAGAAATGTGTCACGTGATATTTCAAAATAATTCTATGTATAAGATATAATACTTATTTATATGATTTACTATGGTTATGATATATAAAAAGCACGCATATTCTTTTGTGAATGGTTTATGTTTTGATTAAATGATGTTTATGATACCTACTTATCTTCCACAAGTTATATTCTATTGAATCACAATTCTTTTCACATATTATGCTTTTATGAAATAATTAATATACCTATATATTTTCCATAGGTAATAAAAATATTAATTTTTTATGATACCTAATAAATTTCATGGGTTATGATATAATTTTTAGGAAACCAATCTATTTTTATGTGTAAGGATATGATGCATGTTTTATTATATTGTGGAACATGTATTAAGGATTTTATTATATTATTGGTGTGACCTATATATCTATTCATTTAAATAGGAAATTATTGATATCTCATGATATAATTATGGGAACCATGTCAATGATCTTCATCCAAAATAAAAAACATGGGTATCATAATGCACTATAGGAAGATGGGGAATCCCGATCCGCTATGGGAATATGGTGAAACCTGATCCCTTGTAAGGAAAAGACTATGACTGTGGATAAGGGTGTTTCTAACCTAGTATGATTAGTTCCCATGAAATTCCCTAATAATCATTTGGAAATGAGTGTTGAATAATTTGAAATGATTCTATATGTTTATGTTTCTTACCCTAATTGTATGTATTATGGCTATGATATGAAAAAATAGTTAATGTTCTTGATTATAATATGAATCATGTATTCTAAACTACCAAACAATATTCCATGTCATATTTTTTGATCATTTATATGATGGGTTTGGTCCTAAAAATGTTATGCTCATGTTCACAAAACATAATGTTCAACTTTTACCAATATATTATTTAAATTTACCATTATCAATAATTAAAGAGCACCCCTTTATTATGTTTCTTTTCCCTAGGTTATATTGAATTGTTTTGTGTAGAAGTACTAAATGGTAAGAACTTTGTGGAAGAAATCAAAGATCATTCACCTTGTTTTAATTTTTAGTTCCATGTTTCAAAATAGAATAAATTTTTATAGTCACCAGACATGTATTATTTATGTTATGTTTGTTATGATATTTCATTTGGTCCATGTAAGGTATTTCTCCATTTTATATTCAATAGAGTGTTATTGACCCTGAACCTCAAAAAACCTGTGATGTAATTTCCACGTATGTTAATCATCGTTATTTAACTATAATTACAATGTTAAATTGTAGATATTAATGATTGATTTATAAGGTTTAAAAAATAGTCCAAAAAATGATAGGTTCATGGGTGATAAATCATACATCTTCCATATTTAGGAAATAAAAATCAACTGAAAAAATAATACGCCTTACACAGAAAAAACAACATCATTAACTCTATATGTTTTATCCATACTCCAATTAAAATATTGAATGAAAATTACAGAAAGTTAAAATTATGCAATATATAATTATGAATAAATATATTATTGAATATTATATTAGAGGATCACAAATAAAGAATAACATCATAAAAATAACGTTTTCCTCTGGTGTATCAAATGGTTAATGTTCATAGATACTTATATTTAGATAGAAAAATATATTTGATCTTGGTGGACATGTTATTAAGTAAATAAACTTCATATCCATATTTTAATTTTTTTTTGGATTTTTTTTAGAAAATATATAATGGTTTATAATTTCAATAAAAATATCTAGTAAGAGAATATTGACTAGTACATTACTAAAATATTATAAAACTTATTTAACCATACCACTATCATCACTTATCTTCTTTGGTGAGATACTTTTATAATAGAGAAATGGTAGTTTTAATTCATCTTGATTATTTTTATTATATGGTCCTAACCTCTTTTTCAAATCGTTGTTAGTTCATTTATGAAATTCTTCTTCTTGTTATAGAGATTTCTATTAAAAACAAGATCTATGATTTTAGCACATTCCTCAAGAAATTTTTTTAAATAATTTATTACGAGCTAAGTAAATGGTGTTAGGGAATCTCATTATTATATTTAGTTTTATACACATGTGTAATTATTTTATTTTGTGTAATTTTCATCTTGGGTAAACTCCTACGTTCAATGGATCTAAAATTTTCCTTTTATTCATCTAATAAATTTACTTGGGATTGAAAGTTTGTTCCTCCACTAGTTTGATTTTTTATACTAAATATATCATTAGTTTGACATCCCATTTATTCCATCTAGGAATTCAACATTATTTTTTATTTCCTTGAATTCCCTTGGTATTGACTAATAACATCCTGAATTTTCATTTTATCTTTTTATTATTGGATCATTAATTCTTAGAAACTATTTTTAAATTTTTGGGTACGATGAGATGTGTCTATATTCCATGTAGGTTGAGAATTGTTTTTCTAATTATGTTAAATAGATTTATCATTACTCTAATTAACATATAAAGTTATATTTAGTGGATCAGGTTTCTTAAATTAATCATTTAATAGGTTCTTCCATTATTGGGTGAAGTTAGGGTAGTCATAAAAATGATATTTTTTTGTGTTATTTAAATGATTTTCCAAGAAAAAATGAATTAAAATTTGTAGTCTGTTCTCTAATTTTATGGCACATGTCAAAAAAATGTTATCTGAAAGAATAAATTTCATAATGACCTCGTACATGGAAAATTGTTTCAGATTTGGTTGGGGTTGGTGAAGGATTTGATACCATTATCCACCAAACCATGTTTGTAATATCACCATGTTAAATCAAAATAATAGAATTTTTAGAATGGAGAATATGTAATTTGTAGTGACTCGGGTTTTGGCCCTGTCAGACTTTGGAGCATTTCTACGAATAATCCAGAGCTACGAGCGAAGACGGCATGCGATTCTGAAGCCCAGTGTGACCCGAATTAATTTTATAAAAATATTAAGTATTTTTATACTATGCACGTGGTGGGGGTGTGATATCTCTCTAACGGTAGCTTAGAATGGGAGTCTGAGGGAATCGTTGCTTCTGGAACGTGTCGTTCACCCTAGGCGAGGTGTAAACTTTGCGGACATGGGCCTTCTGTGGAAAACGCAACTAGGGGAGTCTTCATAATTAAGTGGAAAAGTATAATTACACAAGTCAACTCGATTAAATCCTGAAAGGAGTCTCAGATTTCAATTATAATCCTTGATGTTGTATTTAGAATGGAACGTTTACCCTAAGGGTGACCTTACCTTTGTTTGCATCGCGCATCGGGAAGAGGCTAGTCGGGAGCAGGAGATATTTTAAAAAACATATATATCTCCACCCCATGGATGTGTGGTGCGTAGAAGAAGAAGAAATCCTCTTCATTACTCCTCCTCCTCCCCTTACGACGGTGAATCAGTGACCAAATTGTTTGATCAAGGTGTCGTTGAGCTCAGATTTCGACAGCGGACATTCCAGGATCGTGCAATAGGCACATTGGAGCGCAGATCTAAGCCAGAACGTCGGCCTTTCGCTCGCGAGGTTGGTGGTTTGAGTTTTAAAATCCTGGATCAATTTTTTTTTGTTTTTCTTCAAATTTTCTTAAGGGTTGGGTAGTTCGGGCCCTGAGATTTCTGAAACATGTTTCTGATATGAATTTAGACAACCGGGGTGCTCCCGGTGGCTCCCGTAAATTTTCCAGTGAAAAACCCGGTTTTCCAGCGATGAAGGGTAGCAACCATGGTGTAATCTGGCAGCGGAACAACAGTGACTCAGCAGAGGTTGAATCCGGCAGTAGCGTGGCGGAATCTTATGGCAGTGTGGCAGAATCCAGTGGCAGCGTTGTGGTTTCCGGCAAGGCTAGTAGTGGTCCAGCTAGGTTTTTCCCGCCGGTTCTTTAAACCCGTGTAACTTGCAAACTGATAGTTTTATTTTAGAGATGTTTCTAGAAACGTGAAGCTTGAATCAGGGAGGAAATATTGAGATTCTTTATAGAACTTTTTGATTCATGATTTTGGCCCGGGGTCATGAAACATTGAAAATAATTTTTTTTATTTTCATATTTGATCTGCCATAACTTCTGCATGGAGTGTCCAAATGATGCATCGTTAGTGGTGTTGAGACCCTGATGTTACAAAAAAAATCAAGATAGTTTCCAGGTGTTGGTACTGAGAATAGAGTGTGGGCCCCATGAGGTCGGGTCCCGATATTTGTGGAGAAACGTGACTTTTCCATGTCGTGTCGGTTTTGGACGATCGAGTAGTTGATCCGTTGTGTTTTTTTTGAGACGATCCCAATGGTGTGATCCATTTGACGAGTTTTGCGATCGAGGTGTGGGCCCCACCTGAGCGGCCTTTTGTGAATAGTACCTTTTAATAGGGGGTCCGTTTGGGATGAACTAGTGGTCAATTCTGTGTGTTTTTTCAAGGGGATCGTCATGGTATGATCCGTTTGATGAGTCCTGGGATCGTTGTGTGTGCCCCGAATGGGCTAGCTTGGGTGAATAGTGCCATTTTCACATGTTTTCCATTTCTGGTGAGTAAACAACTTATCCTGCAAGTTTTTCCATGTGGATCATGACGGTGGCCTCAGTATCGGCCTTGGAGGTGTGCAGTGTGGTGTTGTTGTGGGTCACTCGGGTTAGCGATGTTTGGACTAGCAGTGGTTGAGAGTACTCCCTTGGTTCGTTCCTATGAGGTTTCGTGCAGAATAACAACCCTATTTTAGGCTTTTGATCCTCTCGATGGGATGTCTAATCTTCTTGAGTTGTGGCATCCCTTCGGTGGGCCCGATGCGGGATCCTCTAGCTTCGTTATCCTAGATCGAGTTCTCGGTATCGTTGTGAGTGATTATCAATGGGCATCGATCCCCTATCTAGAAGACATACCCCATAGGGTTTGTGGCATCATCTGATATATGATCCCCTATTAATTGAGACATGCTCAGTAGGGTCGTGGAGTCGTTGGGTATTCGATCACCTGCTCAACACTAGGTTTTCTGTAGGGTTGTGGAATCATTGGGTATATGATCCCCTGCTCAGCATGAGGATTATGGTAGGTGTTGACCTCATCTGTACTGATAATCACAATTATGTCTCAATATGCTTTGATAACCCCAAATAATGTTTATCCTTATAATAATTATTCGTTCAATCTATGAAATCATATTGTTATGTTGATAAATTATCAAAATGATCTTTAGAATGTGTTATTCAATGTTTATCTATGTTTATAAATGTTTAGAAATGAATAATTCAAGTATTAACTCAATCTGGGTATGATTTTCATAGAACATATAAGAATTAAGTGTTGAGTCACTGATACAGACCTATCGGTACATTGTATACTGATAAGTAAAGGTCACTGATAGACCAAGCTACTTGTGACACAAGGTCACTGGTACATAGTTATCGATACAAGATACTAATACAAACAGACAGATAGATAGCTACTGATATAGAGTCCACCGATACAGACAGATACTGACAGAAAACTACTGATATAACTTTTCTAATACAGAAATACGACTACCACTATAATGTCTGCAGATACAAGAATATCACTAGTATAGGTCACTGATAGAAGGAGCTACTGATTAAAGGATCTACTGATTCAAAAGTTCTACCATAATAAAGAGTAACAACTACCAACATAGACTTATTGACTGAATTCCACGGATACAAGCTCACTGATACTAAGAGATACTGATGGAAACTTGTAAATGTTTCTCAAAACACTTTTTCTATTATTTATTTAGCAATGGTCATATTTTATGTTTTTAATGAAACTACAACTAATTAATAAATGCATGTTAAATGTCATGAAACCGTACCTAGTACCTGCAGAAGTAATAAAACTTTTTGTTGGACCACATTTGATATAAAAGGGAACCTCAAACTACTAAAGAAAAATAAGGAATTGTTCATTATTTCCATGCATATTTGAAGCAATATTCTGGAGATACTCAAGGACATACATGCATAGAATAATAAGGAAGAATGCATTATATGTCTATAGAACCTGATCAATCACTGAGTAAAGTTCTTCAATAGTTTCACTCAAACTGAAGCTACTCAGACTGATCAACATGGACTTGGAAGTCAAATACAAAAATGACATTCTAGTTTTTCTGACAAAAAAAAATAAGGACTCAATTCTTCAGATGCATCAATCCAAGGAGTCTATAGCTTCACTCAAAACACATAGAGCATTCTTGAACTCATCTCTATTTGATTAGCTTTATTGGGTATCGTTTATTTACATTTTGAGTGGGGTGTGTGCTCTATATTTATAGGCACACACTGTTTCCTATGATGAACTAGAGGATTTATAAATCCTCACTCAATCTTTCCCTTACTCTTGTGTATCCCACAGTGGATAGTGGTAGAGGTCAAGTGTGACCTAGATAGCCTGTGTTCTATTGTTCTTATTTTCCCATGAAGAACTGTGGTAGAGTTCTTAGTACCAGGATAGTATGTGTACTATTGTTAACCCCGATCCAGGGTGTGGATCAATGTTTATATAAACTATTTGAGAGGAATAAGTCTCATCTTTAGACTGAACATCTTGGTTATATCTGATGTGTATATTATTAATAGTTAAAGCTATTTTCAATTCCAATGCTAATTACATTAATTATAAATGTGTTTTAAAGTAACTTTTCTAGTTAAACTATCAAGTTTTATAACTTTTTTAGCTGATAAGTTCGTTTTAAAAGTTAATTAATCCTCAGATTGAGTTAACTGAGAAATAATCAATCTCTTGAAAAACTAATTGAAAACATATTATCTTTATAAATTCACTACAATTTAATTTTTATTTAACTTGAGGGATTTTAATCATAAATTTTTTAACAAAAAATTTAATTGGAACACAATTCACCCCCAACTTGAGTGTCCACTCCGACCCACATTTGGTATCTGAGGGAGGTTATTAATAAAATATTTACAAATACTCTGTTTTTCAAATATGATTTTAGTTGTATCTTAATGATCTTAAACTTCTCTTAGTTCTAAATTTTAACTCTTTAAATATAATTTCTAAAATCTAATTATGTATAATATACTAGAAGGTGTTGCAACCAACATGACAACATTTTTTAATGGTACTAATAATGCCCAATGGAAACTTAAAATGAAAAATCATTTAGAAAGTATGGGATTTGATATCTGGTCCACTGTAGAGATTTAGTATAAGATTCCAAAAACTGAAATAACTACTTGGGATGAACCTACGAAAACTGATTATAATAATAATCGTAAATCAATGAATTCTTTGTACTATGCTTTAGGAGATGAAGAATTTAATGAAATATTTGCTTGTAAGATTGATTATGAAATCTGGGATACATTGGCTATTTCCCATGAGGGAATAACCAATGTTAAGGAAATGAGATTGAATACCTAAACTATTAAATATGAAAATATTAAAATGAATCATGATTAACCTATTTCTAACATGTATCAATGGTTCAACGAAATTTTAAATACTATGAGCTCACTTAGAATAGTTATTCCTACAAAAGAATAAATCATGAGGATACTAAGATATCTACCAGAGATATGGATAGAAATATCAATTTCAATAATAGATTCATTGATAAAAGTTCACTACCTATTAAGGATTTAATTGGTACATTGATGATGTATGAAGAAGAGATAAAGGTAAATAAATAGGAAGATGATGAACCAATGAGGAAGTCAATGGAATTTAAGTCTACCGACTCAATGAGAAAGGACATGGAGAAAGTTCAGATACCTACTAAAAGATCAAAAAGTGGATGTTCAGATTCAGATAGTGATGAAGAGATGTCTCAAATTGCCAAGAGATTCAACAAATTCTATAGGAATAAGAATTTTTTCAGAAAACCAAATTATAAAGGTAAGTATGACCAGTGAGGTGATTGGAAGAAAGATTGGAAGAAAGCTGATAAGCATGATGAGATAGTGTGTTTTGACTAAAAAAGGAAAGGACACATTATGGATGACTGTCTAGAATTAAAGTTCAAGAAGAAATATGATTATAAGGACAAAAAATATAAGAAATCTTTGAAGGCCACATGGAGTGCTTCAGAAGAGAGCACAAGCGAGTATGAAGTTTCTAATTCTAAAAAGAATCATTCCAACAAGTGTTTCATGACTAATACATCTGAGGTAACTATTTCACCTATGCTAAATGATTATTATTCTGGGAATGAAAGTGATTCAAATAGTGATGATAATATATCTAAATCTGAATTATTTAAATACAGTAATATGTTAGAAAATACTTGCAATGATATGAATGATAAGTAATAATCATTAAAGAAATAGTATTCCTTGTCCAGTACTATTAAATATGATCATAATATAGATAAGGAAAATAATTCTCAACTATTAGAGGATAAAATTCAACTTAAATTTTCCAATGAGCAACTTAGAATAGAAATAGAGAAGTTCACTAATGGAAAGAACACTCTTACACAAATGCGAGGAAAACAAGTTGCACCATTGTATACTACTAGTTTAGGCAATCAACATGGACAGAGACAGCTTGTTAAGAATAAATTTATTCCAAAATCTGGAAATTATGCTTCTAGTTCCAGTTTTGGAAACTCTAATTTCTCAATCAGCTATTAACATAGTTATAGATCAAACAATGTTTGACACTCAAAATCATTTTAATCTATTGATTATATGAAAACCATTAGACAAATATAGGTACCAAAATATTTTGATGCTAACCTGTCTGGACCCATGAAAATCTGAGTACCTAAATCATTTTCTATTTAAACTTATTTTGTAGGAGAATTTCTGGAAGATTTATATTAGGAAGACATGGTACTTGGATAGTGGATGTTCAAGACACATTAAATGATATTTTTCATGCTTCAAGATCTTTATCAAGTTTGATGTAGAGAATGTCACCTTGGGTGATAATTCAAAAGGAAAAATCATTGGCTTTGGCCAGATTGGTAACACTAATTCAATTTTAATTTCTAAAGTATTATCTGTTGATGGAATAAAATACAATCTGTTAAGAAATTATCAGTTATGTGATGATGGCTTCAATGTTAAATTTGAAAATGATGCTTGCAATGTATTTTATTCTAAAAAATCTTCGGCATTTACTTCCTTGATAAATGAAAATATATATGCTGTAGATATAAATTTTTTAGCCAAACAAAAGATTATATGTTTAAATGCTTTTCATAAAGAGTCTTGGCTATGGAATAGAAGATTGGGACATTGTAATGTTCACTCACTTATGAAACTGATTAAGAAAAATTTAGTTAGAGACCTACCTCAACTAAAATTCCCATCAGAAAAAGTTTGTAATCCTTGTCAAAAGGGAAAGAAACATAAAATTTCATTCAAATTAAGGAAAGAAGTTTCAACTTCTCATCCTCTCGAGTTGGTTCACAGGGACATGTTTGGACCTTATAGAGTTTCTAGTTTTAATGGGAAGCACTATGGTTATGTCTTAGTATATGACTTTTCTAGATATACATGGGTATATTTTCTAGCTCACAAAAGTGAAGCTTTCTCTTACTCTATTATGTACTCCAAGTCTGTAGAGAACCATAGTGTAATTAAGATTAAGACCTTGAGAAGTGATCATGGCTGTGAGTTTGAAAATCATGATTTTGAAACATATTTCTCACATAATGGAAATAATCATAATTTCTCTGCCCCTAGGAAACCTCAAGAAAATGGTGTAGTAGAAATAAGGAATATAACCCTTCAAGAAATTGAAAGAACATTTCTTTATGAGTAAGACCTACCTATTTACTTTTGGGAAGAAGCTGTAAATACAACTTGTTATATTGTTAATTGAGTCTTTATTAGACCTGTTCTCAAAAAGACCCCTTACGAATTGTGGAATAATAGGAATCCATAAGTGAGTTACATGAGAGTTTTTGGTTACAAAGACATTCTTCTCAATACTAAGGACAATCTTGTGAAGTTTTCTTCTAGAAGTGATGAAGGAATCATTCATGGTTACTCTATAACTAGTAAGTCTTATAAAGTCTTTAAAAAAGAACCAAATGTATGGAAGAATAAGTACTTGTCAAATGTGATGAAACTGGTCCGCATGAACCTATGTTTTCTCTTGAAAATCTTGAAGAAGACCTATCTATTCTGGACCATAATGGTAAAAATAGTGAACCTTCTTTAAAGACATGCAATTCTAGAAATATTTCAGAATCTGCTTCTGGTGAACCCGAGCATAGAGAAGAACCTGAAATTTCTAGTCCTACCTTTACAAGATCAAATAGGATTCTAAAGAATCATCCTTTAGATACTGTTGTAGGTAATCTTGATAAACAGACATAGAATAGAGCTTCTTTAAGAAATCACGTTGAACATCAGGTCTTTCTTTCATAGTTATAACCTAAAAATATCAATGATACAATCAATGATGAATTTTGGGTAATGGATATGAAAGAAGAATTAAATCAATTTGAAAGAAACAATGTCTCAGAGTTAGTTGATAGACCAAAGGACACATTGATCATTGGCACTAAATGGGTTTTTAGAAACAATGTTGATGAATCACTAAATATCATTAGAAACAAAGAAAGGCTAGTTGCACAAGGGTACAGTCAAGATCATGGAATAGACTATGAGGAAACCTTTGAACATGTAGCTTGATTACAAGCTATTAGGATTCTACTTTCCTATACTTCTCATATAATCTTTTGGTTATATCAAATGGATGTTAAAAGTGATTTTCTAAATGGATTTATAATTGAAGATTTTTTAGTTGAACAACCACATGTGATTAATAGTCCTCATTTTCCAAATAGAGTTCTTAAACTATATAAAGCTTTATATGGTTTAAAACAAGCCCCGCGAGCTTGGTATGATAGACTTAGTAGTTTTCTTATTTCAAAATGTATTTCTATAGGTATTTCTGATCCAACTCTCATTATTAAAAGAATTTCCAATGATATTTTGATAGTACAAATCTATGTTGATGATATTATTTTTGGATATTCTAAAAATTCATTGTTTATTGATTTTTCAAAGTGTATGAAAAATGATTTTGAAATGATTTTTTGGGAGAACTCAAATATTTACTTGGATTTGATGTTTTTCAAAATAAAAATGGTATTATCTTAAATCAAACTAAATATAAAGAGGATCTTTTAAAACGTTTTGGTTTATATAGTATTAAGAAAGGTGATACACCCATGAGTACTATTTTTTAGTTGGATGCTGATGAAACTGGATAACTAGTGGACCAAACCAACTACTGAGGTATGATTGGGAGCCTACACTACCATACTACTAGTCAACATGATCTTATGTTTAGTGTGAGTATGTGTGACAGATTTCAACTTAATCCAAACGAGTCACACTTTCTTGGTATTAAAAGAATTTTCAAATATCTTAAACATACCGCTAACATAGGATTATTTTATCCAAAAGGACAATCATTCGATTTAATAAGTTATTCAAATTCAGTTTTTTTGGTTTCAAGTGATATAGAGAGAGATTGTCTTGAACATATCATATTCTAGGTAAGTTGCATGTATCTTGGTGTAGTAAAAAGAAGAACTCTATTTCATTTTCTACTGCAGATGAAGAATACATTACTGCTGGTAGTTTCTATGCACAAATTCTGTGGATGAAATATACTTTACTATACTATAGATATCTATTTAAACATACATCTATAAACTATGATAACACTAGTGCAATTAATATCTCAAAAAACCCTATATCTCACTCTAGGACGAAACACATTGATGTAAGGAACCACTTTCCGAGAGATCATTACCAAAATGTTGATATTACTCTTGAATTTATAGGCACTAAATATCAATTTGAAAACATATTCCCCACAAATTTATGTTCAGATAGGTTAAGTTACATTGGAAATGAGTTAGGAATGATAGACTTTGTAAGTTATAAACCTCAATGTTAGAATCCTCACCGTAAGAAACGTCACCCTTAGCCAGATTCTCATATTTAGCCAAATTATCACCATTATCCAAATTTTCATAGTTAGCCAAGTTCTCACCGTTAGCCTGAACCTCACTGTTATTCCACTCTAGTATGAACCTCATTGTTATACCTCACTGGTATGAACCTCACAATTAAATACCTCCCTGGTATGAACATCACTGTTATACCTCACTGGTATGAACCTCACTGTAATACCTCATTAGTATGAACCATACCATTAAATACCTCACCATTAGGAATCCTCACAGGTATGTATTACTGTTAGGTTGCACTATTTTTAAAATTTTGTATCTTTAGCAGCCAGAATTTGTATTCTCTGTACTATACTTAATATGATTTATTAATTTATTTTGTGATTCCTAAATGATAAAACATAAGTGTTGACCTCATCTCAATCAACCTCAAACCCTTTACCTTCAAGCCTTATCTCCCAAACATTCGTTTATCTCGAACCCTAAGCCTCGCGATTCGCAGAATGGCAAGGGTGAAGAGACCATCCGTCAGCAAAAATGATGATGATCTGAATACCAAGAGACTCAAAGGAGAGTCTAGTAGTGGCAGTGAAGTGATGAAACCTACAAATCCGAATCTTATTCAAAGGGAAATAGTAGATGATAAAGAACATTGTGTGGAATGGTTGATGACCAGTAATTCTTTAGTTCTAGAAGTGCTAGAAGTGTTGAAATGGGTAGAGTGCTTCTTGAATAACAGTGGTCCTTTTTATCTGAAGTTGGTAAAAGAATTCTATGAGTTTTTCCATTTTCAGAAATCATAAGTTTAGAACTTAATTATTTCAGTAGTGAATGGTAGGACAATATCCTTTTCTTCTATTGAGTGGGCTCAGGGCCTGAGAGTTCCACAAGAAGGAGAGTTTGGGTATTTCTTGAAATCAGTACCTCTAACTAGTTACATCATCGAATATGAAGCTGCCATGGATGAATTAATAGTAGATGGAACACCAAGAAAAGTAGTAGACACATAAATGGATGGAGGGAACCAGTTACTTTTCATGTTCATCAAACATGTGCTAAGTACAAGAAGAGGTTACTTTTCAAATTTGATATACCAAGATATTTGTTTTTTACATTTATCGAGGCATGGTGTCATGGTAAATTTGAGTAGACTTCTGATGATTCAAATTGAAGATATGATCAGGACAAAGACAAAAACTAATTCTATATTCTTTTCAATGATGATTTCAATAATGATTAAGGTATGAGGTGTGGCTATGTCTAAGGATGAGACTCTGGTTATGAAAGGCAACTTCTTCATTACCAAATCTATTTGTAAATACATAAAGATCAATTGGAATCTGTGGAAAAGAGAATGGGTCAGTGATGAAAGGAAGCTGTATGATAAGTTTAATATTGTGGATCATCCTTCTATGCCTAAGGATGTAAGAGATCTAGGTCTAGGACCTGATGAAGAAGAACCTTTGTATAGTGATGATACTGATGAGGAGGATACCACTATAGCTGATGGATGGGATGTGGACGTGCCTCCATGTCATGTTGCCAAAGTTGTATCATCTGGAAAGGAAATAGTGTTGGGAGTAAGAAATGATGAAGCCCCAATAGATGAGGAAGACCAGCCTACTCCATACAATGAGGGAAAAGAATAATATGAAACTGAAGCATCTGTTTCTGCCTACTTGAGTCTCAGTCCACTGATTGGGCACTGCTCAATGCCTACTGTGGAAATTGATGAAGTATATAGAGTTACACCTATTCATTAGTGGCCTCCTGTTTTTAAACTGTAGATGGATGTGGAAGATTATTCTGAGGAAGGCCTACCTACTGAGGCTGCTATTAATGTACATATATAGGAAAATGCACAGATTGAGGGGATCATCCTACTAGACATGGTACTATTTTTGTTGCTCATTAGATTGAATACTGGGCTGAAGACCCAGGTTTTGTATTACTTGGGTTGGACTATCTAGATTCTGAAGATGAGGCACCCCTCAATAGACATCCTATGTCTTATAATCTCCATTCTAAAACATTACCTGAGGACTTATTAATAAAATCGTATTTAAACCAGTTGAAGTCTGATATCCAGGCCAATTTTGTGGATGAAATGAAAATATAGGAAACGTCTTTAATATATTCTATTCTGTCTGGGATGACTGAATCTATATCTAGTGTTTTGGATGAAGTCGTGGCCTTCCCGAATAAAGTTTCAATCTTGGAAGAGGATGTTGAATCACTAAAGAATTCAATTGTCTCTATGTATTATTTTATGAGCTATGAATCTCATGTAGATAAAGAATTGGATTTTGTGAAAAGTGTAGTTGGCCAGATGGTATCAGTTTTTGAGGAATTTAATACTTCCCTAGAACAACATGTTAGCACCCATGACACTCATGTAAAAAATATCATAAGTGGTCTGACTAAATCCTTTAAGGAAAAGTTGGCTTTAATATTGAACCTCTGGGTACTATAAGGCCTTCCGTAGATATTGATTATATTCGAGCTGTGATGAGAGAAGAGAGTAGACATTCTTCTACTAGTGGCTCTATAGACTCTGCTTCTTTGACCAAAGTGGTGACTACCACTAGGGATATAGGGAAAATTTTTCAGAATTTTATGAGAGAGTCCACAACTTCTAAAAAAGAGATCAATGACAAAGTGGATATCTATTTCCAAATTATCTATACTAAGCATCAGTTGAACAACCATTTCAAGTATCTGTTAGAAAACCTGAAACTACCTCCATTCACTCAGGCTTTCAGAGAACAAGTCAACATGCTCAGGGAGTTGACTCCATGTCTAGGAATGTTTATGGAGAACAAGGACAACTTTATCTATTCTATGGAGAGAGGAGGAGGAATCATTATAGACTTTAGGATTCTGTTGATTCCATTTTTTTATGTAGATAGTACCCCTATCATTGCACCTCCAACTCTACTTGCCTCTTCTCCATCTACCTCCATTCCTCAGATGACACCGACTCAAGCTATCAGAAGCTTGACACCATTGATTACTCCAAGGAGTACCCACTATAGGCCAGTAATAGTCTTTGTTTCCCAACCACCAGTGGTGATTTATGGAGTTCCCAAGCCTGATACTACCTTTGATCCCAAAGCCAAATCCAATGTGGACATTTAAGAGGTGGATTGAATAGTCTCTAGGACATTTGATAGGAATCACTTGTACTCTGTTTGTCTGAATTTTTTATTTCTCTGTCACTTTTTGTCCAAGAAATATATATGATCTTATTCTCTTTTACCTTATGATGCTTCTCTAATTCATTATTTTATACTTTTTGATAATCACAAAGGGGGAGAAATATGAGCATGAACATAATAAAGGAGGCGAAATATGAGCATTATATATATATGAGCTTAAAATATTCTACCATTGGTACATTTATTTTATAATTTTACATCTAGTACATTTATTTTATAATTTTATCTCTCATACCTTTGTTTTATTACATTAGCTATGATACATTGAAAATATCACATTTGAAAATGAACTTACTCACATTGAAAAATAAAAACCATTGTATTTTATACTGATATATTACTGATTATTTTTGGATTATAATATCATAGTTTGTGATTATCAAAAAGGGGGAGATTGTTGACTTCAACTACATTGATAATCTTAATTATATCTCATTATGTTTTGATAATCCCAAGTAATTCTTATCTTTATAATAATTATTCGTTCAATCTATGAAATCACATTTTTTAGTTGATAAAATATCAAAATGATCTTTGGAATGTGTTATTCAATGTTTATCTATGTTTATAAATGTATAGATATGATTAATTCTCATACTAACTCAATCTGGATAAGATTTTCATCGAACAGATATGTATTAAGTGTAGAGTCACTCATACTGACCTACCGGTACATAGTCTACCGATAAGTAAAGGTCACTGACAGACCATGCTTCATGTGACAAAATTTCACTGGTACATAGTTACTGATACAAGATACTGATACGAATAGGCAGATAGATATCTACCGATATAGAGTCCACCGATACAGACAGATACAAATAGACAACTATAGATACAAGTATGATGATACAGAGAGATGGCTACCTCTACAAAGTCTACCGATACAAGAATATCACTATTATGGGTCACTGATAGAAGGAGATACCGATAGAATGACCTACTTATGGAAGGAGCTACCGATAGAAGGAGCTACCGATAAAAGGGGCTACCGATTCAAGAGGTCTATCAATATAAAGAGTAACCGCTACATATACAGACCTATTGAGTCAAGTCCACCGATACAAGCTCACTGATACTAAGATCTAATGATGGAAACCAGTCAATGTTTCTCTAAACTATTTTTCTATTTTTTATTTAGCAATGGTCATATTTGATGTTTTTAATGCAACTGATATTAATTAATTAATGTATGTTGAAGTTGAGAAAATTGTACCTCGTACATGCAGAAGTAATCATACTTTTTTTCATACCACATGAGCTATAAAAAGGAACCTCGAACTAATAAAGAAAAACAAGGAATTGGTCAGTCTTTCCACACATATACGAAACAATCCTTAGGAGATACTAAAGGACATACATGAATAGAATAAGAAGGAAGAATACATTCTAAGTCCGTAGAACCTGATCATTCAATGAGTAAAGATCTTCAATGATTTCACTCAAAATCAAGATACTCAAGCTGATCAACATGGAATTGGAAGTCAAATACAAAAACGACACTCTATTTTTGTGGACAAAAACCAGAGAAGGACTCAATGCTTCATGTGCATAAATCCAAGGAGTCCAGAGCATCACTCAAAACACATAGATCATTCTAAACAAATCTATATTTTTTAGACCTATTGTGTTTCATTTATTTATATTTTGAGTAGTGTGTGTGCCCTATATTTTTAGGCACACATTGTCTCTTGTGCTGAACTGGAGGATTTATAAATACTCACTCAATCTTTCCCTTACTCTCTTGTATCCCACTGTAGATAGTGGTAGAGGTCAACTGTGACCTGGATAACATATGTGCTATTGTTTTTTTTTCAATGATGAACTGTGGTAGTGGTCTTAGTACCTATATAGTGTTTGTACTATTGTTAACCTCGAACCAGGGTGTGGATCAATGTTTATAAAAATTGTTTGAGAGGACTAAGTCTTGTCTTGAGACTGAACCTCTTGGTTATATCATCTATGCAGCTTATTTTTAGTTTATTTTATTTTTTTATTCCGCTGTTAATTACATTTAATATAAATCCATTTAATTGCAACTCTGATAGTTAAACAAGCAAGTGTTTATAGCTTTCGTAAGCTAATAAGTTAGTTTCAAAAGTGAATTAATCTTAATATTGAGTTAACTGAGAAATAGTCAATATATTGAGAAACTAATTGAAAACATATAATCTTTATAAATTCCCTACAGTTTAATTTTAATTTAATTTGGGGGATTTTAATCATAAATTTTTTAACAGAAATTTTAATTGGAACTCAATTCAACCACCACCCCCCTCATGTGTTTCCACTCCGAAACACAGTAAGGTTGATGTATTGTTGGTTATGCGATCCCCTACTCAACGCATGGTTTCTATAGAGTTCCATCATTGTCAGTTCGATCGCCTACATCATGGGATATACCAGATAGGGTTCCAGTATCATTGTGACCACCTTTATATGGGCGGAGATCCTCTATCTGAGTGACGTGCTTCTGTCGAGTGCCAGATTGGGTTGTGGTATCCCCCATCAGATCCTGGGTGTGATCCCCTATCTGTGAGCTCAACGAATTCCATATCGGGTTGTGGTATCCCCCAGCAGACCCTAGGGGTGATCCCCTATCTGTGAGATATTAGAATACCATTGTGAGTTTTGGTATCCCCTAGTGAACCCTAGGAGTGATCCCCTATTCGAGGAGTTTGGTTTTTAGGTTGTTTCAACGAGGTTTCCTCACTGATTCTATCCAATGAGCATGACCTCTCAGGTGAGTGTCTGAGAGGTTTGTGAGAAACTCGATGGAGTGTATCTCTCAAATGAGTGTCATCTAGGATGACAGTGATCATATAGTGTGCTCTCCTGGTTGTGGACAGTTTCTGGTGATGAGGTCGGTACCACATTTGGCTTGGTGTGTGAGTTGAGTATATCTCGATTGTTCAAGGTGTATGTATGGGCATACACCTGGATTAAGATAACTAGTTTTGTTTATATTAGGATGGTCAAGAGATGGAGTTTCTCTCTCATCTGGGTTCCCTCTGGCTGGGATGAGCGGATTGTTGCCATTCAGTTTCTCTCTTTTTTTTGTGGTTTTGGGGCGCCTACTGAATATTTTTATACTCACCGCTGCATGGGCTTTGCCTGCACATGTTTGTGTCTTCGTCAGACCACATTCCATTCAATGGAGTCCCAGGAGGACCCAGAGTAGGTAGAGCTTAGTGAGCGGGTTTTACCAGGGTGTTTACCGGAGCTGTGCCGAGGAGCTTAATGACAGGTGTTTTGGAAATTTTTTCCCTCCTTCTGAGCAGGTGAGTCACTTTTGTAGTTTTCTTTTGGTGGGCCCTATTTTCCTCTTTTTATACTTTTTTTGCTCTCTGGTTTGGGTTAGATTGCATGCATGCATTTTTTCTTTCCAGATTTATATAACTCTACACCGTTGCATAGAGGTGTGTGTGGGTATGTGTGTACTGGTACCTTGGGGTAATTCCTCCCATGTCTATGATAGCCTTCTCAGCGCTAGAATCCAGCCCCTATCCTATTAGAGGTGGGCTTGGGGAGTCATAGCTCAAGACCCGTTGGGTCGGGTCATGAAATAATTGTTCATTAAAAGTAACATGTAAGTGATTATATTTCCCAAATTTACTGTGTTGATTAAGCAGCCGAAAATAGCACAAATGGAGTTTTGTAGTCCACAGATTCTTAACAAGTAACATGTGACACACATATTTTTAAGAGAGTGATTTTGTTTATGATGTTGAAAATGAGTTTTGATTCGATATTGGTAAAATGAACACTATTAAACCATTTTTAATTTTATTTATGATAAAGGGTTCATTCTAAGTTATTATACGGTGTGGATTTGATGAATATATATTTAACGATTTCAAATCCTTAAATTTGAGATGGTTTATTAAAATAAGTGAAACTAATACCATAACTTATTTCATTATTATCGTAACATTATAATAATAATAATCAATTATACATTAATATTACAATATTATTGAAAAATCAATTATAAGGGTTCATATTATCTTCAAAAATGTGTGTCCTTAAAATTAAATTTTGATAATGATGTAATTAATCATCTAATGAAATTTAAAAAAATATTAAGTTGTTATTAAAAATTTATATAATAAGAAATAAAATCTAATGGATCACATTGATATACCCTTGGATAATTCAATTATAGAAATATCCCTCCATTAATTCAATTCACTCAAGGTAAGATGGAAAGAGGTTCATAAGGGTGAAGGTATAAGTATAAAAAACAACAAAGTAATGAACACTCTACCATTGTGTGGAGAATTTAATAGTTGTTGGTTTGAATAGATTCACACCTTATAAAAAAATTATCAATATGATAATAAGAATAATGGAATATTATAACAATATTAGTTTTTATTATTAATCTATGGTGATCTGAATAACTTAAATGAGGGAAATGGAAATAGAAATAGTAAATAAAAAGAGTAACATTATATTTTAAAAAAACAAATACTCCAAAATTCATTAGAAAAAATTCATAAAATAAGATTTTTATATCCTTTTTAGAGGAATAGAACTACCAAGGTAATCCCAATTAATAATGGTAGGATAATTTTGGTGGATATTTAAATGTGGTGTACTTTTCTAACATTGACCAAAATCAGAGCCAACTTTCATCCACCCCACAAAGGTGCCAAAATAATATTCTATAAGGATTTTATTTATGGATCCATAAAATTAGAAATTGAATAATAAGTTTTTAACTAATAAATTTTAATATTTCATCCCAATTTGAGTTTCAATATCAGAGTTATCATCAAAATGGTTACCTATCATTTTTGGCCACCAAATATATCCCCAAATTTCATCTTTGACTTTAGACTCATGGATTTTCCTTAAAAACAAGAAATTACCTTCGAATATATTTTTGTGATAAATTATAAAAACATTGATCTTTATTTAAAAAAACATAATTTATTACATAAAATCATCGCCTAATATAACATAGAGGATAAAGGGGTTTAGTTTCATTGGGGGTTAGAAACATTACATAACTACTAAAATCCATAAATACACATATTTATTGAAAATGTCTTTTAAATGAACACACATATTCATTAATACTTAGAATTCCATGGGATAACGTGAAGAAATACATAAAAAAAGTGTGAGGAATAAACCCTAGTAAGGGATTAAATAAGACATAACATGAAGAATACAATACAATTTATGAAATATTTATATCAATGGATCATAAGAGAAAAATGAACATAAAGTCATGATACAACATGATTATCATAACATGGATAAGTGGCATCAACATTTAACATGATATTAGAATGATCCATGGATCATTTCACATGGAACATGAGTAAACCCTCATTAATGTTTTATTAGTAGGAGTAAATAATCATTCCACTTGACGTATCATGGTACTAAGCGTTACCCAATGCATTGAAGAACTATTAGGGAACACCCTTATGAATCATTTCATTTCATGCATAAGTGTGCCACATGGATCATACAACATGGAATCATTCAACATCATCATATATTACATGACAATTGAATTTGGAATACATACATGGAACTACACAATCAATATGAAAATGTTTCAAAATGTCAATACACTTGACTGTGAAATGGGTAGTGTATCCACTATATAATGGATTTGACTTTTAAAATTATTGTACAATTTTGACGACATAACAGTGTGACATAAGAATTCATAAAAATGGCTGATCAGAGTGAAATGGGTATCTCGTCTTATGTACAAGAAATAGAAAATATGTTTTTTATATATAAACATGTCCAAACATATGTAACAAAATTTATATTCATAATATAAAATAATATCATGAATGAAAATGAGGAGAAAGAAAACCCTTACAGAATTTTTTCATAGTAACATGTGTACATGGGAGGAATTAATGAGAGAGAAAGGGGTCTGCCATAATTAAAAAATAAGGATATAAGTATGGGGGAGATGATAAATCATACCCTAAATTTTTTAATTGAAAATAAAATAGTATAACAACATAAGAAAATTTGGACAAAAATGAAAAAGGAAGAAATTCCTTACTTGGAAGTGTGATCCCAAAGGCTTAGGAGAAGCTTGGGAGATGATTATTAGAAGATTGGGGCGCCTTGGGATGATTATATAGAAAGGATGGTAGAGTTAGGTCTAGCTCAAAAGGTTTTTATTGAATATGATGTGGGATCTTGGGTGGGTTTATATAGTAAACGAGTGGGAATTCTTTATTATTTTAGTTTTTGGACACTACACATTAAAATAATCAAAACCACAAACCATCCCGTGGTTTGGGCCTATGTTTTTTTTCCAAAGGGGACTGTAAAAATTTATTTTATAATGAAAATGGAAGAAATTAATCAAATAGTAGGCTTACTTATGTGGAGGTGAGTCACACTCTCCATTAAATCAATTTTAAATGTAAAAATATTTTATATGTCTTGCAGGGTCCACTAAGGCACCATAAAATTAATAAAACAAATCTAAATCATATTAATTTAATGATAAGTCATATATTGGTCTAAAATAACATTTATAGTATTTTTTTCTACACTATTGGGTCATTATGATGTCATAAAACACATTATATATTTAAACAATGTTTAATTTTTACCCAAAAATTCCACTATTTCAGAAAGTTACGATACAGTCACCGTTGTATAATTTTCACATCATAATTTCTAAAATAATATAAATTTTTTGTAAATAATTCTATAAATATATATGAATTTTTAATTTTAAAATAAAAACCAACATTTATGGAAAATTCATGGGTTTTGAAAAAGCGGCTTTCAAACCTTAATAAAAATTACAATTATATACATAAAAATTATACGATCACTTATATTTAATAAAAATTAATTCACTAATAATATTTTATTAAAATATTATTAATTAAAAAATTAATTAATTCATGAGAATATATTTTTTAATAGAATATTTACAAAAATAATATTATTTATGCTCTAAAAACCATTTAAAAAGTAACAATAAAAAATTGAATGTATATTTTGTATTATATAAAAAAATAATGCACATAATCATAGTGATAAGGTAATATAACATAACCCTTTATAACACCTATAAATGACTAATGGGTAAGGAGTGCGATGGTGATATACTCGTGGAGAGGCTCAGATAACATCACTCTGGGTGTAATCTCTATTAACATCCACTTCTATAATAGGTGGTTTCCCTCAAGCATAATGTGTTGAAGCTAGGATTGGGATTGGTCAATAGTGAAGCCTAGTGACATCACCTCCTTTCTAATTTTCAACAAAGGGGATTTTTATAGAGAAATTCTTCTGGATGAGGCCAACACATCCTCAATCCAAGTAAATTGGATTCGTTAAATCTGTATATTTATACTAATCCTGTGATTAATGTTCAACAACTATATTAGAAATGTTCACAATTATTAATGGTATTTTAAAATCCTAAAACATAAACCAAGGAATTCCATATGTTATATATCCATTTTACATAATAATATATTTAATTAGATCAAGAGGATTTTTCATTAATAAACAGTTTTGTCGTTACAATATCCCCCCTTATAAAATTTATCCCTAAATATTTCCTTTTCACGCACTAAAATAGATGTCAGTAACTCCAATTTATCACTTCCTAAAATTTTCACGTTACCTCTTCAATCTTGAGGTTTCGCCACAACACCTTGGCGAGGGGAATTGTCTTATTTTGTAGAAATTTTTCCCTATGATCTAAGGTCTTCACCTGATTATCTTAATTAGAGAGTTCATTATATAATGCTACCAAATCTAGATTGAGTACATGCGATGGTTCATGTATGTACTTCTTCAAGAGTGATAATTGGAATACGTTATGTACTTGAGATATATTATATGGGAGTGGTAGTTGATAGGTCATAACTCCAATGTGATCAATTATATAAAAAAGGTCTATGTACCTTGGACTAAGCTTTCCCTTCTTCCAAAATCTCATAAAACTCTTCTATGGTGATATACCGATAAATAACATGTCACCAACATACAACTCTAGGTCTCATCGAAGATTATCAGCATAGATCTTTTATCAACTCTGAGCAACTTTATTGTGCTTCTAGATAGTCTTAATCTTATCTGTCATTTTGTCGACCATTTATGGACCTATTAGTTTTCTCTCTCCAACATCATCCCAACATGATAGTGTTCTTCCGCACATCCCATAAAGTTCTTCATAAGAAGACATTTGGATACTTGAATGTAAGTTGTTGTTGTAAGAGAACTCAACTAGAGGAAGATGTTGATCCCATCCTCCTTTGAAGTCCATTGAGCATGCTCTAAAAATTTCCCCAAGTGTTTGGATAGTCCACTCAGATTGGCGATCAGTTTGAGGATGATAATTGGTACAAAAGTTCAGATTAGTATCTAGAGCATGTTGAATACTCTTCCAAAACAAAGTGGTTAATCTTGGATCTCTATGGGATACAATCAAGATTTGTACTCCATGAAGCCTTTCCACATTTTTGATATGTATCTATTCTAGTATAACCAATGACAAATCTTCACAAATGCAATGAAGTGTGCAGTACTTGTTAGACGATCCAAAACATCCCCAATATCATTGTTTCATCTGGATGACTCCAGAATTCTGGTGACAAAGTCCATGGTGTTGTTATCCAATTTCCATACTTGTATGGGTATTGGTTGCATCATCGCCTTAGACTTATAACTCTTAGCCTTCAATTTATGAAATAAAAAGCACTTTGATGTATACTCATATTTCTCCTTCTTCATGTTGTACCACCAAAAATGATCATGGAGATATCGATACATCATTGTGTTTCCTAGGTGAATGGATAAATTTGACCTATGTGCATCTTCCAAAATATTGTTCCTTATATATATATATATTGGATGAAACACATAGTCTTGACCCAAATCTCAGAATTCCTTCTTCATTAACAATGATCTTTTTGGATTTACCTTTTTGGGTAGTTTCCTCTTTCTTTTGAATTCCCATATCATCCTTTTGAGAATACATTAACCATTCCAAAAGAGAATATTGAGAAATGAATTGTGAAAGGATTGATGATGGACCATTCTTTATGATTCCCATGTCCATATTTATCAAATCTAAGAAAATTGGATCATTTTTTTATTCAAATAAATGATAGAATTGATAGGTTATTTATACTTAGATCATCCACCACCTTGTTTGTTTTCCCATGGGGGTAATGGTTCGAGAAGTCAAAATCTTTTATCAGATTTATCCATCTTCATTGGTGTATATTCAACTGTTTTTGTGTGAATATATACTTGAGGATTTTGTGAACCATGTATATTTCACACTTCACCCAAAAAGGTAATCTCCCCAAAATTTAAAACCGAATATTACTGAATGCAACACCAGATCATGTGTTGGATTTTTTTTCTCAGGAATGTTAAATTGTCTTAATGAAAGGGAATGAAATGGTCATTTTGTATCTACACACATCCCATGACTTTCTACTGAGCATCAATAAATTCCAAAATAATTCTCCAGTTGTGGGTAGTGTGAGTATGGGAATAGGGATAAGCCTCCTTTTCTACTACATGAAGCTCCCATTTCATTCATCACTCAAAGACAACTTGACTCCATTAAATGGTTTCTTGGTTTTTGGGTTTGAAAATCGTGAGAAATTTCTCAAAAATCGGTGATAATATCCAGCTAACCCCAAGAAGATACAGATATCTGTTATCGATGATTGAGTCGACCATCCCTCAATTTCATATATCATGGTGGGATCCACAGATATCCTATTTGTTGTGATGAAAATGAGACATCCTTCAACAAGAACTCATACATGTTGTACTTTTCATAGAGCATCTCCTTTTGCAAGGACTATAATATAATGCTTATATACTCATCCTTCTCTTCCTTATTTTTGGATCATATTCTAATATCATCAATAAATACTACCATAAACTAATCAAGGTAGTCTCTAAAGACTCTATTCATCAAGCCCATGAAGATTTATGGATCATTAGTTAGTCCAAAAGGCATTAATAGGAATTCATAGTTCTTGTATACTCTACGAAAAGCAATCTTTGTAATTTCTTACTTCTTCAACCTTACTTGTTAATATCTTGATCAGAAATCAACCATTGAGAAGTATCTTTAACCAAATAAATGATCGAAAAAGTAATCAATTCATGGTAGAGGATACCTGTTTTTTATCATGATTGTTTTGAGATCACAATAATCGATGCAAAGGTGCATTGACCCATCATTCGTCTTAATGAAGAGGACTAGTGCATCTAATGTTGAAGAACATGGGCATAGAAACACTTTATCATGATTTTCTTGTAGTTGTTTCCATAGCCCATGTACCTCCAAAACAACCATTATATATAGATTATTGGATATTAGAAATTCCCAATGTAAAAGATCAATTGAGAATATAACATCTCTTTTAGGAGGAATGCCTAGAAATTCGTCCAGAAACACTTAATCAAATTCCCTCACAATAGGCATGTCTTCAAGGATGGTTTCTTCCTTAGACTCAACCATCTAAGAATGATACACATGATCATAGGGTAGTGATATCCACACTTGATATGTTGGAGATAAAGAAGGTTTATCCTCTTCCTTGCAATTGTTTAGAATCTGGGGTCGATTCTCCATAAGGAGAGTGGTTTCCCTATAATGAAAATTTATGTTTTATTAATACAGGTAATGCCTATCCATGGAAATAATTACATAAAATTACACCAGATGGAGTATGAGGAGATTATCCGGGATGTTCATACGCGAAATTATAATATGGGAGGTGTTATATTCATGGGACACATTGACTCCCCCATTTTCCATTCTCACAAACATTTTTACTTCTATAATTTTTTGTAGTGTTTGGATTGTTCTATTATACATTTTGTATATAAAATGATGTGTAAAACTAGAATAAAAATTACATTAAATATTCTTGAATCAATAACTAGTGTACTTGTCACCACTTCCATATTGAGGTTCACATCAGTGGTAGTGATGGAAAAAGATTTACCTTTATACCTTGGAGGATGTTAGTTTCCTCTGAAAACACTTAGCTTTTGGAACCTGTTTGTAAAGTTCCCTAATTCATTGCAGTTAAAGAAATTAAAAATGTGTTGTGGGTTGAACAAAGCATTCCTCTCCTATTTTGTATCCTCGAGTTTTTCTTGTCAACAGTTATTGGTTAGGTGGCCTTCTCTTCCACACCTAAAACCTTTCTTTTATCCCATTAATAAAATTTTTTGGTTCTTCATTCTACACCTTGGGAAAGTGGGGTGTTGGATTTTTTTATCACAATTGGATTTGTCCATAGGACCACCATAATTAAATTCCACCTTCCACTTATTATTCCCATGATACCCCTAATATTATCCAATCTTCATTTCAACTTTGACAGCACATCCGACAATTTAATCATAGATCTCGAAGTCACGGATCACTAGGGATATTCATAGGCAAGATTTTATCCCACCAAAGAAGCAATCAACCTTGAATTCTAGGGTAACAAAAAAGATGATGGCATAAGTGAAATACTTTTTAAGTTTTCGTTATACGCCCCAATAGATTTATTGTCTTTTTCTACTTAAGGTCAAGGAAGTACCGTTACATCACAACTTAAAGTGTTCACGAAAAATATTTATCGAAAAATATTTTTTGAAAATCCTTCCATTCCAATGCCTCGATCTCTTCATTAGGATTTGTATTTTTTTCAATTTCCACCATTTCTCAGGTTCACCCTCCATGAGAATAGTTTCCCGAATAATATCCTCTGGTTCGAAACAAGGAAATATGTATAATATCTATTCAATGGATTTTATCCATTACTCAAAAATTGATGGATTTTATGATACATTAAAAGTAGGTGGCATTTTTCTCAGGAATCTTTTGATTGTAACTTTTTTTTTTCTTAGGGGGGGATGAAAATTTCTCTTTACCCACATTTCAATTCAAAACATGAGTGATCTGAGAGAGTATCATGACAAATTTTCAGATTACATCTCCCATCGAATTGGGTATCTCATTAAAACCATATCACAATGATATCCACAATAGTTGTTATCCCATGTCCTTATATTACCGGCCATTATCTAGAATAAAAATAAATTTAGTGGTAACTCATAAAGGGTAATATAAAGACAAAAAATGGACAAATTATAAATTACATTTAATTCCATAACATATGAATTTATAAGCTTCAATCTAGGTTATCAATGATCTACTTCACAATATATATTATTAGGTGCGTTTTTTTATTCCCCAAACAATGGTTAATAATAATCATGTGATTTTACCAATTCATATCCCCCAGGAGTGTCATTAGAAAGAGTGCATCAAGGACCCATGTTATGCACTTGTTCCAATTAAATTTTAGATCAATACAATGTTTTCAGGTTTTACCGCTAGATATATCTATGTCAGAGCTTCCTTTACCTACTCATATCCAGACATGGATTTATTTTATTTATAAACCACTTAATCAATACTCATAGTATTTTATGGATGTTTTTATTATACTTATTCATATACAAATGTATTTTACAGGGGTTTTCTAATCCTTATCCCAAAATAACTATAACTATTGTCTCGTACCAAATATAACAATCCTTATCTTTGTTACACACTTAAACAACATTTATTACATAAAAATGTCACATGATACAATATAAGAGATTGAGAGGTTTAGTGTATTTGGGGCTTAGGAACATTACATAACAACATAAAACCTTATTTACACATCTTTATTGAAAAATTATTTTACCTGACCACACACATTCATTCGTACTTAGCATTGCATGGGATAACTTGAGGATATGCATAAAAAAGGGTGAGATATAAATCCCAATAAGTAAACAAGGAATAACATGAAGAATAAAGTATATGCATGGAAATAGGCATATCAATGGAGCATTATAAAAACATTAACATAAAGGCATGATATAACTTTATTATCATAACATGGAAATGTGGCATCCACATATAACATCATATTAGCACGATCTAAGGTTCATTGCACATAGATCTTGAAAAAAACATAATTGAAATGGAATAATCTCTAGTAAACCCACATTTCACTAGATTTATCATGATAAAAATATTTAGACAATGTATTAGAGTGCTATCAGGGAACACCCTTCATAATCATTTCATTTCATGCATAAGTGTGCCACATGGATCATACAACATGGAACCATTCAGAATTTATTCCCTGATAAATGAATGTGGAATACATAAATGAATATATATAATAAATAAGTAAATTTCAATAACGGTTAATACCCTTGATAGGGAAATGGAAATTGTATCCACTACGCAGTGAAAATGATTTGTAAAATTGTGGTGTAATTTCCGCAGCATAACTACGTGATATAAGAATTCATAAAAGTGGTTGATGAGAGAGAAAGTGGTATATCATCATATGTACAAGAAATGGAAAGTTATTGTTCATATATATATATGTCCCAACATATTTAATAGAATTTTTATTCATAAAATAAAATAAAATCATGAATGAAAATGTGGAGTGAGAAATCCCTTTGAGAATTTCAGCATAGTAATGGGTGTACATGGGATGTATTATTCAGAGAGAAAGGGGTATATAATAGTTAAAACATAAGGATAATGGTATGGGGGAGGTGAAAATTCATACCCTAATATTCTTAATTGAAAATAAAAGGGCATAACAACATAAATAAATTGGAAAAAAATGAGAAAGGAAGAAATATCTTAATTGGACGTGTAATACCAAAGGCTTAAGAGTGGCTTGAGAGAGGATTATTAGGAGAATGGGGCGCCTTTTGAGGATTATAGAAAAATTATGGTTGATTTTGGTCTATTTATAAATGTTATGTGTGAAAAGGAAGAGGGATCTTGGGTGGGTTTATATAAGAAAAGAGAGGAAATTCTTTATTATTTAGGTTTTGGACACTACACAATAAACTAAAAAAACCATCCCATAGTTTTTTCCCATGGTTTTTTCCAAAGGGGAGTGGAAAAAATAATTTTATAAGGAAAATGTACTAAATTATTAAATTATTAGTCTTTCCTATGGGTAGGTGAGTCCCACACTCAAGGAAATCAATATAAAAAGTTAAAACGTTTTATATGTATTTGAGTGCCCACTAAGGAAACATAAAATTAATCAAAGAAATAATAAATCACATTATATTTTAGATAAAAAAATATTGGCCTAAAATAACAAATATATTATTTTATTACAACACTTTTTGGTCATTATGACTTCATAAAACACATTATATATTTATACGGTATTTAATTTTTAATTAAAAATTTGACTGTCCTTGAAAATTATGAAAAATTCATCATTGGATAATTTTGATTTCATGATTCCAAAAATAATATTCATTTTGTCTAAATAAATCATTAAATATTTGATGTTTCACTTTTTAATTTTTTTTACATTTATGGAAAAAATTTGGGTTTTGACAAAATTGGCTTTTAAACCATAATAAAAATTACAATTGTATTCATAAAACATATTTCATCACTTATATTTACAAAAATTTTATTTACTAATAATATTTTATTTACATATTATTTAATTGAAAAATCCATTAATTCATCACAATAGGCTTTATTATTAAATATTAACTAAAAATACTATTTGTGCATTAAAAACCATTTACAATGTTACAATAATAAAATGAATGTATAGTATTTATTATATACCAAAATAATTCAAATAATCATAGTGCTAAGGTCTTGTAACATAACCAATTGTAACACCTATAGAAAACCAAAGGGTAAGGTGTGTGATGTCAATATACTCTAGGGGGCTCAGATAACTTTTCTCGGGTGGTAATCTCTATATACAACCACTTCTCTTGAAGGCAGTTCTGCTCAAGCATAACATGTTGAACCTCAGCTTGGGATTGTTCAAGAGCAAAGCATGGTGACACAACCTCCTTTAGAACGTGAAAAATGGACTTTATATGAAGCCATTTTACTATATGGGGCCATCAATTATTTGAGCAAATGGGATTTTATAAAGCCCTACATTTATACTAATCATGTGATCATTAATCTACGGAAATATTAGATATAGTCACAATTCTTAAAAGTATTTTAAAATAAAAAAACATAAATCCATGTAAATTCATATTTTATACAACCATTTTACATAAAAAACATTTAATTAGATCCAGAGTAATTTTTATAAATAAATTTCATGGTCATTAAATACATTACCCAAAATATATTCTATATTTAGTTATAATTTTAGCTTTAATGAGATTTGATTATAGGCACTGAATTCATTTTTGGGGTCTATTTCCTAGTTCACTATGACCCAAATTTTGTTGATTTATTGTAAAAAATTGTGGTATTACAAATTAAATCTCTAATAAATCAATAAGGATGAAATATTAAACCAAATATGTATTTCCAACCATTGAATCATTAAATTGAAATACAAACTAGTTGGATAATTTGAGGAACAATATAAAATGTATTAGTGCAATCGAGATAGAATTACTAGAATGATATGAAAATAATTTCATGTTCTAAAAGAACTAATATAAGTATTTATAAAAACTTAATCACTTGAAACTACTAATATAAACAATTTATAATGAACTAACATAGGCCACCTAAACAAGAAACTCAAACAAGTCCATCACGTAATATGGGTCTAACAGGATAACAAATTTTTTTCTTGATGGTAAGAAATACATTTCACACAACCAGAGTAATAAAAAAAATTATAACTGTGAAATAAATTTCAAAACAATATTTTACAAAATATAGAGCATTTCTAATCCCCACCTGACCAACATTCACATCCATAACGAATCAAAAAAATGACAACAGTAATAAGAGAAGCCTATATTCTATTAGACGATCGTCCCTTTAACTGAATCATGACATACAAGATCTAAAATCTCCCAAAGTAATTGGTCGTGTGTGATCTAATTCCTAGTAGGACCGCACAACAATTTATATTCAAGTGATAATATAAATAATGCTACAAATGTATCTTTTAATGCAACTATTAATTAAATATAAGTTTCAAAAATTAAATATGGTTTTAAATTATTGTCCATTTTTAACATAAATAATTTTATATTTTCAAACCAGACATATGAAAATTATATGTGATAAAATAGGAAATAATATTCATAAATCAATTTGTTAAATGGTAAATAGATATCCATGAAGCAACCTATCATGATAATTTATGTTATATAACCTCACATAACAACCTGTGAACAAAAATCCATTACTAAATCAATCATGAAATAAATAACCATAAAATAAAAAAAAATATTATATTAGAACCTAGACATTGGAACAATTCACACTAGAAAATTGATGTTCCTAAAAAATAATAACATTATATCAAATTTATATCGAGTCCTACTAGTCGATATCACAAATGGTTATCTTCTTGGGGTGAAATGTACTCTAAAACTACATCAGTATATTTCCCAATGAACCCAATGTTCCCAATATAAATATTTAAAAATTAAATTCAATAATGTGTTTACAATTTTATGAAACAATTTTCAATCTATGAGAATCTGATTTAATGTATGAAAACAAATTTCCAAATGAAGAAAAAAAACTCCAAGAAAACCCCTTTGATAATTTTTTTAAGAGAGAACATTTTAAACCACATATCACTTATATTAAATGAACAAAACAAACCAACCTATCATGAACCAAATTTAATTAATAAAATTAAACCATTTTATATAAACACCATGTGTGATATGGTTGAAACCCTGTTTCCTTCAACAATGATGACTAGAAACTAAGACAATGGCCTTATAAATACTAGGAATACCTTGAAACAAAAATAGATCAATTAAAAACATTATCCTTTAAAAAATATGTACAAAAACATATCCAAAACCACATTTGTAACTTAATACAAAGAATAACAGGTGAGACCGTACACCTAGAGAGAATAAATCCAGCCACAAATGTGATCAATCCCCGAATGAAGCAACTTCAAAAGGAGGGAATCACCCAAAATTTACTAAGGAGAGCCACTAGGTTGAGACCAATGAATAATTCAATTAATAATATAATAAAATACTCTATAATAAAAATTAAATTTAATTTGTGACTTCTAAATAGCTTATAACCCCAATATACATCGTGTAATCCATGAAGCTCTGGTGTGCTAGTTGTATAACTTATTTATTAAAAAGTAAACATTATCCATTAAATGAAATAATCCATTTTAATGGTTTTTAAAATACTCACATTGTGTATCTAGTGAAGGAATTTTTATTAATTTACATTACATTATTTATAATGACATAGAGAAAAGAAAAAACTGCATATTTAAGCCAAAAAGTTTAACAAATCCCCAGCTTCACCATTTAAGGTATCCATTAAATTTTATTTTTTACATTACAAATCCATAAATCAAGAAATAAAAATTTTAATGTTAAATTATATCTACTAAAAAGGTAATGGGGTGTTACAAAATGAATATTACCCTATTTTAGTGGATAATCAACCAACTACTTTTTTTGGAAGTAAGAAAACATTTTCTAAAAAATATAAATATTGAATTCTGATTCCTAATTTTTTAGCATAAAATGTTCACCAAAATAACTCATATAAATCAATGATTAAAAGCATATAAATAATTTAATATACCTAAGGTTAAAAATCATATCCCAATCTAGATCTAATTCATTAGTTCATATTCATCCTCAAATTTCATCCAATTTCAAATATGCATCACGATTTGTTTAGGATCATGTTATACATTAGGGTTAATTTATATTAAAGAGTGAAATGATTAATGATCTTTATGGAATCATATTTAAAACGTAATATAAATATTCATCATTTTTTATTTATAATTATTTGTAAATTTTCAATGTTTTTATGCAAATTAAAAATGTTCTCAATCATGTCAACCATTTTAGTGAGACTTCTCCTACGACACTAAGTCTCAAAGACCATTGGGAACCAACTGATTCTCACTAACTGAGGAATCACGACGAGTTATCTCAATCACATAAAAATTTCAATTACCATAAATAGAAATTAAATCCCCTATTATGGGCCAAAAAAACTTTGGCGTCATTATCCTTATGTTTTTTAATCCACAAATTAGGTTAACCCATTTCTCTACATGCATTATAATTTATATTTATTTTTATTTTAATACTTTATGAATATTCTTGTCAAAATTAATATGATTATGAGACCTATTCTATTTATTAAGTGACACAAATAACACATAATAATACCCTATAATCTAAAGGATTTGTGAGGTGATATTTAGATTAAATTGGATGAAATCGCTTGTGGTGAAAAAAAACATAGAAAACCACACTATCTAAATAATTTTTTTCATGATCATAAAATTTTATTGAAATGAAAATCAATAGATGAAGAATTATTTTAGTTTTTGTTTTAATGTTCACAATTTACATTTCCTCATGAAAGTTAAAATAAATTTATTTTTCATTAAGGAACACTTTTTACATTATTTTATTTAATTTTTTTTAATATTTTTATATGAAAACTAATTTTTGTTATCATTATCTACCTCCCACATAAATTAACACTACCCTCACCGTTTAAAGAAAATAAAATTCATATGGGTCTAAATTGGAGAATGGGAGTTAAAAAAATTATATTTGAAATAAAAATATTGGAAAATGTCACTTGGTATCTCGAATAAGAAGTCAATATTTGAACAAATTTATCCCTTTATCATTATACCACTAATAAGTGCATAATCAATGATGAAAAACTAGTTTTTATTGCATGGTGGACATGTTATTTTATTGAAAACAAATTTACCTAGGTAGAACCTAATTTTTTGACACCAACACAATATCATAGCACATTGAAAAACCCTTCAGATTACATTAACTGGAAACCTTTAAATAATATAAAATAATAAACACCATTTTTAAATTATTATTGTTTTAATTTAAAGAAAAAATTAAAAACAGATCGTAAATAACCATTTATGAAAATAAAGAAACTGGGTTGTCTCCTAGACAACACCCTGTTTAAATTCATTAGCTCTACACAGACCCCCCCTAAATTATACATAAAAATTTTGTGACATCTTAATTATATTTTTTCTAAAAAATTATATAATATTGAGACTTAATGTTTTTTGGGATGGTGGTAAGGTCTATAATATAATTCATGAACAATTTTATGATCCATTTTAGCTGGTATAAGTATAGGAATATCTCAAAGGGTATATCCAATTTTCCTCATGTAGTCTTCCATGACATCTAGAAGCATTATTTCATGGTACGAATTAAGGAAGATGAAATGAAAATATTAAGGGTTTATTCTTTCCTGATGAATGTTTGAACGAGAGAGGTAGTAAGTTTATCTACATCAATATTTGGTTGGTTAATATATTCATACATAGTTCGATACTATGAATCAAAAATATTTTCATTTTTTATATTTCAAGATATAATTGGTTTCTATAAATTATATAATTTAAACACAAGATTGGTATTATGAGTGACTTTAATTAGAATAAACCCTATGTTTTTCATTTCTATAAATGTTCCATTGAGTGGTGATCCTAAAAAATCATTATTATAGCCATATAAAATTTATTATAGTTATCTTTCAACAAATTTAGGATCATTATCATATTAATTTTTAACACTAACTATCCAATTAACCTAATTCACATATTTATCTTCCCCAATATTGGCACTTTAATTGTATATGTTTAAATCAAGTCTCATATTGTCAAAGGTTTTGTTCGAGTTCCACTTTATATATGGATTAATATGTTCATTTTTATATGAATGCATGAAAATTTTTGAAGTGGGTACACTGTTCAATAATATATATGTATCTGTGATTTTCAAGGGAAAAAAGGTAATAGGGTTAATAAAATTGTCAATATTCTTAAAAACATCATTTAAGATACCATTAAGAGCCCAAACATTATGTCTAACAAGTGGAATAGTGAAAAATGCGGGTTAGAGGTTTTCAATACCTAAAAAGATACATTTCATATGGAATGAGGTTTACACTAGATCCTATATCACTTTAGGCCTTGATAATTGTTTTATATCCTTGTTCTTCATTAATTTATAGACATATAAGGTATTTCAGCTAAGGTGGAATGTTTTATAGGATTATGGTGAAAACATTATAAGATAGAAGGAATTTTGTTTCATGGGATACCATCCTTTTTAATGTTTGATGGTACTTAGTGCACATTTTTTATATTGGTATGATTTTCATTACCTCAAAAATGGGAATCATTGACATAATTTTTTTGAACATTTCCATTAAATGTATCATTCAATCTATGTTTGGATTTCAATCTGATGAATTAAGGTAATAAAGTAGGATGTTCGATTGTTGGGGATATGTAGGTTCCTAAATTATATCATAATATTTTTATGATTCTAAAGGTGGTTCAAAAAAATGTTCATGATTCATGGAAGACTTATACGGGTTTGGAATTATTGGATTAGTCTTTTAAATGTATTTCACCATTCTTATGATGTTAACATCTTTGATTTGTTAAATAGATGATTGTGTACCACTAGATTCTCCCCTTAAGGTTGGTGAAGTGATAAACATAGTTAAAATGGACTCATTCATAATTATAATGGGTTTTAATTAAAAATTTAATGATTAAATTTTACAATTCTATTTTTCATTTGTTTACATAGTTTATCATGTTAGGGGTGTGAAAAATATTAGGTATGGGTTTGAGTTGGATTGTTTATTAGAGGGTGTATTTATGTTTTTTCATGGGATATTAGAATATAGTTGAAGGATGTTTGAATTGATGTAGTTGGTAATGAAATTGGTTATGATTTTGGATGTTTTGTTTAAGGAGGGGTTAACACCATCTTTTTGATAGGTTTGTTGATTATATCTCTATCAAATTCTTTTGTGGTCAATGCATCTTGAGTTGAAATTGTTTGATGTTTACGGATATTTATAATTTATATAATTTAACATTGTTAATCGTCCACCATGATTTAATTCATTTATTAAATAAATTATTGGGAAATTATGTTTCTTATGGTTATGTTTTTAAAAATTGTGTAAACAATTATTACTGATTGAATTTCATGGAATTTCCTAAGATTAATATCATCAACTATCCTAGTGATTAATCCTTGTTTTAACCCAATTATTTATTTTTCTCCATGATTGTGAATCCAATAGTTTCAAAATTATTATCATATTATGAGTACATTCCCCATTATTGATTTTGTTTCGCTAGATTTTTAGGTACTCATAAGCATTATTTTGGGATTGTTTTTTAATTTTACATAACACATCATGATAATAAATAATTTTAACTTCACCAAATCCCTTCATAAAAAATTATATCTTGTTTAAGGATTGATAAACCACTGTGTGGTTCCCTTTTAAAATTTTATTTAAAACATTACCATGTTTTATAGAATTTTGCTTCACAAGTTTCATCATTGTATTGCATATACATTTTTATTGAAATTGTCTTGGGGTGGGTATAATATTTATTGTATAATTATATATGAATTTGGAAATAAGGGTAAATGGATGTTAGAATCAATTCTTTTTGTAATTATTTTATTTAACCTTTATATAAAAAGGTATGATACACATTTAACCTTACTTAGTTTTATTTTATGGGCACTTGGTTTCAATAATATCATTAAACTCTATGATATATATGTATTACATTTGAGAATCAATCCCATGGAAGGATAAAATATGGTTTTGGAAATGGGGTTTAATGATGTTTTTCCATCACATTGAACATTATTATTAATGAATGAAGGTTTATTATTCCATACAAGAGAAAAGGAATAATTCATGTTTTGATCTACAAAATTAACCAATATAGCAGATTTCTCATTTTTACCACCTAGGTTTATGATTTCTGTTACCATTAGATTCTTTATTACTGTGAATTAAGTATAAGTGTCCAAATTCAGTGGGAAATTAGGATATATACGATTTATTCAACATGGAAGAAGTAAAATTTCACCCTTCAGATCATCCAAATTAACTAGATATTTTTAGTAGAAATTAATGTATTCAGACATGATCTAGAAAAGATGTAAAAAATAAAGGGGAACGATTATATAAATTGGGGTTATAATAGAGAAATCATGTTAGAATGAAATTATATGATCTAAGGTTACTTACATGGGTTAATTGTAATCCTAAACAAAATTTGGCCACTCTAACATTTACCTAGTGGATTAAATAGTTTCTAATAGCACAAACAGGGTTTTGGAATCCAAAGCTAACTATGAAGAAACCTAAGACATAATTATTCAATAGATTGTGGTTTTGGATATGAATTAGATAACATTGTTTTGAATAATTATATGTCAAATGAAAACTAAAAGAGCTATGTGAATTGAAATTTTAAAAAATGCGTGATCCTAAGTTATCACACGTGGTTGATTTGATGAATTTTTATTTAATGATTTAAATTACTTAAATTATAGATGGATTCATTAAATTATATAAATCCAACCCATAATTACATATTGATAATTAAAAATATGAATATTAATCAAATATACACGTAAGGATCATACTATTGATCACACTATGGTAAATATTGTGCTGGCACTGATAATTCATATTCTTGAAATTCACTAAGGATGAGGATGTAATTAATCATCATAAAAAATTATGTAATAAAATATGAAGATAAAAATTTATAGAACTAGAGATACAAAATCAAGATATTTATACTCTTATAGAATATAAAAAAATTGTTTTGCCATCTATTGATACAAATATACAAATAGATAATAAAAATAAACTTATAAGGGCAGATGTTAATGAATAAGAAATTAAAAAATAACAATCACGACACCGATGATTTATGAATTTCAAAATATTTGGTGTGATTAAATTCACTCCTTAAGAAAATAGTGTCTATTTTCTAATAATAAATTATAATATAATAATACTAACAATTTTTATTAAGAAACTATAGCTATTTGAGAAACATCCCAAAGAGAAATTGAACATGAAATGAAAATGTGATGGAGTAACATTAGATTTGAAAAAAATAAAATGAAATTATCCACAATTATTCACCATAAATACCTTAAATAATAATATTTGGATCCTTTAATTTAGTTTCTAATTATAAAAATATTCTCAATTAATTAGTGTATCCAATGCTGGGTTTAATTTTATTAGTGGTAAAACTATTCCATCCTTTACATAAAATAAGATCTAGATCTCATCTTACATAAAAAGGCATGAATATGATATTATTTACTAATAACCATTAGCGGTCTATAGTATAGGAAATTTAATGCTAGGATTTAATCTAATATATTCAAAATTTTAGTCCATTAAATTTTTTATTCATAGAGTTGTCAACAAAATTGGCACTACTGTTCTGGGTCACTGAATCAAGATATGAATTTCAACTTCAACGTTGACCACCTAGATAACCATGAAATCCACCAAATTATCATGAGCCATAGTTTATATAAAATTTACCCATATATTCCTCTCTATCTTTTTCAAATTTTATATTCATTGGTCTTGTATTATAGCCTATATATTCATTTAAGTGGTTTTATATCGAGTTAGATTTTCCAAGAATATTCTTGATTGAATGTCTAAAATTGTTGTCTTCCAATGTGAATATACAAGTGGTAAATAAAGTTAAAATATTCCACAAATAATGTATGATATTAAATTGAAATATTAAATTCATATAAAATACAATGGTGTTTTTACTGGGTGATTAGTAATAAACACATTATTAGTGAATTTTAGAAGGAATTAACATTATGATGTGAAAATAAGTTAAATTTATAAAAAAATTAATAATGATATTTGTGAAAAAAAATTCACATGAAAATAATAATATAATTAGTTATTATTATACTATTTTAGTGTAAAATAAAGTATCCTTTTGTTATTTTTTGTTGAGAATTTTGGGCCATATTTGAAATCAAAGTCCCATAAAAACACGACGTTCTTCAACAAGAGCTCCTATGGAATCTGTATCAATTATACCCTATCCCAAAGTTACAATAATTCAAAAAAGTATTGATTCAAAATTCTCTATCTTAATTGATTGTTTAGGATGATAGAATATAGTCTCTTGAGTTATATATAATATTCTTGTAATGTTTTACCTTAGGTTTGTTAAATTGAATTGAGTTATTTTTAATGGATGTAGTTCTAGACGCATAAATTTTATTTCATGAGAAACATTTTTTAATTAATTCCTATCTCTAATAAAAGAATAATACAAATAGAGAACCCATTATATAGAAATATGTTCTAATGAAAAATTAAAATCTATTAATTTAATTTTATTTTAATAAATTCCTTGGGGTTTCAAGATAAAAAAAGCTAACTAAATCCAAGATGGTGAATATGTGGATATTAAACTATAATTCTATTAAATTTTGAAATTATGTGTATGAAGATATTTTTTTTTTCAAATCCATATAGTGAATCATGTAATACTATATGTTTTTTCTTGATAATATAATATCAAAAACATTATTGTTACATTTTCAACTATGGTTTATTTTGGTTCAAAAAAGCATAATATTGGTGTGTTATTCATATAATCATTACTTGGAAAAGGGTAATTTTGAATTAATATTTCCCCAGAGTAGTGAAATTTATAAATTTTAGAATCTAAATGTAAAATGTAAGGGTTAAAAATTATATACAAAAAAAATAAACTAAACTTTTGAAAACTCCATGGAAATTATTCAATTTTATGGATATAATCATGAATAAATTACCATATTAATAATATATCCCATAAAAATGGATTGAATAAATACCTAAGGTTTTATCCCAAGGTGGTTATTTGACTTTAGTTTGAAACTATCAATTTCTTTATTTTTTATGAAGGGAAAGACTAAAAGTATAGAATTTTATTTTTTAATTTTAATAAAAATTAAATTAATAATGATTAATGAAAATGGAATATTTAATTGAATATTTTTAAACAAATAAAATGTAGTGAGAAAATATAGTATAAATATTACTTCAATGGAAAGTGTTGATTCACCAATCTCTCTCTTCTTCCCTGTTAAAAATGATTATCTTATTATATTTCTCAATGTTTTACCAAAAATCTCCAAATGAAATGCTAAATAATACTAAATACCATTAAATGATAATTTTAGGTGTTTTTCACTCTTATAAATGTGGTTTATAATCTCAAATAGCTACAATAAATTAAACATTACGTGACTGACTATACTCAAAGGAGAGATCTTGGGAAAGCTTTTTAAATCGAGAGGATAATGAATATATTATAATAAATTGACAAAAATTAATAACATTTTAGAATAAATATTATGGAAGAAATAAAAATATATTTTTTCTACAAAATAAAATTTCCATAGAAATACCAATAAGATATAATTAAATAAGCATACTAAAATGGAATTATATTCAAATCTCTACAACAAAAACCACATGGGATATTAGTCAAGAATGGATAAAAATGACATTAATCCCTTCCAACTAAATTATATAACTCCCCAAAATTGTGTTCATCCCACTAGAACATATCACTCACACCCAATACAAGGAAACAATATCCTTATTTAAGGCCTCCAACTTTTGTATTTTTTTCTTCCAAAAAAGGAATGAAAATAGTCTGAATTGTATTCCATCCATCAAGCAATCCTTAAGAATCCTATAAAACCACATACCATCTCCCCAATAATATTTTCAAGGTTGTAGCTATTAAATGGCCATAAATAAAATGGGTGAACATGTAATTCCATATGAACCATAATTTTCATTTCCTTTGATTCAAAATTTTAATATACCATAAGAATCTAATTTTAATCTACTAGTTAATTAAATCCACATAGATAAACTAACACAAAGTAGTAAGAATACCTAATTATTATAAATTTCATAAATCATCAATTAAAATTCATTGATGGATTCATCATGTGAATTTACACACTATAATACATTGGTAGTATTATGATGGTCAAAATACATATGATCTTTTGGTTTTGAAGTCATATGATCTAATTGATTTTCATAAATTCTATAAAGACTTATGATCATTGACCAACCATATGATAGAATGATATATGATGGGACAGAATAATTCTGATTCAAAGAGAAGACAAATATTGAAAATTCATTATGTCATATTATATAACATAATGTATTGTGATGGAGTGTAAAAGTTATGATTCAATCAGATCCAAAATTCTCATTTCCAGTTCAAAAATATTTTTTTTATAAAATTATCATAATTAAACAAAAAATTCATTTCATTATAAATTAATTTTGGAGGTGATATATAACACAAAAATAAACAATAAATTAATCAATTTTAATTGAAATTCCTAAAAAATTCTTTTGAAATCTAAATTAGTTAAAATTCATTTAAAATAACCCGATAATGTGGAATAAACTATTGATATATATATATAAATTAATGAAAATATTATCTTTATCAAGTATTGGTGATCAAGTAAGATTGTGGTCTCTATAAATTTGTTTTACTAGAAGTTGGATTGAGTTAACCTAGAGTCTATGTTCATCTAAAGAGGTATAGGTGGTGGTCAGTGTTCCATAAATAGAGTTAATGAAGAGCCTTTTAAGCAATGTTGATTTAATTTAAATAATTCCAATATCATCTTCAAAAGGCTATAGACTAGGGGATTCAATATAAAGATATATTTTCTTCAATAATATAGTGAATATTTGGATTAGGCATAAAAATTATCAAGGGTTAAGAGTGATTATTTCATCGCTTTTGTCTGGGTTACACCATGGTTAAGGGTGATCCCATACTAAACCGCTATTGTAATCTTTAATGGAAATTACTAGATAACATGTTTCCAAGACTCAACATTGAAATATAATTAAACACACTCGAGGATGAATTTTTTTTAAATATATGTTCTATTTATAGATTTTTTCCTATTATTCATGTTCAAGACAAGTACTGATAAAGTGTAAGTACTGTATATATAAGATTATATTTATTAGAGGTTTCTAATAATGTGAATTGGATGTAATTCCTATAAAATATTGTATTATTTTGGATATTATAATAATGAATTGAAGTGATATTGATTATCTCCAATCTAGTATATAATATTTGGAAATGTTTTCAAATGATAGATCCAATGACAACACGCTTCACATGATTGAAACATTACAATTACATGAGAGAATACTATATTATAAATGTTACCAATGTTTTCAATACATATATTTTAATCGTGGATATTAATGTAGGAATGAAAATATAGGGATTAATGTGAACTGTGAAGGAAGGACTTCCCAAATATCATGATGATTTCTACACTAAAATAATATGGAAATAAAGAAGATACGGTTCTTACATGCTATGTTTCAAAATAGAATAAATATGTGGATATTATTTAATACCAAAATAATGTTTATTCAAATATCAAAATAATTAAATGAGTTGATTCTTTGAACGAAATTTTTGGTAGTATTTGAACAATGTTGTGATCCATTGTTTATGAGTTTTTCTAATACGTTGAAGGACAAACATGGTTCTCATAAAAGAAGATTGAAATGATTTCCATGAAATAATTAGTGAATATAAAAACAATAAATCAAGTGAAAAATATTTCTACAAAAAATAATCAATATATAATAAAATAATATTATAAGAATAAATATGTGGGAACATATATATTAGGCTACTATGAATTATATATGAATAATATCATTATATCATTTAAATATTGAAGTTAATATTATCATATGAAATAATTCTTTGAGAGGAATTTTATTTTGGATTGTTGAGGTATTATAACTAGTTAGTTCTAGTACTTTTATAATTTCGAGTTCATACCAATTATTGAGTTCATTTTTATAATTATAAAGACAATGTGCACCTGGGATATTAAGTAAAACTCCCCTATGATTTAGTCATCTATATAAATACAAGCCCTATTTTTTCTGTTTCATTACTATATTGATATCAATGTTAAAATTGAGAGAGATTTTATAAATAATATTGAGATTTAAGAGTTTTAAAATTATTTTAAACACTGATTATCACCATCTCATTGTGTATCACCATTCAACTGATCCAAAAATTGGTATAGAAACCCAGTTTACACTCCGTTGTCTCTCACAATTTAACATTATGGATTTGTATAATTGTATTTATAAAATGATAATCCTGACATTTTATGTAAAATCAAACGACTCATAAAATTAATCAATGGATCCTTACATTCCCTCTTTGTGGATTGATATTCCATAATCTATTTCATATTGATTCACTATACCTGCTAAAGCCTCAACGTGGTCCCTAACTAATAAATAGAACATTTAATTTATTTCTAGGATACGAATGTAATTTTTTTTTCATATTTTTCTATGAAGAATATGAAAACGTTAATAGGATGAATAAATATTAATTCTATCCTAATGAAGCTTCATATTATTTATAAGGGAAAAATGTTAATTGAAGAAAAGTGACAAATCAGTTAACAATTGTTTGAAGACGTCATGATTAATGAGGATGATACTACCAGTGAGTTTTAACCAGAGTAAATCTAGTTGTGAACATACTTATAAGATTTTGCGAAATTCTATAAGATTCAAAAATTATAATTAAAAAAATTAAGAACCTACATTATAATTTTTATTCAAAGACACGGCTCTTGAAGATAGTGATATTGATGACATCACCATTGATTAACTCCGCAATACTCTCGTAAACTATGAGATTAGAAGTAGACCATTATATAGGAGGATATTAAATAATGAGTATGATATCTATTTTAAATTCATCAATGGAATAAATCTATAGGAAAATAAAGACTACTATAATGAAGGATATGATATAAAATATTATCAACAACTCTTTCCCTCATGTAAATAAATTTTACCTGAGGTGGATGAGGTTAGTGGATAGGTAAATTACATTTCAAACGATTAACTATTGAATTGTTTGTAACTTCAATAATATCTATCCTATGAATAATGGAAAATTAAATTTTAATTGTAATTATTTTAAAAAATATTGTACTATAGTGGCCTAGGGTTAATATACCTGGATATTAAATCATTTTCGACTAATATTAATCACAATACAAAAATACATGCTTGAGGACCATTATATTTAAATGTCTATTGAAACATGATACAGTATATCTTCTAACATAGTTAAAGTTATCAAAATTCTCCATTAAATTTATCCCCTTTAGTAATTATTCTTAAATCAGTTCTTCTTAAACTCAGCAAAGGAAACATAATAAAGGGTAGTATTAGATTCTAATTTAGGGAAAACAAGTAAGATATGTAAGCATAACATGAATATAAAAGTATGAGAACCTAAGAATAACATTTTAATATCATACCCTAAATTTTAAAGGTAATATACATTAGTCATGGAACAAATATTTTATGTTCATAGTACATGAATCATAAGGGAATCAAGAGAATAATACATGAAATCATAACCTAGTAATAAGACATAGAATTTTTGCAGACACTTAAACATATAAAATTATTTATAGATTAGTAAAGGAATAAAAAGAAGTGAATATTAGTGGAATGTGTTTACTCCTACAACCATTTAGTAGTCAAGGTTATATCCCAAAACCATCTTAGTGAAAAAATACCCTTATTGAACTCAGTTCACTCACCATTTGCGTCGTGTATTACTGAACCGACATCACTTCTAATTCAAGTTCTATATTATTAAATTGGGTTAAATTCCTATTCCTACTCTATAAGACTGTACCATGTTTTGTACTCATCCCTTTACTATATTACTCAAATAAGTTTATTCCTTGTTCCATTCCTATAATATTGAACAGAGCTCACTCCTCTTTATATCCATGTCATACTGTACTGAGTTCACTCAGTGTTCAAGCCTTATCATACTAAACAGAGTTCTTTCATTTTTCTAGCTCTGTCTATATCATGAGATATAAATCAGTACCCATTAAATTGGAGGGAGATTTAGGTCCCACCTATAGAATAATGAAATAATAGAAATGTTTTACCAAATATAATAAAACATTCATCATTTCATGTCCCTTATAAATATATGAGTTTCATAAACATCATATCATTAACCATGAAATAAAATTGGTATTATAAAAATTTCATAACATTATAACCTATGAATAGTAGGATGGTTTATTGATAATTTTATCATATAATAACCATATAATGGAAGTGTATTTTATAATAATTTTATCACGGTATTACCCATGGAAAAGAAATGGGTTTCACAAACTACTTGTGCCCTTAAACATAACCCATTAAAAGAAATAATAAGAATAATGACCCCAGATTATATCCAATTTAATGAATTAAAAAAACTAAAATATTTCATATTAGGTTTATAATTTTTTTTAAAAATAATTTAAAGGAATTTTTTAGGAAACAAAATCCTTTCCGTGTTGAAAAATGTATCTTAAAATAGAAAACATTTTTAAAATGGTTTTTTTTAAATAACTTTCAAAACATATAAATAAATATTTTAAGACCATAAATCATTTAAACAAATTTCCCTAAAAATTATCTTAAATTAACGTTTGAAATCATTTTTATACTTCTTTTTGAGAGTTTTTTTTAATAAAACATATTTCCAACCGAAGAGAGAGAGAGAGTAAGAGAGAAAGTAATATTTTATAAAAAACGTTTTATTAATTATAATAACCACCAAAGAGTGTGAAAATGGAAATATAAAAGCAATATAACATTAATAATCATAGAATAATAAATTTAATTAGTTTTATTGAGATATGGATCCTATGATTTCATTAACAGAAGAATAATCGTAAATTACTTGGATACGATGAGATTATAGAAATAAACTATTACCACTTTGGTAACATTGATTTATGATGCCACTGAATTAATAAAATTAAATTTAGTGTAAAATATCTTGAGAATAATGATATTCAAGATAAAAAATGTCAAATGGGAATTATATACACCTCGTAAAATAATATTGGTTCATTACATAACATGTGTGTCAAAGATGGAAAACTGATACAAAATTACATTACTGATTTGGTAAATCTTGAATAACAACCCCTTGAATGTCATATCATACAATAGTTTTGAAGATACCCATAAATTTAAGGAGAGTAATAATATAATAAATTAATTTTTAGTATATAATCCAAATAAATAATCTACTGGTGAATATGGCATAAGTCTCACAGAAATAAAAGTGAGACTAAAATTCCCCTCATTACTTCAATAACTTTTGAATCCTGATCCCTATGATAGTATAACATCAATTGTAAATTCTAATATTATAAAATAAATAAAATTCATTATATTATATTCTATAGGGTATTATATACACTATAAAACTATACAACGTTGTGAATATATTTTATATCTCATGAAGTAAAAGTGAGAGAAGAATACCCTTACCCAAAGTCCAGACTTTCTTTGTTCATGCTCAAACATACTCTATAATAAATTTAATTTTATAATAAATAAACCATATAAACATATTATTATATATCATAAAATATATGTATTTATTATGACACAATATTACTCGTTTATTATAAAATTTATGTTAATGTTGCATTTCTAATAATAATCGTTATGTTTTTCGCATGCGATTTGATTTGAAATATTTTTGGTCCAATTCCACATATCATGAGTTATTCATATCCAGATTTATAAACATGAAGTAAATATCATATTTATTCAGTATATATTGTTTTATAATAATCTATAAAATATATAATTTGGAAATTTATAACCCTTTCATGGAGACTTCATGCCATATGTATGATTGAACACTATTTCTATTTTCTTTCCATAATGAAATAAAAAGAGTAAATTACATATATATATTATAATTAAATTTTAATTATTATTTCCAATATACCATATAATTTTACATAAATAAACCTTATTTTTTTCCTTGTAAAGATTTAATGAATCACATCTCTTTGTGGAGGTGGTATTCCACACGTCCACAGATGAAGTTATCATATTCCAAAAAATGGAAAGGATGAAGGTATGTATTATATAATAATTACATAAGAATAAATACATAATAAAAATCATATATATCATATAACAACTACATGATTATAATTATTACCAACCTTGTAAGGTGGTAATGGAAGAACAAACGACATCAGTTTACGAGGTGGTATTCTGATGTACACACGATTGATGATTGTGTGTCCAATTTGATGGAAGCGTCTATAGGTTTAGGTACAAACAATAACATAATAATATATACTTATTTTTAGTATACTAAGGTTAATATATAATAATTTAATAAGAATAATTTTAGTAAATGGAGAAAGAAATAAAACAAAAGTTCTCGTTGAAGGATATTAACCCATCTTTAGAAAATTCTTTTTGCTTATTACAAAAGACTAACTTGTATTTATATATACCTAATATGTGGTTTATAATATGAGAATATATAATTTTTGAGCTTTTCGGGGGTGTGTATTGGATGAATCAATGGGATTTATAAGGGTGAATAGATGGTTGGTGTGAGTTTTATTTTATTATGGAGGAGTGACATTTTTATAAAATAAAAAGGTAAGAACTATTGAGAGGAATAACATACATAATGTGCCTCCAATAATTGTAAATTTTATATTAAATGTATCATAAGTTCAAAACATGTCCAAAAATGTATTTCTGGACATATTTTTAGTTTATTTGGTCCCTTATGATAAATTTTAACCACTAAGTAAACTCATTTTTACCTTAATCAATATAATAAAGTTTAGTTACACACACTAATTATTTCGGTGGAAAACTATAATGAAATTAATATTAACTATAAATATTTTTAATTATAATATTGAATCCTTTTTAAAAAAATTATGTATACATAAGTTGTATAAATTAATTTAAAACTTATAACTCAATGAAGATGAGTCAATGGTTTTAAATGTAAAAAATGATCAAATGATTTTAATTCTTTATATAAAATGTCAAAGTAAAATTGATTCCTATTACCAAAATTACATTAATTTTTTTATAATCAAAATAAGTATACATTAAATCCAAAATTAAAACAAAATTTAACTATATATCTAAATTATATTTAAAAATAATATTTTAATTAAAATACAATATTTTGAACCATTCATTAAAAAGTTAAACATCATAGAAAAATAAAAAAAATAAACTTATGAAATTTTTTTATTACATTTTCAAACATGATGACTAATTTTTAAAATAAAATTTCTAAATGTTTCATAAGTAACATTAAAATTGGTGCACCCTTAAAAGTAGGTAAAATTTTATTTTAGAAAATTATATATATTTATGCATAATATTTGTTTTATTCATATATCTTGAATAAAAAACATAAAAATTAAATACTTCATTAAATATAAAATATATATATATATATATAATTAAAATCATTTATAAAAAGTTGTTAAATTGAATTATTGTGATAAAATGTGTATTATTTCACAAATATTAATTTTCAACAAATTATTTCTTATATTTTCAATGGGGTTTTATTTTAATATATAATTAATTGGTTATAAAATAATTATTATTATTTGGATGTGTAAATTATATTTTCATAATTTAATTAATCTTATTCATTATTTCCATTCTAATGGCTTGGTGACAAGTGTAATAGTATTTAAATAAAAATACTTATATTACATTGTAGTTTGATAAATCTATATCTTGTGTGTAACACAAGCTATCAAAGGATCTTAGAATTATGTGTAGCATATGTTAAAAAAAATTTCATGATCATCATGATAATTTAAGTGTTCTATGTAGTTTAATCTCTATATGGTGTTGCAAAAAAAGTACAGATAACATGGTAATTTCATATAAAACATTATATATTTAGTGTTGCGTGAAATAAAAATTATTAAACAAGTTAAAAATAAAAATATACAAAATATTTGGGCATCACATTCTACTCTCCTCAAAATAGTTTCCTATATTGATATTCATCTAGGTTATCTATAGTTTAATAGTTGAAAGTTCTTTTCATATAAATCCATATCGTAAAAATGAAAACATGAACATCTTTTAAAAAAATAATTTTATAAACATATTTTTTTTCCAATGTAACTCATAATCAGGTTTCCACATATGAGAACAAAGGTTGAAAGTGATAAAAGGACATTGTTGAGAAATATAAATATAAAGATCTGTTGCAGAGTGATAGAGAAAATGGTCTGAAGAAAGTTATCAATCAAAAACCCATAAACCAATGATGCCTGAAAATGGTCATTGATATGAAAAACATAAGGATAATGATAATTTTTTTTATTTCAAGACCCTTTTAGTGATGTTGAATAATTATCATAAGAACATATATTTATGTAATTTCATTCCATTTGATATGCATAACTTTACCCTTGGCTTGTGCCTTGATCAATTTTCTATTTGTCTCATACTCTAAAAAATCATGTTGAATTTGTTATTCCTAAAGCACGAATAGATCATGAGGTCCATAAAGAGAATGATAATTCCTTTTGTATACCTTGAGTTTTAATCATAAGAAAATGGTTATCATAGGTTTTTAAATATGAATAAATACCCATTTAGAGAGATAAAACATTAATATCTAAAACCTCACAAAAAGTTTTAACATAATAAATTCTATAAATGGTCAACCATTTTCCTTTTAAAATATATAAATTTATCAATAATTCCAAGTAAAGCCACCAAATTTTTCAAAATCATCATATTATTGGTCCTCCATATATCATAAAGTAGCTAATGGTTGTCACATTTCTAAATATGTGAATAACTTATTCATGTATTCTCTTGAAATATAGTAATAACCTAAATTACCATAATCACATATTGAAAAAATTCATGACTTGTTATTACAAATATTATTGGATATATTCCATAAATCCATAAAAATATTTCCATATATATCAATGATAACATAATTTTTTTTCTTAAAAAAATCAATAATAAGTTACATGTTAATCACTATTTTCCTATTTATATTATCCATGACCATCATTTATTTATGCATGATAAACAAAATTTTCTCAATGTCTAAAAAAAATTGAGGTTTAAATTACATAAATAAAAATATCACATTTCGATTAAATCATTTTTCTAGGACATCATCACCATTCAAACAATCATATTAAATCCCTACATAAAAACCTTTTCTAAATAAAATTACATATTTCATGATTCATATAACACAATATTATAATAACAAAACATATAGAATTAAATCATTAAAATTGTTTCTTAAACCATTACTCATGGTAAATAATTTCATTCATTAACACCCCATTCCAAGAATATTAGATACCAATCAGGTTTTAAGGTGTCACAACCACAATCTAGTTAATATTCTTATATTTAATTTAAAAAATACTAATATAATATGTTATAAATTTCATACGCCTTTTGTGGTATCTTAATCTTCATCATTATAACAAATAATCATACCACATTCTTGATTCTCTTCCTGATATTTCCACTTAGGACATCTATTTGTATAATACCCATACTTTACAAATCAAAATCATTTAATGTTTACACAATTTTTTCTAGTTTCCACAATTGAATATGACCAGAAAGCATAGTTTGAGTAAAAATTATCATAAAAGAAAACTATATAATCAGGAATATTACTTATTGGTTTCCTAAATCACGAAACATAATTTTAAATATATAACCCCTAAGGATTATCCTTATATAAATCCATAGACATATCCTTATAAATGTTCCTAGAAATATCACTAATGTTTTCGAATCATAGTTATAAATGTTTACAAAACCATTTGAATTATATAAACTATAACAACCCAGTATTAACATATGTGGATACTACATCATTTCATATGAATATTCCACACATAGAAAAAATTCAAGCCTTAGTACCATAATAGTTCAGCGTTTCTGGAAACATGAAATACAATATATCATAAAAAGGTAAAGGATCTCTAATATGTCCTATATATATCTTCCCATCATGTAATACATCTTAAATATTTTTATAAAAACTAGGGGAAAGAAAACATTAGAAAGGGCCAGATCATATGATAATTATTGGTAATAAACTAAGTTACTTAAGCATAACATGAACATAAGGGTATAAGAACAATATAATAACATTTCAATTTCATTACTTGTATATCAAAGATCATATACATGAGTTATTGAATAAATTTTAGAAGTTCATAATAAATGAATCATAAGGAAATAAATATCCTAATCCATTTAACTATTACATTGACATAAGACCCAAAATATTAGAAGAAATATAAACATATCATATGATTTCAATATTAGTCAATGATTACATACAAGGCCATTATTTTGGAATGGTTTTAATCCACAGTCCATATTAGTTGTAATGGTTAAATCTCAAGACCACCATCATAGAAATATTATTTTATCAAACATAGTTCACTCCTCATTTCTACCCTATATTACTGAACTAGATTCACTTTCTGTTCTATACCTGTTTTAATAAACCATGTTAACATCCCATTCTAACCCTATAGTACTGAAAAAAGATCACTTCTTGTTACATTTCTGTATTACTGAACCGTGTTCACTTCATATTTCATACAAGTATTATAAACCCTAGTTCTCCCCTTATTCTAGCCCAATATTACTGAACTTATTTCACTCCTCATTATATCCCTTTCATACAGAGCCCAGTTCCCTCCTTTTTCGAGCCAGATCATAATATATCAATATCAATCCTCAATTTAGCCCTATCATAATGAATAGAGTTCACTCCCTGTTATTTCATGGTCTATCTCATTAGATATAAACCATTTACCAACTCATTGAAATGATATATAGGTCCCACCCAATATATAATGAAATCATACTTATGTTTTCCACATGATTATAAAACATTATTCATTACGTGAACCATAAAAAGAGATAGATTTTCTAAATGTCATATCATAACCCATGAAATAACCAGTGTATTATAAAATTTTCATAATATAATAACTTATAAAAAATCGGTAGGTTTTCATGATAATTTCTCCAAAGAATAACCCATGAATGGAAGTGGGTTTCACAATTATTTTTTCATGTAATAACCTGTAGAGGATAAATAGGTTTCAAATAAAAACATTCATCATATACATAAACCAAAAAACATAGATTTAGAATGGATTACATGGATATTATACCTACTAATTAATAAAATATATCAAAATCTGTCATAATAGGTGGAGAATTTTTTTTAAAGATCATGTAAAATATTACTTGAGGAGAAATAGTTTTTTTCATTGAAAAAATATTTTTAAATCATACCAAATTTTGAAAAAAAAATTCAATTAAAACAAAATTGGAAACATGTTATGGAATATATGTAGACCCTAAATTTTTGTGAAACACTTAGATTGAAAGTTATCATCAAATATAATTTAACTACAATTTTGTAATTTTAATTCAGAAAACATGGTTTTTTAATAAAATGTATTTTTGAGCACAGAGAGAAATATTATTGGATTTTTTTCATTAAAAATCATATTTATTTTAATTACCAAAGAGTGTAAAAATGGAACCATTACATAAATATATCATGAATAAACAAAGTATAATAAAAAATTAGTTTTATTGAGATATGAATCATAAAATTTCATCAATGGATACATAGTCATAAGCAATATTGATACGACGAGATTATAGGAGTAAAAAATTACCACTTAGATAAAACTAAATTATGATCCCAATTGTAGCATCCCAAGTAAGTAATGAATAATAGATATAGTTATATATGTCTATTTATGAATTATATAGTGTTTTAGAGGCTTGAAACGAGAATAAATCCAATCTTAAGCATGGAATACACTAATTTTTTTAAAAGATTGTGTTACTGCCTTTTTGTGGAAAACCTATTTTAAATAAATTTTTTGACGATTTTATAAGATATATTTGTCAATATAAACTTATTAATTATGATTGGGACATTGAAATTTACTTTGGGTAATTTTTTGTGATTTTTCTAATAAAGTTCATTTTTAATGAATAGTGAAAAATGTTGTATTTTTTTTCAATACCTATTTTTAATATAATTTATTTACATGATTATATTATATTTTGGTTTGGTTTTAAAGTTAATTTAAAATATATTTTTACCATTTAATTCAATAGTTGTCATTGGAATTAATTTCACATTGAAATTGGACTTAAACTAGTGTCAATCTTTTGATATATATTGTTTCATAAAAACACGCTATCTGTTTTGACAGCGGGAATTACTTATTAAACTAATTATTGTAAATTATATGTTTTGAATTTTTTAAAATATAAATCATTTTTTAATTTGTAATATCAAATATATCTTAGGGTTATGTTTTGGTATTTTTCTGAAAAACATCAATTTTTGATGAATAGTAAACCACGAAGTGGTACTTAAAAAACTGATTTTCCATTTAAATGAAATTTTACCACCTCTGTGTTTTAAATATAAAAAATCCAACATACATGGTTTTCATTAGGAATTAAAATGTTGTTCAGTAAGATTAAAATAATTTTTTTGGTGAATAGTAACTTTTAAGTTTTTAATCGCGATTAGGGGTAATTATTGTAGTTTAAGGTAAAAATATTATTTTAATAATATTAAATGACCTTGACACATGTCCTACCCTTATTGGATGTGTCATGGACTACCAAGAAATCCCATGGGTCGATTTTTGGGACCCCATGGAGCCACTTGGGTAAGATAATGACATTAATGCCTTTTATTTAAAGTAAAACTAAAAATGACACAAACATGTATTGTTTTATTAAAAAAAATTACATGGGGTCATAAAAGTCATATTTTTGACTAAAAATGTTAATTGGAAATCAAAAAATAATTCCTACATCATATTATTTTTTTATAATTTTTAGACATTAAATTATTTAAATTATTTATGACACCATGATGATGCAGCGATTACCTCATTATTTAACAATTTAAATAAAATGAAAAGTTAACGTAAAATATAAGACCTACACATTTCAAAAACCTATTTTATGAGTATATTGAGAACCCTTATCACATTATCCTTAAATTAAATCAATTTGGGACCTTTAAAATCTGAAACTCATTTGAAAATAAAGTAAGCTTTTATACATTTCCAAGAGTGCCCCTCCTCTCCTCTTATAAAAGGCCCCCACCTCTACCTCCTTACACACACCTCTCAAGCCTTTGGCTCGGCCAAGATATGGTCATTTTGTCTCTCCACATCCCTATCCTTATCCTAGAATCCTTTACTTTGGTAGTAAGCTCTTAAATAAACCCTTTTGGTTCAAACCAAAGGGAGTTACCCGATTTTAAGATAATGTCTTCACTTGTGTTCTTTTGTTTTATTTTGCTTCTCCAACCCCCTAAACTCTTTTTATTCATTTATTTTGTAACAACACAAGTATATTAAATATACTAGTATGTTTTTATGATAATTATTAGAGGTACACTTACACACACATACATCTAATGGTTAAAGAACATACTGTTTCTGTGGATGTCGAATTTCTGCCTCACGAAACGATGATTGTTCAATACTCTTATAACACCTTCAAAGGTGGTCATTAAGATGTCACTATATTTATATATGATATATAATATGTTTATTTTTTTTCCTTAAGCTTCTGTATTTTTCATTTATGGCATACCTTTATGGATTCCATTATGGGTATATGTGATATTTGCATTTTAGGAAGTGCGGACTACCGCCCCCTCAAAGTGATTTGATTCGTTAATTCAATATGTGGGATGTATAAAGGATGGAATTAACGATATCATATATGATATTATACTGAAATTATAATATACCTTTATATAATTATGATTTCACTCCATTAAATACGAAATAGAAATGAAAGTAGCGTTCATGTGTACGTACGACATACCGTCTCCATGAACAGTGCATTTCATTCTTACCTATAAATGTTATGTACTATTATAAATACATGTATATTATGGATATATATGGAATATATGATATCCAAATCAGGAATATCAATCTGGATATAATGAACCTTTGACCACATAAACAACATGTAATTGTAAGAAGTCCATTTTTGACTTAAGTACCAAATATCGACAAAACAAACTTTATTAAATTAAATGATTACATAACGTTTATAACATGGAAATAAGTTATATAAAAGGAATAATTAACTTGATAAAGGTTCTTAAGCAATAAGAAATTAACTCATTTTATTATGCAGGACGTTAAAGAACGATCGAGTCAAGTCGGACCTGAGGTATGGGACTTCATCTCAATCTCCTTTCATTGAGGCATATTTTGTTTTATACATAACATTCTTTTATACAGTGTATAAAACCTTTTGAAATTTATGTTTATTCAAAAGAAATTATTTTATATGAGTTGTTTACTAAACGACAATAGGGAATGTTTTTTCTGTCGTACGTATGCGGCGACAACGACTTCTCCGCCACCGTGACTGTTATTTGAGTTTTGGCTTCCTCTACAAGCCATAAATTTTTTTGAATGAAAAATAAATACCATGTTTTACTTTTTTTTATTTTGGTATTGAATATAGTTTTTATAATGTTTTTATATCAATGTTTTGTATTGATATATTGTGATTCAAATGTGGAAATGTTATGTTTCCTTTATGCATGTGTTATGTGATATGATTATGTTATGGTTCTTGGTAATTGTTATGAAGACGGGTGGTTCCATGATAAACTAAGGGTGGGTGAGCCCGATATAGCTCTCCAATGCATTGGGTAATACGAAGGGGTTAAACGTTAAGATTTCTATGAAGAGATTTAGGGTATATACTGTGATAGGTATTTTCAACATAACCAAGAGGGTTACTCCTTATGTAAGAATGTTATGAATGCCTCACGTTACCTTTATGTCTTATGATTTATATGATTTATTCATGATTTTATGAGGTATGTTAAAGTGCTTATGTTTTATCGGTAAATTATGATTTAATTATTACGTATATATGAACTCATGTTTCCTTTCCATATTTTTATCACCCTTACTGAGATTATTATGCTCATCCCATGTTTTTGAAATGTTTTTCAAAGGTCAAGAGAAAGGTACATGATATGATGATAGTGTTAAGGAAGTGTCAAGAAAGAATCCATGTTTTATTTTAAATATTTTTCTCTTTATGTAAAAAATGAATACTATCATTTATGTAACCACTTTGTTTAAATGTGGCATGTAATGTGTGTTTTATGATCTAATTCTCTAAAACTCTTAACCTGAATAGATCCTCAATGTGTAATCTTGTAATGACTCAAGATTAAGTAAGGTTTAAGGCTGGGGCCTTATACCAATGAAGTAATTATGTTACATAAAGTTTAATGTATTTGGATAATAATTATATTCATGATAAAATAAGTCAATTTTACGTATATACACATTATTAAAAAATATATGTGTATAACATAACCTGTGTCAGAAAGAAGGGAAAATGAGACAAAATTATCTAACTGATTTGGTAAATTTTTATCTATAACCCCGTGAAAGATATATCATATAATGGATATTAAAATAAACATAAATTTATAAATAATAAACATATAACACATTCATGGGACATATATATACTAAATAATCAATCGATTGTTTATATGGTATAAGTATTCTAGAAATAAAAGTGAGACTTGAAATCCCTATACTACCAGAGAAATAATTGAATCGTGAGACCCATGGAATACTTTAATCAACAGAATATTGGAATATAATTAAATAAATTAAACTCTTTATATAAAATTCAATAGGTTATTATATTCACAACATCACAATAATTAATGGTGAATATATCATAAATCGCATTGAAATAAAAGTGTGATGAGAAAATCCGTTACTTAATCTTAAATTTAGTCAAACACATTATAGCCTCCTATATAATAAATATTTTTTATAATACATATACCTGAATACCAAATTATTATATATCATAACATATATGATTTTATTATTACTCTATATTACTCATTTATTAACAATTCTTTGATAATGTTATGTTTTGGGATGTAACCATTTTGATTTTTTGAATGTGTTTTGATTTGTAATTTTTTTGTTCCTCAAACTTATATCTTCATTTAATCACTCAAAAAATGATAAAAATGATATAAATATAATTTATAATCATTGTATATATATTTATAATAATACATGAAGGATAAAAATATGAAATGGAATGCACCGTTCATGGTGGTGGTATATCGTAGGTACGAATGAACAATTTTTCCATTTTCTTATTATATTGAAAGAAAGAATGTAAATAACATATAAATGTATATATATGTATTATAATTATAGTTTCATTAATATTTCATATATATAATATAATATTACTAAACCCATATTTAATACATTTCATGTAATGTGAGAATTAATCACATCAATTTGAGTGGGAGGTAGTCCACACATCCACTAACAAAGTTATTGTATTCCCATAAAATGAAAATCATGAAGGTATGTGTCTTGTAATAAATAAATAATCTTAAATAAATTATAAAAATTATATATATAATTGAGAAATAATAATCCCATCATTATTCCCATAATATAAAGGTGGATATTGAAGAATCAGTGACATCGATTTGCGAGGTGGTAGTCTACCATACTCACGAACGATGATTGTGTATCCCACTTTATAGATGTGTGCATAGTTTTATGTTGAAACCATAACGTAAATAAATTTTTGTAAATTTATGAAAATATGGTTATTATATAATATTGAAATAAAAATAATTTAAGGTGGTGTATAAATAAATATAATCAATGTTCCCATTGATGGATGTTACCTATTCTTTGGGTAATTCCATTTAGCTTGCACCAAGAGACCAAATCGGTTTTCTTTAGGACTAAATAATGGAATCTAGGATTAGGTTACATAATTTTAGAGATTATTAGGTAGGGTTTGGCTGATATAACGAGATTGATATGTCTTAATATGTAATGGAGGTTGGGGGGGGGATGAGTTCCCCTATATATTATAGGGGAAGTTATATTCATATAAATATAAAATTATAGACACGATTGAGAAGTATCCCATTAAAAATGTACCCAAAATAGTATAAAATTTTATATCAATGTCAGTACATCATAGAAATATGGTCATCAATTAATTTTTTCAATTTTTCTAGGTTACTTTTCCACCTAAGATAATGTTTAACCATTAAGTAAACTCATTTTTTCCTTACTCGCTGTAAATAATTTTAATTAACTTCACTAATAATTTCTAGAAAAAAAATCAACTTTAACTTATTTGAATTTATAAATTATTATTATTAAAAAATATGTAATCTTTTTTTCCATGTTATACTCACATAATTTTATGAAAGTGATTTATAATTAATCTTTCAGATGGCATGAGATAATGAGTTTCTTTAATGTAAAAAAAGTTAAAATTATTGAATTGTTTTTATATCCAATTTCAATGGGAAATTGATTCCAATGACTGAAATTGTACTAATTTTTTTAATATATCTAAAAATAATTTTAAATAAACAAATAACTATATAAAATAGTATACTACATAGTAGTTTCTTATTTTCACTATTCATAAAAAATGAATCTTCTCTGAAAAATACTAAAAACTCACCCATAGAGAATTTTGAAATTACTATTTAAAAAATGAATATTATTTTTTCAAATAGAATTTATAAAAGTGTCTAAAATAATGTTTAGAATAGGTGTGGCATTAAAAGGGGGTAAAATTACCTTTTAGAAATTGTTTATAATTATGCCTAATGATTTTTTATTTATATATCTTGTCTAAAAAACAAAAAACATGAATGTTAAATAGTTATTGAATATAATATATATATATTTAACTAAAATATTTTATCAATAGTTTTGTAATTAATTTATTTCATTATAATGTTTTTGATTACATAAATTTCATTTTTAGCAAAAGATTTAATATATTTTTAAAATGTCTTTATTCTAATTTATAGTTAGTTGGTTTCAAAATAACTGTTCTTATATTAATATGTAATAAATTTATTAATATTTTAATAAATATAATTCATAACTTCCATTCCAATGGAAAGGTGAAAAATATATTAATATTTTAATAAATATATTTATAAATCAATATATTTTGGTAAAACATGGTCTTTTTTGTTACTAATGTCATCGAATGATCTAAGAATTGTATGTAACAAAATCCCAAAAAAAGTGTTTCATGTAAAAATTGGTTATATAAGTGTTACATGTAGCATAAGATCAACATGGTTATTTATAAAGTGAAATAATAACTTGGTGCTTCCAAACAACAAAATCTATATTCAGTGTTGCGTGAAATGAAAAATATAAAACAGTTTAAAAATATATATCACAAAATATAGTGGTGTGACAACAACTATTGACATATTACATGATAAATAAAATGAAAATAATATGGTTTTTAATATTAGGATAAGGTTTTTATAATAATGAATAAAAAGTGGTAATGGAGAATATTATCACACCTAAACCATTAGAATTATTATATATTTTTTTTATTTTTTACCTTTATATTTTTCATAGATGTTGTTCGGGCTGAGTCTTTAGTAATAGTTTATGATTTTAAAACTTCTGAGAGATTTCTTACACTATGCACGGTCAGAGAACTCTCAGGAAGACTGTGTAGCCAAACAATGTGGCATGCTTGGTGTCTAAAAATAATAAATTTAGTTGGAAAAATAAAATTTAATGAATTATTAATGATAATATTATTTTTTTTATGAATATTATTATTATTATTTTTATTATTATTATGAAAACTGATTATTATTATTATTATTATTATTATTATATTTGATTGGTTGGGGTTTAATGAAAAAGAGAAAAAAATTAAACCCTAAATCACCCTTCCCCATTCCTTTTATAATGAAACCCATCCCTTCTCTTTCTTACAATGTGAACTAGCCTCTTCTCTTGCTTACCTTATGAGAATGAGACAACCCACCCCCAGACCCCCTCCCTTGCTGGTGCTCTAACTAGCCTACCCTTTGGCCATATCTCCCTCCACCTGTTGAGACACTCTCACCCTCCTCCTTCATCGTTCCGGGTTCCTCCTTCCTATCAGATGATGACTACTCTGAAAAGACCCCTCGTTCAGGGAGACCTAATCCAGCGCGACCCTCCTATCCGATGCCAGCCCTATCATCCTCCAGTTCAATTTTATTTTAATTTTTAGGGGGTATTCATCAAATTTCTGTGGTTTTTTATTTGGGCACACCAAGATGTCATTGTTAATGTGTGTGTGGTTTTTCATGGGTGATAGGGTTTATGTATCCTTACCTGGATTGTAATCTTCCTTCCCTTTAAGTTTTGTAGTGTTAGAACATGTTTGAGGTAGGTTAATCCTTATTTTTTTCCTTTATGAAGTAACACTTCAACATATTGTAGTTTCAGTTAATTTTTGAAAATTTTTTTACACCCAAAAAACCCTTAGTCTGCTTATGTTGGTGTTTTAGTGAGATTATAATTTTTACAAAATAGATTTTGAAGTGTTTTATTTCTAAATCCCAAGTCTTATATTCATAACTTGTTTTATTAGGTTCCAAAACTTGTTTTTATAATTATTAAATATGATTATCACCCCCTTGAAGTATGTAGTTAGTTTATTATGGTTTTTTAAAAATACAATTTTTTTTGATAACTTATTAAAGTTAATTCATGCTTCAAATTTTTTTGGTAAATATATTATGATTTCTTGTTCATTTGTGGATATTTTTTGAATTATATGTGTGATCAAAAAATGTTTTTTGGAAATATTGGATATGTTTTTGACTCGAAATTGGTTTTCTTATCATGTAATTTAATGTATCCCTTATGTAAAAGTTTTCCATACTCTATAGGGATGTATTATAAATTGATTAATTAGTTTATTAAATTATTTGTGTGGTGCGAAAGTATATTTTTAAAGGGTTTCCATGAATTTTTCATTAAAATGGTTTTTAAATTAAACATTGGTTGTGATTTATGTAGAAACCATACTTTAGTATTTTAATTATATTTTATAAATTGTTAAAGGTGTTTTTAAATTTTTTTGAGAGGGTAAACATGTTTTGGAAGGCATTTGGTGTGATTTTGATTTTAAAGACAATTTTGGGTGTTTCATAAAATCATAGAATGTGTCACTAGATGTAGGCACATCCAATGGTGCATGAATTCAACAGATGAATGTTCCCAAAAATGAATATGAAACTTTTAATTGTGTTTTTCCACAAACCCGGGTTCTATAAAGGAATTTTTTTTAATTTTTTTTCTTGATGGAATTTCAAAAAATGGTTTTAATTGAGATCCTAAATGGTTTGGATTGATTGGACTCCAATCCTGTCTTGGTGAATATTTGTAAGAGAAGTCCATTTTCGAATTTGAAATGTAAACATTGATTTAATGTTGTATTAGGAGTAGTTTTTAGATGTTTTTGGTAAATGATTTTAGGCTATGTAAAACTAAAGTCTTGATTGGAATCATTCTATATTTAAAATAAGTGATTTAAATCTCTAAATGAAGTGGGGTATAGTTGGAAACATTCAGGATTTCATATAAGAATATGTATATATATATACACATATATAGGTAACTTCTCTCTAGGATTTCCCTTTATGTGCTATTGTATAGGTTATGCTTGTGTTTGGGGTAGGCAAGTGCGGTGGTGGTAGGTAAGGCAAGTCACATGTGGATGGGACACCCACATACACTATTTACTATTATCATGGGTATTTAAGTGTCTCTTAGATAATCTAGTGATGGTTGATTTCAAGCCCCTTTTATATGTGTTTGTACTGTAGTGGAGTTGTAAACATGCTAGGAGGCTTCTGCCACTGGTGAGACCTGGTTTCGATAGCGAGTTGGTTATTGACTTACGGGCTTCACCATATACCGATAGGTGGATCTAGTTCAAGGAAATCCAAGGGTTTTCTAGGGATGTTTAGGATCACCCTTGGTTACTTTATATATATATATATATATATATACTTTTTTACTTTTTATTGTTTTTAGTTTTCAGCATCTACTTTTTATTTAATCACTTATTCACTAATTCACTAATTTATTTATATATTTATGTTTATCATAACCATGTATCATAATAATTAGGTATTAATTATTGGTTTTGGTATCAAATGGACAATTGTATTTGAAAATGAAATGTGGAATGTATTGGTTTTTAAAATTTGAAAACTATGTTTTAAATGTAAAAAGTTGAAAACCTATTTTTATATCTGTATTTTCAAACTCATGATAATGTATTGTTTTGGGAAATGAGGTACATAGAATCCGTGGTGATTTCCTACTAAGTGTTTAGTCCTCAGTTGTACATTACCTTTCCAGGTTTTGGTTCTATTTTGTATATGTTCTCTTATTTTAGTTTCTTTTCATTGGGGAAGAGTTGGTTATGTGGTTGGAGGTGACCAAAATGGTCACATGGAGATTATTGTAGTGTGTTCCAATTATAATTTTTTCTATCAAAACTATATTTAGTTTCAATATGTTTATTTGTATTTTTTAACTGAAATGTTTTATTTATTTATTTATGATTATGGTTATGGTTATATTTATTGTCTAGCTTTAGTTTTTTGATCCGAGTTATTTCTTTTGTATATAAATCATTCCCACTTTTATTTTTGTATTCCCTATAGTAGATACTATCTCATGGGGACCTATAATTCGCTTTGGGGAATGCCACAAACTAGATCAGGTAACCGGTTCAGTGTTGTCCAGGTTTGGTTTGTGAAAAATATCCAATATATTTTTTTCTCAAAGAGTTCTCATTTTATAATAGGATGAAGAGGTAATCATATTATAATATTATTCTCAATATAATTATGAGATTTCAATATAAGAAGAACAGACTACTATAAATAAGATAATGAAACAAAATCAATTGAAAAGATGATTAAATAATAATGTTTGTATTCTAGATGAATAATTATACATATTGAAAGAAATAGAGAAAAAAAAATCATGATATTAACAAAATGAAAAATTTATTGAAGATATGAATTCCACAAATAATACAAGAGATATATAAATTGTTCAAATTAAAATAATGAATGTATAAAACATGAATATGTATGAAAAAAATAAATATGAAATGAATAAGTTAGTTAAAGAATAAGGTGAATTTTGTAATTGATGTAAAAAAATAATATAATATAAGGTGGATGAAAGATATTAAATGATAAATTAAAACAAAAAATAAAGTGAAATGGGGTACTATTTACAATATTGAAAAATGATAAATTTAAATTTGTAACAATTGAATGATCTAAGGAAATATTAAATCATGCAAAAATATAGAAGTAAATAAATAGGAAAAATGGCCCTTTATAATTTTCAAATATTAAAGTAAAAACATTAATAAAGGATATAATTAGTTCCAGTAATTTAATGAATGAAAATAAATAAAAGGAAAAACCTTTCTAGTATTATAATTTCTATCGAAACAATTTATTTTAGGGGTAGTTATAGTTATGTGTCATATTTGAAAATAAGGCCTATAAATACTAGAACAATATTTCTCTTCTTGGACAAAAAATAGAGAAAGAATCAAAAGGTATACAACAAGGATTGTAGGAAAACCAATATTTTTTAATACAATTATTTAATGGTTTATTACATAAAAATACACATAAAAAATAATAGAATATTTTTAATACAAGTGTATTTTGGAAATTGGTTACATAGAACATGAAAATGAAACATGGATATAACAACATTATTTAAAACTTTCTTTTCTAACACAAAAAATTACATCATTCTCTTAAAACTTCATGAGATAACCGGGGTTATATGAAAGAAAGGGGCGGTATACCAATCCCAGTAATGAAATAACAGAAATAAAAGAAATGGTAAAGTAACTAATTTTATAAAATATTAAAATAAAGTATTCATAAGATGTTTTATAGACATATTATTTGACAATGAGGCATTATATTACATGACAGTGTAATAGAAACATGGGAATGTGGTGACAAAATAAATCTTATTATAAGAATAAGACAAGGATAATTACCAAGACAACATCACAGGGTGGAAAGGGTCCTAAAATGGTTTAGTATTACCAATTAATCATATACTTGACATCCTATGATTCTAAAATAGAACCCAATTCATTGGATCATGATCTGGGTGCATCCATCATAATATTTATATTCTCATGTGTGACACATAGATCATTTGATAAAAGGACACAATTAATGACATTTAATACACAAATAATTAATTGTGGGTTACATACTTGGATTTTTCAAATAAATTAACAAAATAAATGTATTGTTGAATACCCTTGAGTAGAAATGGGGATGGTTATTCACTATATAATTGTTTTTATTAAAAAATCATAATAAAATTTAGGTAGTATAACGATCATACATAGTGTTACATAGAATGGATTAATGATAATGGAAGTTGTATATAATCACATTGATATCATAATGGAATAAATATGTATATATTAAATCTTATTATTCTGTGAATTATTGAAAAACCTATGGCATAATTTAAAGGCTTATTTTGAATATAGAGTAGAATGAGATGTTTCCCTTTCTTGATAGGGTTCTTCTAAAATCATGGTAAGAGATTCATAAGATCATAGTGGAACCATGGGTGGACTATAGAGTGGAATGTACCACGAAATATAATTATCCAAGAGTTTTGTGTAAAGGGGAATTGTATGATGGGTGGGTTTATATAACATAAGAGTGAAGAAATCTTTATAAATGTCCAAACATAGTTCATAGTCTCTATATGATAAAGTAATCAAAAAAACAAATAGAAAATGGGGGGTTTCCAATATTTTTAATGAATGTGGAGTGTCCTTAAATATTTTACATGTACAAGAACCATCATCATTCAATTAATACCCATGGGGACTTGGATTCGAGTCATGTTTACAACGAATTAACATTAAAACAATAAAATATAATATATATTTTAAAAGATTCATTAAGGGTTTATTAAAATAATAAAATAACCTCCAAAAATTATTTAAAGTGTGAAATTTATATTCTCTCTTAGATAAATTATATGGTATATATTAAATATATTATGGATCATTATGTTTCATAATACACATAATATATTTATTATGTATTTTATTTTGATCAATATATTGGACTATGTCTAAAAATTATGGAAAAATAGTTTGGAAATTTTTAGAGGATTATTTGTAAATAATATTTTTTTATATTTAAAATTTGATATGTTGGTCAATATAGTATTTTAAATAATAAAATCAGCATTTATTGTAAAATAGTATTTTTTGACAATAAAAATTTTCTGACACTTATAAAAAGTATTTTAGAGTTCAATAAAATATATGATCATTTATTTTTAATAAATAATTGTTAATACTAATATTTTTTAAAAATATTAATAATTTTAAAAATTATCTTCTTCATCAATGTCAATGATTGGATTAAAATATATATTTCCAAAAAATTTAATTTATGTTTCATCATTTCAAAATGTAATTATTTTACAAAATTTTTATTCACTCACTAAAATGTAATAATAAAATACTAAATATAATCACAATTTTATTAAATAATAAAATTCATACAATTAACGTATATATTCATATCCCTTCACTGGACCCAAAATCAACCAATGGGTATGTTGTGTGATGTTGAAATTTTCATTGGGTGGTTCGGAATATAATGCTTGGGCCTTGATCATGATGAGATTTTACATCTCCAATAATTTTATTTTTCATGTCTCAGTTATTAATTATTAGATAGGTATAGATCACAGTTGATTCCCAGTGATTCAATATAACATCTAATTTCTAATAAATGAGAATCATGGGGTATGATTTTACTAGAAGAGTCCATAACATTATTGATATGTATCAGTTGGAATTTATCAAAACCATTAATATATAATTATCATAAGATCACTATATAAAAACTATATTATATGTGGTTACGATGCATAGTGTGATTCTAAATCTGATAGTATATAATAAAAAATGGTCTAAAATATCAAATTTAGTTCATGTGTTTTCTATAACAACATTACATAATAAAGAATTTAATTTAATCACAGAAGTAAATTATTTTAAAATTGTTCAGGTCATTAATGTTTTCCCCTATTAAGAAATTTCATCCCCAAAATTTTTATTTCCTCCACAAAAACAAATTAGTATAATTATATTTTAAAATCCCTTCTGGTTCCAATGTTGGTTCATAAAACTTATGATTCCACCATAATGCTTTAACTAAGTTAGTTCTCTTTCTTCTTAAAACGCTATCTCTATAATCTAGGATCATAATTCGAAGCTCCTTGTATGAATGAAAATTCACCAATAGTAACAAATTTAAATCTTGTATATGTGATGGGTTTGGTATGTATATTTTTAATTGGGACAGATGTAACACATCATGTAAATGAAATCATTTTCTAGGAGTGTTATCCACCAATCTGATGCGACCAAGGATCTCTAAGGGATTATGTTTATTGGAGTAGGATTTCCCTTATTCTAAATCCTCATAAAATTATTCCATATCGACATATGATGGAAACTATTATCTCTCATCTCCATCATCCAAATGAAATTTTTTTATTTTCTGAATTACACTATATGGTTGTGTGGTAATTTCAGATTTTAAAATTAAAATACAGTATCATGTGATTTCCAAATTAAAATTCGGATTCAAAAACAATAATAAACTGAAACTCCAAATTTAAAATTTGAAAACACAAATTGATCCAAGGTCAACATATTCACCATGGTCTGTGAGATCCAAAAACATCAACCACCTTGATTCATACTGCATGACACTAATGATCAGACATCATTAACACTACGTTGATGAGAACCCATCAATAATCACACCTTCCAAAACAATCACCAACATGCATTAAAAGACTTTTTGTATCCACTATTACACAGAGAACCCACCATCTATAAACCCACAATAACAAAAAAAAATTATAACTGTTAACATTGTTGCATCACCACCATAAACATTTCTGAACATCCACACTCACCAAATGGATCAGTGGCGATTCCATAGAATCACAACATTAACACCCCAAATGAACTCAAGAAAAAAACACATTCCCTAATAAAAACAAAAAAACTGGTTAAAAATCATCTTCATCAATTAAACTACAAGAAGATTTAAAAATAGGTGCCCACATGAGAATAAGAATATGTCTATTTCTTATCATGGTAACCACTGGACACTCAAACAACACATCAAAAAAAATCCTTAGATAACACTATAATAGACTATCCATAAAGGGATCATTGTACCAGGACTTCCAAGAATATTTGAGTAGAAATATGCTTATATAGGGTACACACACTCATATGAGGTCGATATTATTCTTTAGGGACCCTTGAAACCATCATACTAGAATGAATATTGAAAAAACCAACATTACCAAAGGACATGTCCTTAATATTGCCCATCTGATACCTTTTTAGATTATGTATAGGCCCTTCAAACCATCAACACTCTATGGAAATTGAATAAAATAATAGGAAGGATTCAAACCATTGGTCATGCTCTAAGGAAAAAAACGACAGCTAAACTAGAACTACACAAAATGTACCTGAAGAAACTAGCACAATAGACCCAAATGGGGCCAGAAACATGGTAATAATATAGAATGGAGGAAGAAACATCGAATTAACAATCAATGATGTCTATCTATGGATGTAGGAAAAGTGAAAAAAAGTAGAAAAACCAGCCCCCCCGAGCTCTCACCATCCCAATCTCCTATAAGATCATTCTCATCAATGAATATCAATATAGATTTTCCATCACTTTATAATCGATTTCATAGGGAACATGACGATAGGAAACCTATTAATTATCTATTTTATAGGATTGTGTCCCATCAGCTTCATTTCTTGATCAACATCCTAGTATATCATAATTCTGAACCCCTTCCCATAGATATCTTCATAATGTTCTATTTGAATGCTATAATTAAAAAAATTGTTAAATTAGAACTCCACTATGAGAAGGTATTAGTCCCAATATCCTTTTAAATCCATGAATAATATATTAAAATTATATAAAGATATTGAATGAATCATTTAGATTGATAATCCTTTTTTTTTGTGACAAGAAGTTCTAATTTTTAGTTCTGTATCTGACCCATATTGAAGTCAGGTCCAGTACCTCTAGGGAAACCTCAGTTCTCGATCAAATAAAACAAAGTTGAACTCCATGAATTCTAACCACTTACCTAATGTACACCACGGATAGTTGTTAAAATGTTAAAAATTCCTTGATATAAATTAACTTCCATTACTTGGTACGGTGATTGATTACCACCATGATAGAATTATTACCTTTAGGTTTCCAAGAATGTTTTATAATGAAATCCTTTGTAATTATTTCCCAATTCTATTCTGATATAGGATATTTTTCCATCATACACCTAGAATTATTTCATTCTATCATGAATTTTTGTCATACCTTGAATCATGATATAAAATCCATAATCTCCCACATTATGTTATCCCACTAGATGTTTTTCTTCATATATATATACATCATAATGCTTACTATATGAATATATAAGTATGAGCTTTGTGAATCATTTAGAAATTCAATATATTATTTTTTATCAAGGGAGATCTTTTTGAGTAACAATATATATAGCTTCATCATAAAAAAAAGATAAACTTCATAAATATTCACTACCATTTATATAGAACTACATCACCATTCTAGGGATCCACGATCCTATATAGAATTGATTCTTTAAATTTTTTTGAAAGGTGTGATTAAAAATCTTTTATTTTTTCTATATCTAACATTTGAATGTCTAATATTATCATATACCTCGTAATCCTCATCATGGATAGGGTTGTAGGATCCTTTCTTTTTCGATAATTTTAAAATTTTCTTACATTCTTGGGATAGATCTGGATTTGACAATCATAATCCTTGATCATATGAAATTACCCCCATTGGTACATATTAATATCCATTTGTGTGAAAATATACATGATAGTTTTGTGTTCCTTTAATATGTCACACTTCTCACCCTATAGATAATCTCAAATAAATCTAAATTTGGATATAAAAACATCCAATTCTAGAACATGTTTTTTACTTATTCTCGTGTTTCATTAATTGGAAGGAGAAATTGGCTATAAATATTTCATTTTTTCCTATTCCCAAAACCAATTTTCTTTTTGGATTCATTATTATAGATCAAAAACACATCTTCATTGGTGGGTATTTCAAAAACATTGTTGTGATTAACCTGTTATAATATTTTTATAAATCTCCTCACATACTTCATTCAATAAAATTTTTTTACCACTTTTTAGTTATCTTGGTTAGTGGGCTTGAACATCATGGGAAGATTATTAGAAATAGATAATAGTTCCCAGATAATCATTGAAAACTATATATGTCCATCATAGATGTTGTTCAGGTCCATCTTTCAATTTCATATTTTTTTAAATGGTACATATATATCCCATTTCTTGTGTAAAACAACCCAATAAAGCCACATAATCTTTCCATAATTCACATTTAATGTAAATAACATATGAAGATTATTTCATCTAGGTCATTGGTATAGTATCAAAGTGGGCCTCATGCTCCTCATTAAATTTGTAGTATATAATGATATCATTTATAAATACTAGAAAACAATTCATGTTATTTTCAAAAAAAACATATTCAAAAAGTATAAGAATATATATGAAGCATTATTGTGTCCAAATGGAATCACAACTAACAAATAGAGCTCATACCATGTATAAAAAAAATCTTGGGGATATCTTAAATCATCACCTTTACTTAATTTTACCCCAATTGACAATCCACCAAAGAAATGTATCACCCACCACATAACTAGTTGAATGAGTCATAAATTAATGATAGAAGATATTTTATCATTATCATGATCCTTTTGAGTTCATTATAATCAACGTAGAGGTGAATTGACCCATACTTCTTCTCAATAAAGAGGATTGGTGCACCCCATGGTGAAGCACTGGTCTATATAAAACCATTATTCCTATTTTGTTTTAGTTTATTCATTATCTATTCTAGTTTAATAAAACACTTTCTATATATAGAGTTGGATATTAGAAAAAATTTGGGTTTGAGATTTATTGAGAACTCAACCTATCATTTGGGATCTAGACTTCAAAATTATTCAGGAATCACGTCAAAAATTTCCCTTCGAATTAGAATGTAATTAGGTATGATATTTTATTTTGTATTAATTATTATACCAACATATACATTCTCATTAGGTAAAAACATTGATGAATGAGAAGATGACACAAAAGGATATTCATCCTCTGTCTTACACTTATTTTGAAATATTGAATGATTTTAACAGCATAGGGTTATCAATTTATCTTTGAAATTGATGTTGGATATATGTAAGGAAATCAAATACATTCCATGAATTACATCAAATCATGCTAAAGAAAGGATCAAAATAACCATGGGGAAATTAATCAAAAAAATAAGGATATGACATGAGTTACATTCTTAGGATTAAATAATTATTTAGTTCACTATCTTCACTGATAAATCAACCTCTATGTTTGGAGATTTTATAAAGTAGTTAAAATAATCATGTGTGATATGAATGAATTAATAGTGGTAGAATGAACATTTATGTTATATATCCTGGAATAAATAACTAACATACATTTGAAAAAATCATTATTGGGATCTATCTTATCAGTTGTGGTAAAATATTCTCACAATTACTAATATTGAGAATAATGGAATTGATTTTATTTAGAAACCCATGGATTAGGAAATCGTCTAGAATAATTCATATATTCCTTGAAATTGAAACAATTTGTACATTCAAATTTTCATTATATGAATTACTTTCTTCCCTAATTGTGTGTGTGTGTGGGGGGGGGGGGGTTCTCATCAGTGATCACTAGATAAGGGCCCATACATCCTTTAACTAAATCATTTTTTCATTCCCTTTAAAAAATTTATTAGATTCTTATTCCAATAATATTGATATGTGGGTTGTTGAGATTTTCTTTAAATATTATATTTATCCATTATACCACTTGAATGAAATTATATTTTTTGATTATTATCCTTGTGATAACATTGATACATTCTAATATCAATTTCAACATTGAGGGAACATCATAAATTTTATTCATAGCTATCAATTACCTAAATCCTCATTAATTTTCAAAGATTCTAATTCGACCCACTAAATAGGCTATCAAATTTACTTTCAGGGATGATGAATATTTCGATGTTGTATCATGCAAGTCTTGTGAATTTTTTCCCATACATACCAATAAATTATTCATTCTTTTTCATGAGGCTAAGTTAGTACCTCTTTATTTTACATCACATTGTTTAAGGAATATATATTTCAAAAAATATTTTATAGAATTCCTTCCACTCAATGGATTGAACACTTTTTCAATATTTTTATTTTTTTATCAATAATCAACATTGATTGGATTCAACCTACACATAGAAGAAAATTAATACCATATTTTTCATAACACATTGAGAGTTTTATAGTATATTTTAAATGTATTTGATATTTTCCTCTACAATTAAGGGAAGAAATGATCCATTAAAAGCAATGGTCTTTGTCGCATAATGGCCTCAATTGCCACATGAAATTTTATTGGGAGATTTGGGAGTTCCCCATAATTAATGTTTCAGTTATAAAATTGATTAATTTGTGAAATTATTATCAAAATTTTTGTTATTATATATCCCATCAGACTAGGAATCACTTTTGTAAAGTCATCAAACTGCACTTAACATTAGATATTTGCTTAGTTTATCATATTTAAATTGACTGGATAAAAATGGATTGAAAATTAGGGATGATAATTTTTAACAATGAAATATATAAATGGAAAACCATGAATATTTTATAGAAAAATCATAAAAGATATATATTCTATAAACTATGATTTTCTAGGTTTTTGAATCTATGTTATCTGTGATCTATTTCCAAATATAAAATATTAAGGGAATTTTTATATCTATAATAATTTCTAATAATGATGTTGAGAATTTAATAAATATTTCCCCCATGATTTTCACACATTGTTTATTGAATGGACCATTTTCATGCAGTATTTGATGATCAATTCCATCTTAATGCACCAGTTTTAGGGTTACTACCCCTAGGTACCTATCTGTTAGAGCCACATCGGCTTGTAGTATCCAGACATTGATGTATATTATTGGAAACCACTTAATCTCTAATTTACCAAAATTTTTGGATGTTTTCCTATGTTTAGTTTTATAACTGAGGATTTTATTGTTTTTTTCTAAAACTAATCCAAAAAATAACAAGACATTTCATTGATGAAAACTATGAAAATCAACATCTTTAATACCCATTTTTTCATGAATTATTATATAATGGTACACATAATAAAATCCAATATGTTTTTCAATTCGAGTGTATTCGGAATAATAGTTACATAACATAAACATGAAACATGGATATGAAAACATTTTTTAAATCATCCTTAATATGAATCTAAAATTACATCATTCTTTTAAATCTACATGATATAAAATGGGGATATAGATAGGAAATGATTGATATATAATGAATTGTATTGAAAAAAATAAAGTATAACATTATAAAAATCATGATGCTTTATCCTTACGTCATATCATCATAACATAATAGGAATGATAATCATAATCTTGAAAATTGAGGCATGATATAACATTGTCGGAGAAATACATCAAGGGAATGTGGGAAAAACATATATAATGTCCGAAAAATAAGTTAAGTCTTACTGGAAAAGAAAAATTAATTGCTGGAAAGAGTCCTATAATGGATTAGGTTTTCTCCATAATCCCATAAATGATTTCCCATGAGACTAGAACATTACCCAATGCATTGGAGTTCCATCTCGGAGAACCCATTATAATATGTTCATGATCATGTGTTCCACATAGATCATTTGAGATAAGGACATATTTCATCAAATACAAACCCATGATTAAGTAGGGTGGTTTATATATTTGGATTTTCCCAATTAGGAAAGGATATGATCATATAGGTGAATACCCTTGAGTTGAAATGTGTAAGGGTATTTGTAACACAATTTTTTTATAAAAAATCACATGAAAAATTTGACAGTATATCATTAGCACATAATGTTTTATAGAGGGAAAATTAGAGTTAAAGTTGTTTCTCATAACTTTGAAATCATATGGGTAATATTAAGGGTATATAAAATATTATTTTAAGATGAATTAAAAGAAAAAGGAAATAATTTAAAGGATTTTCGTGATTAAGGGGGAGAAGTAGAAGATCCATTACCTTGAGAGGGCACTTTTAATATCATTGGAAAAGATTCATCAGAATATGAGGGCACCATGGGACCTTGAGAGGGCACTTTTAATATCATTTGAAAAGATTCATCAGAATATGAGGGCAACATGGGAGGACTCTATAGTGTAATGGGTAAACTAATGTAATGATCCATAATTTGTTTTTGATGAGTTATGCAGGTTGGGTTGGTTTACATAAAAAAATGGGGTATAATTGTTTATTAATTTCCAATCATATGTTTTGGAATTTATGTGAAAATGTAATCAAAAAAACAAACCACCTCATGGGTTTCCCCTATGGTTTCTACCAAAGTGTTATGGTTTTAAATATTTTATATGTTTAATAATTGAGATCATTAAAATAATACCCTTGGTGATGTGTAAGTGAGTCATGATGATGAATAATTAATTTTATAACCTTAAAATATAAAATAGTATATGGAGGATTTGTTAAGGGGTCGTAAATACAAATATGTCAAAAAATATTATTTTGAATGTTAAGTATATATTATGTTGTGGATGACTTTTTTTGAATATATGAAATAACTTTAAGGTCATTATGATTTCATAAGACACATAATATATTAATACTATATTTAATATTAACCAAAAAATTAGACTATCATCGAAAATTATGAAAAAATGAAAACATGGTAATATTGACATGTTTTGTTAATAATTTATATGTATTTTAAATAAAAAATTATATAATTATGAGAATTTATACATTAACATCAAAAATCCACATTTATAGAAAAATAGGTTTTTTTATAAAATAAATTTTCAGAGCCTTATAATAATTTTATTGTTCACAAAAATACCTTAACATTTATATCTAATAAATATTATTTATTAAATAGTATATTTTTAAAATCTGATAATTTTTGAAAAACAGTTTTATTCATCAATAAGTTTGTTTTATTTGAACATTGAATTTCAAAAAATTTCCATATGTGTTTCATCGCATCAAAATCCAATTTTTATCAAACATATTATAAAATTATTATAATGTAATAATAAATTGATAAATGTAATAATTATATTATAAATGTTAAAAAATTCGAACTATATGGATCTAGATACATGGACATTTATTACACCAGTGAACAATCTAAGGGTAAGGTGTGCGATGATGAGATTTTCTTGGGGTGGTTTGGTCCATATGGTTTTTTTCCTTGATCCTAATGAGTTTGAATCTCTATCCTAAACAGTTTATCTCATGATTTAGTTATTGAATCATAGACTGTTCTTGGTCAAGGGAGAATCCAAGTGATATTATTAATCTCTTAATCAATGATAAATGGGATTCATAGAGTATGATCCTACTGGTTGAGGACAACACTTCTTTCACCTGTATCCATTGGTCTTTATTTTAACCCTTAATAAATAAAAATCACTAAACAACTATAAAATGTATATATAATCAACGGTTGTGATGCTTGATGGCCTTTAAAATACAATAGGATATAAATTATAACATTAAAAAAATAAGAAATGTATTGAATTTGTTTTCTATAACTAAATTACATAATAGGATATTTTTGTTATTCAAAATAGAACATCATTTAAAATATTTCAGGTCATTAAAAATAGACATGAAGTCAATGAAGGTATTAATATTTGAAATGATGGAAGAACTAAGAAATAATTTTCAAAACATTCATGAGGTTTATGTAAGGTATAATCAATAAGGACACACTTTAGATGGGTTTGTATCCTTAACACTTTTTTAGTTATGTTTCTTTCATGGGTTCGGGAATTATCTAAATAAAATCAAGTTCTGAAAACATTTAAATGTAGTGTAAGTATATTTTAAATCATGGAAAAACTAAATTCATTGGATTTTTTATAATTTTTTTTAATCTAAAATGAATTTTTTTTAACATGAAAAAGAATTTAGATATATGTTATAAGATCTATTAAATTTGGAAATGACACCTCCCTCAAATTTAAAGGCATTAGAACAAGAGATTTAAGTAATAATCAATTCATCAAGTATTTTTATGGATTTAATCATAATCAATATGTTGTATCATAGCTATGTGATGCTAAATGTGATATAATTTTTAGAATGAATTGTTTCTTTTTTAATAAATAAATTATTGAGGCATTTTGAAAACGTGTTTGAGAACCTCTAACAACTTATTAACAATTTGAGAGGCAAGTACTGACTATTATATAAGTAAGTATATAGAAAGTTATTTATGGAATATAAAACATGGACACCATTTCTAAAAGTGTACAATGAAACTAAATAATGATGTATCTCTGAGAAATATTCCCATCCAAAAATAATATACAACCATAGTATTTAAAATATTAAATAATGTAGAAATGGAAATTAAATTTTCAATGGAGTAAAAATTCAAACATCAAAACCTCTAGAGTCGATCCATTATAATTTATACAACCCTATGGCCAAAATATCAACTGTTAGATAAAATTATTTTATTACTGTCATTAATGAATTCAGAATGATGACATGTATAATTTTTTCCAGCCATATAAGTGTAATTATACTTCTTTTATAGTTCAAAAATAAATGTAGAAAAGTGAATATGTTTTTCATTATAGATGTTGATATCATATAATGGAACTGAGTATGAAAATAATTTATTCTTGTGTGTTTTTACAAGAATAGAATAAAAAATGGGTTTAGTTTTCCTTACACATCCTAATAAAATGGAGTGCCTGAAGGGATGAATAAAATTTTGGTAGATATGTCCCGAACAATTTTGAAAAGATAAGACACATAAATATGTTACTATTATATTAGTTTTCACAATAGTTGGAATCATTAAAAATTGATGTATTTTGATAAAAAACCATAACATGATACCTTATGTGATTTTGTTCAAATGGAAACCAAATTATAAATTCATTTACATTTTTATGAGTCTATGTCTTACCATGAAAAATAATCAAAAGTGGAGGAAAATTTGATAAAATGGTATGATATTACATTCATAGGTTATGAAAAAAATATAATGGTTTTTAAAGGTACTACAACAAAAAGGTATAAATAATTATTGAATGTTATGATGTTTTTTTTGTGAGAATGAAATAGAATTTAAAATTTACATCTTATTAGATTGTGGGGATGATACCGATAGATCTATATCTGTAGCTGAATTAGTTGAAATCATATAAACTTACATTAAAGGAATATATAATTATGAATCCACTAATGAAAAAGATATTCAGAAGTAAAAATATATTATTTTAGGAAATAGAAAATAAGGATAAAAAAAAATCAGGATTAGGTTCAATACTAATATATAATTTATATTTTGAAAACATAATTGGTGACAAAAATCATGGTGTGTAAAATTTGAGGAAATCCACTGAAATAAGACACACTAGATTTCACTCTTTAGTGGATCCAAAATCATTAAATGAAACATCAAATAACTAGAAGTGGGTCTATACCAGGACAGTGAAACTTGATAAAATTAAAATTTATATGAATTGTGATATTATTTATAGGTTCACTGAAAATAATGTTTTTAGAGAGAAATAATAATTTAAAAATAAGATATATGAAAGTTGATATGTGACTTGAAACAAATCTATACTGGTATGAATGTTATACTAAAAATTTTAACTGGATAAATATTATGTATCATTTTATTTGGTGTCTAAATTTTATACCATTAGATTATTAATATCTATAGAATCTTATAAAACCTAAAAAAATTACAAATAAATTTTATATCAAATTTTTAAATATTGTTCTTGAGGAAGAAGTGTACATGAAAAAATATGAATTCTTTATGCTTGATTCAATTGGATGAAGAGTATATAAGATGAATAAATTTAATTATTGTTTTAATATGTCATTAATATCATCTAATAATATGCTTTATGATTATATAATTTGAATAAAGTTTAAGAAAGTGTTGGTTGTCACCAAACTATATGTTAAAAACAACAACACCACATAACTATATGTGATCCTGTATATTGATGATGTAATATTTTATGGTTTTGAATATAACTTATGATAGTGGTTAACATGGAACATGTAATAACGGTATTTAAAGTTAATGATGGGAGAAATAAAATTCTTCTCAGGGATTTAGATTATTTAATAATTAGGATATATTTTTTTACACAAGAGAAATATGAGAAGTATCTCTTGAAAAAGTTATATATATATGATAATAGAGGAGTGTAGAGGCCCAAATCTTGACGTACATGTACAACACATTACTTTTTCGGAATACTTAATACATAACACAATTCAAAACTCAAGGACCGTAATAGTTTAGTGTCTTTGGAAACTCGGAATGAAATCTTGTAATCGTGGTGAAAGATCTTCAACATCTCCCATAAATAAATTCCCATTATGTTTTCTTACCTAAAACCTTTCTTTATATCCTGCAGAAAGATAACATATAATGGGTGAGATCAAATGCTCAGTAAGGGTAAGCATGGATAAAATAAAACAAACCATATATATTGGAACTTAAAAACATGAACACAATGTTTAAACATCTAGAACATGAGCAATGAAATAAAACATGGCAATAAATATGGCATAGATCATAAAGAAACATTAATCTTGATAAAATAGCATGGTAATAAAACTTGTAATTATGGAAACCATTAATCACCTGATATGATTTCCATAGTTGCCAAATCATTGCTTCCAAGACCATCTTAGTGGACAAAGTCCCTTTCTGAATCGAGTTCACGCCTCGTTCCAGTCCTGTATTACTGAACCAGTTTAACTTTCCATTCCAGACATGTCTATCTCATGAGATATAAATATTTACCCAATGCATTGGAGGTAGATATAGGTTCCACCCATCTCATAATGAAATCATTCTTACTTGTGCCACAAAAATAAACATAAATCATTCATAATAACCCAACGAATAATATGGGTTTCATAAACATCATCCCATCATCACATAATCCATATAAAAGAAATGGATATCATACAATTTAAACCATGTAAATCAAAGAGAAATTATATTTGAAACATACACATATGAAATAATTTCATCTGAGATGGAAAATGGTTTTGATAAAACACTTGAAATGAATTTTTGAGGAAAATATCCTTTCTTCTTCAAAATCAATTTCTTTTCACAAAACAACATGAAATTTTAAAAGAGAAAGAGTTTGTAGAAAATAGTCATGAAATATTTTGGACGAATCTTCATTAAAATAATGCTTTATAAAACCATAAAAACTCGTTCATGCCGTATAAGATAAAAAAACATCCTTCTCATACTTTTTCCGGAATAGTCAAAAAGCACCTCGTAAATGAAATATTCCATACATACCATGTAGTAAAAGTAAAAAATGTGTAAAAAGGAAATTAAATATACATGAAACCATTTTTAGGAAATATGGACATGGATGAGAACAATAACCCCAGTAAATATGTACGAATAAACAATCTTGGATTAGAATGAGATTGGAAAAGTTATCCCTTACCTTAGGTCTGATATGCTTTGTACAAATCCAAATCTCCTGTATAATTATTTAAATAATGTCATTTACTAATTAAATAATCATAGTCATTGTTATGATATCATATATGGTTCATTTATTACTTTATATTAACCATTATTTTGTAAATTAATGTTAAAGTAGCGTTTTGGGTAAAATCATCTTATTTATCGTACGTATTTGAACTTGTTGTTCTTGATGTAATTATTAATTATATCATGATTTAATTACTTCCAAAATGTAAATCATTATTTATATATCATATAAATTCATTATATATCTATCATATACAAGCATTTATAATAGTACATAACCTATGGAGGTAAGAAATGAAACGCACCGTTCATGCAGACGGTAAGCCGTACGTACGCATGAAGGCTACATTCATTTCTATTTCTTATTTTAATGGAATTAAAACATAATTATACATAGGTATATTATAATTCTAGTATAATAACATATATATTATCATTAACCACATCCTTTGTACATCCCACATAAGGTATTAACGAATCACATCACTTTGAGGGGGTGATAGTCCACACTTCCTCAAATGAGATTATCGTATTTATCGACTATGGAAACCATAATGGCTTGATATAATTGGGAATTAATGAAGAATAAGGAAATCATAAAAAAAAAATATTATATATAAATATAGTTCCATCATAATGGCCACCATGAGAGGCGGTAGGAGAAAATCGAAGAATCATCGTTTCGTGAGGCGTTAGTTTTCCATTATAGAAACATTATGTTAATCATCCATTAGATGGTGGTGTGTGTAAGTGCAGTTATAATACTTCTCATAACAACATCCTAGTATATTTAGGATCTTTTCGTTGTTACAAAAGAAATTATTAAAAAGAGTTTAGGGGTTGGAGAAGTAGAATAAAACAAATCAACTTAAGAGAAACTGTTACCTTTAGTTTTGGTAACATCCTTTGGTTTGAACCAAAATGACTTCTTGGAGAGTCTTATGACTAATTTAAGGAATCAAGGGGTAGCATAGGGATGTAGGGAGATTATTTGGTCAGAGTTTGGTTGATAAAAATGGCTTGAGAGGTGTGAGGAATTGCATAGAAGTTGTCTCCTTTTATAAGGAGAGGAGGGTCTCTTTAGGAAAGTGTGAAAACATTATTTTATTATAAAGTTATCTTCGGTTTCAAGAGGTCCAAAACACATTAATTTCGAATCTAATATGACTAATATTCGAAATAAAATCATCCAATTATAATTGGACAAGTTTTGGATGATATTTTAATCATTATAATCTTATTTATTTAAATCATTTATTAATGAGGTAAACACTACATCATTATTGTGTCATAAATAATATAATTCATTTGATGTCTAAAAGTTATGAAAAAGATACCATGATTTAGGTAATATTTTTATCTTTTCAAAGAATATTTATAGTCGAAAATATAACTTATATAACCCCTTATAAAAATTAATTACAAAAAGATTTTTGTTAAAGTCAATTTTGCCTTTACATTAAATTAATTAATCCAAATTGTCATTTCCACAAACAAGTGGCTCATTAGGGTCCCAAAACCGGCCCAAGTATTACCATGGTCTGAAAATACTCATCCAATAAGGTTAGGACAAGTTTCAATGTAATTTTGAATTATTATAATATTCTTTTAACCTTGAATTACCCTATTTACCTTTAACCGCAGTAAATAAAAATTACCGTAGTTAGTATTCGTAATTTAAAAAAAAAACATGAAAGTAACCTATTAACATAAATTGGACCCACTGATTCCAAATATTGAATCCATCTTTCAAAATTAAAAACACCGATGTTGGATTAATTAATGTAAAATTAATCCCCTAGTTAAGCGAATAGGTTTTAAAAGTTAAAACATTGCCAAAGATTGAATTGATTAAACATATGAACTCAATGTAAAATCAATGATAATGAAATAAATTATATCAAATGGTAAAAATATATTCTCTTTATACTTTAAAACAATTAAATATTATAATTTAACCATATAAAGTATTATGATGAAAAAAGTTGTCTTTAATTAAAATATAGCGGGTTTTTACTATTCATTAAAATATGAATGTTATCAGAATAATATAAAAATTTTATCCAATGTAAATTTTTATATACTGATTTCAAAGAATAATTTTATTTTGTCAAATTTTACTTATAAAGATTTCAAAAACTATATTTAATGTGGGTGTGCCATCAAAAGGCGTCAAAACTGCATTTTTTGAAAAATACTTATTTTACCCGAAAAATTAATTTTCTTCTCATACCATGTTCTAGAAAATATGTAAGATGAATAATAATGTTATAAAATTCAAAATTTATTTAATACTATTCATAAAGTCTAGTTCATAATAATATTATAACCATAGATCATTGTTTAGTGAAACCTGATATTGGGTACAACACACGCTATCGAAGATGGTCGCGATTGCGTGTAATGCAAGCCATGTTAGGGCTGCGTGTAGTGAAAGACTCCATTATTGTTTCGTATAACAATATACAACCATATTTTATTTATACATTGAATATATATATATATATACTCAATGTTTCATAGAATACCTTTTATCAAACGAACTTGAAATTGTGTGTAACACGAGCCAATAATAGTGTTGCGTATACTGAAAGATAATACGGTGTTGTATATAGCACAAGATAATCTTGGTGTATCATACAATAGAAGATATGAATTAAATTTAAAAGAATGTATCTTATAAAATCTCGGGTTGTTATATTTTACCCCCCTTAAAATTAATTTCTCCCTCGAAATTCGTCAGGGTTATAAATCGTTTGCTATTCATAGAAACCCACATCTTAAAAAGGAATACAGAAACTTAATTTTAAAAACTAAAGTACGAAATGTAACGATTACCCAAAGTAACTCATCACAGGGTTTCCATATAGGAGAACATAGGTTAAAATATAGATATGGAAGAAAAATCTAACCATCATGTTCTGATGGAGAGTGGTAGATAACATGGCTATAAAAAATCAAAAAATCAGAAAGCCATAAATTTGTGATGATCTAAGGTACCATCTGATTCATCGGATATAAGAGCACTAGGAAAACATTTTTGGTTTTCAATATCATTTCCCTAAAGTTGATGAATTAAAAGAAATACTTACTTGATTTTCGTACAATCTCGTTATTTTTCGTGAATTGAACAATATCCACTTCATCTCTTAATGAAATGAAGTTGAGTTTGTTATTCGTGAAGAGTTAGCAGATCATGTGATAGAATGATGGGTCATTCCATCTATATCAAACAAAAGTTTATAAAATTTAATAAGTCCATCTTATGGTGAGATTAATCGTATATGGTTCCAAAAATGGACTTATAATTTATTTATCATACCTCTTAATAAAATAAAACTACTTTACACTAACTAGGGACTTCCTGTAGGCCATTGGTATGCGATAAAAGCAAGTCGCACTTCAGTTGTGGGTTCGATTTCCACAGCCTTATCCGACGTGATGGACTATCGCCCATCCTGCAGGTTGTCCTTTTTCTAAAACTACATTACTATAACATCCCATCAATAATATCAAAAAAAATCTATCCTTAAACAATACTAACTTATGTCCAACATAATCCATTCCAATCTTTAGGCTTATCTAAAATAATTCGGTCCAAGATCATAGTATAAAAAAAATGATTACCTAAAATGTCATCAACCAACCATCATTTATCCCCCATTATCTTGTTGGTCACATTCCAATCATGTGAATACCTTAATCATGTATTCTCTTGAAAAATGAATACCCATTAAACCGTAGTGAAAACATGAATATTGTCAAAAGTTAACTCTTTCCACATACTAAAATTCAAAAAATCTATATACTCAATCCATGATATAACCTTCTCCTTATACCAGTCATGAGCTCATGAATAATATCAAAAATTTAATTTTCTTCTTATCCCTTCATTATCTGCATATCATCAACTTTCCAAAAATACCGGTACCATTCATCACGCACTTTCAAAACATAAGGAACGAAAACAATGTAACAATACTTAGATGTCTCTTTATTCCATAGTACCATGAGATGACTTATACAACATTACACTTGATAAACATGTAATCATTCCACTACCTTCTTAAAGCATTGACAGAGCTTCAACAATTCTTTCATCTCACATATCATTTCTAGTCTCTTCATCATCATCAACATAAATATTACCCATACGACCATACTTATTCTCTTCATGAAACTTTCCCTTAGGTAATTGGTTTGCATAATGCCCATACATTCCACATTTAAAACATTTAACCACTGTTGATGTCGTAGCAATACCATTAGCCTCATCCATGGTGTTAACTGATCCATTTCTGTTGAACTTAATAGCTTTATTTACTTCTTTTCCACACCCAATGCATATTCCAGTTCCTTTGAAACATTCTCCTTGATGCCTCTTCCCACATGATTTACATAGGGGAAATTGAACTTTCTTTCCTCTACGATCATCATGAAACTCCATCTTTCTCTTATTAGAAGAGTCAGGAAACTTACCAAATTTGAGTTTATTGATCATATTATGAGATTTATGATTTTGCATAATAATGATTTTTGGACTTCCAAATCCCATTTAATTTGGTTTCTCATGAATAATATCATTCCATTGTCCATCATATCTTCCATTATCGTGAATCATCTTGTTTCCATCCATTTCCTAAAACCCAAAAAGAATAGTGTGAGAGGCAAAAATCATAATAAAGGGGGAGTAACTTCAATATCTAACATCTTAGGTTTAATATAATATTGTTACCAAAATTATAGGACTATAACCTATACTTATACTTAACCTTAGGGACATCCCTAGACATACATTAAAAATATCTCTAGGGATCTCAATAAAGTTCTCACATCCTAGTTTCCAAAGGCTGACTAAACCTTTCCTCTGATACCAACTGTAGAGGCCCAAATCTTGACGTACATGGAAAACACATTACTTTTGCGGAGTACTTAATACATAACAAAATTCAAAACTCAAGGACCGTAATAGTTTAGTGTCTTTGGAAACTCGGAACGTAATCTTCTAATCGTGGTGAAAGATCTTCAAATTCTCCCACAAAGATCTCCCCCTTATGTTTTATTAACTAAAACATTTCTTTATATCCTGGGGAAAAGATAACATATAAAGGGTGAGCTCAAATGCTCAGAAAGGGTAAGCATGGATAAAATAAAAAAACCATATACATTTGAACTTGAAAACATGAACACAATGTTTAAACATCAAGATCTTGAGAAAGGAAATAAAACATGGAAATATGTAAGGCATAGATCATAAAGAAACATTAATCCTGATAAAATTGCATGGGAATAAAACTTGTAATTGTGGAAACCATTAATCACATGATATGATTTCTATATTAGCTAAGACATTACTGCCAAGACCATCTTAGTGTACAAAATCCATTTCTGAATCGAGTTCACTCCTCGTTCCAGTACTGTATTACTGAACTGGTTTAACGTTCCATTCCAGCCAGATCTATCTCATGAGATATAAATCATTACCCAATGCGTTGGAGGGAGATATATGTCCCACCCATCTCATAATTAAATCATTCTTACTTGTTCCACAAAAATAAACATAAATCATTTATAATAACCCAACGAATAAAATGGGTTTCATAAACATCATCCCATCATCACATAGTCCATATAAAATAAATGGATATCATAAAAGTGAAACCTTGTAAATCATAGAGACATTATACATGAAACATACACATATTAAATAATGTCATCTGAGATGGAAAAATGGTTTTGATAAAACACTTGAAATGAATTCTTGAGGAAAATATCCTTTCTTCTTCAAAATCTATTTCTTTTCACAAAACATCATGCAATTTTAAAAGAAAAATATTTTTCTGAAAATAGTCATGAAATCGTTTGGAGGAAGCTTCATTAAAATATGGCTTTATAAAACCATAAAAATCTATTCATGCCATATAAGTCAAAAAAAACATTCTTCTCGTACTTTTGCCGGAAAAGTCTAAAAGTACCTCGTAAAAGAAAGATTCCATACATACCATGTAGTAAAAGTAAAAAATGGGTAAAAAGGACATTAAAAATACATGAAACCATTTTTAGGAAACATGGACAAGGATGAGAACAAAAACCCCAGTAAATACTTACGAAAAAACAATCCCGAATAAGAACGAGATTGGAAAAGTTATCCCTTACCTTAGGTCCGATATTCATTGTACGTATCCCAACCTCCTATATAATGATTTAAATAATGTAATTGACTTATTAATGAATCATATTCATTGTTATGATATCATATATGGTTCAATTATGACTTTATATTACCCATTTGTTTGTAAATTAATGTTAATGTAGCGTTTTGGGTAAAATCCTCTTATTTATCATACGTGTTTGGACTTGTTATTCTTGATGTTCTTATTACTTATATCATGATTTAATTACTTCCAAAATGTAAATCATGATTTATATATCATATAAATTCATTATATATCCATCATATACAAGAATTTATAATAGTACATAACATATGGTGGTAAGAAATGAAACGCACCGTTCATGGAGACGGTAAGCATACCTACGCATGAACGCTACTTTCATTTGAATTTCTTATTTTAATGGAATTAAAACATAATGATACATAGGTATATTATAATTACAGTATAATATCATATATAATATCATTAACGACATCCTTTATACATCCCACATAAAGTATTAACGAATCACATCACTTTGACGGGGCGGTAGTCCACACTTCCTCAAATAAGATTATCGTATTTACTGACTATAGAAACCGTAAATGTAGAGACCCGAAGCCTGACGTACATGGAAATTACATTACATTTGCGGAATACTTAGTACATAACAAAAAACACACACACAAGGATCGTAATAGTTTAGTGTCTTTGGAAACTCGGAACGTATTCTTCTAATCGTGGTGAAAGATCTTCAATATCTCCCATAAAGATCTTCCTTTTTTTTACCTAAAAACCTTTCTTTATATCCTGGGGAAAAGAAAACATAAAAGGGTGAGCTCAAATGCTCAGTAAGGGTAAACAAAAGAAATATCAATCACATCATATACATAAGAACATAGCTTTTGGAAATCATAACCTGCAAAAGAGCTCATAATATCATAACATGGGATAAATCATAGAAGTGAAAATGAAATCATAACTTAAAACATTACTCATTGTGGCATACACACATAATCATAGAGAATCATTTCTTGTTAGTCAAGACTCATTGCCAAGACTATCTTAGTGGACAAAGTCCCTTTCGGAATCGAGTAATCCTCGTTTCAGTCCTGTTTCACTGAACCGGTATAACCTACCATTCCAGCCATGTCTATCTCATGAGATATAAAATCTTTACCCAATGCATTGGAGGGAGATATAGGTCCCACCCATCTCTTAATGAATCCTTTCTTATGTGTGCCACAAAATCATAAATCATACATCATTTCATAACCCATGTATTAAAAATGGGATTCTTAAAACAACATGACATCATAAAACCATTCATATAAGATAAAGGAATTCATAAACATAATTCCATCACAACATAGTCAAATCAATGTAAAAATATGGATAGAAACAGAACCCTTTATTATCTTAGATGGAAAATAATTTTGATAAAACACTTGAAATGAATTCTTGAGGAAAATATCCTTTCTTCTTTAAAATCAATTTCTTTTCACAAAACATCATGCAATTTTAAAAGAAAGAGATTTTATTAAAAATAGTCATGAAATCTTTTGGAGTAAGCTTCATGAAAATAAGGCTTTATAAAACAATAGAAATCCATTCGTGCCGTATAAGTTAAAAAAAACATTCTTCGTACTTTTGTCGGAAAAGTCAAAAAGTACCTCGTATGAAAAAGCGACAAAAGATTCCTTTCATATTCTTTACAAAAAACTCACCGAAGAGTAAAATTGGATTTAAACTATTGTAAGTGGATGGAAACAATATTACATATTGAAGGAACATGGATGTGGATGATAAAATACACCCCAGTAAATACTTACGAATAAACAATCTCGGATAAAAATGAGATTGTGATATTTCCCTTACCTTAGGTCCGACTTGCTTTGTAAGTGTCCGAACCTCCTGTATAATGATTTAAATCATGTTATTGACTTATTCCAGAATCATATTCATTGTTATGATATCATATATGGTTCACTTATAACATTATATTACCCGTTCTTTTGTAAATTCCATGTTAAAGAAGCGTTTTGGGTAAAATCGTTTCATTTATCTTAGGTGTTTTGACTTGTTGTTCTTGACATCATTATTACTTATATCATGATTTACTTACTTCCAGAATATAAAATATGATTTATATATCATATATATTCAGTATATATATATATATAATAGATAGATAAGTAAAATAAAAAACACCGTTCATGGAGACGGTAGTCCGTACGTACGCATGAACGCTGTTTTACTTTCCTTATTGTCTTGAAATGGAAGTAAGTAGATGACATAAATATGTATATATACATAAATCCAGTAGCTTTATAATGTCATATATTTCATTATTATTTCTTATATATACATTATAATCATTCTTAAATGGTTAACATGGAGAATGAATCTCATCGCGTCGTGGAGACGGTATTCCGTACGTACGCACGAGCGATGATATCATTTCCATAAATATTGAACTGAGTTGAAGTGGATTATACAATATATCAGAATCAATATGATGTTGTAATAACTATGTATAGTTATTATTTACACCATTATACCCATCCATGTAAGGTGGTGGTGGAAAATAGATTACACCACGGCGTGGAGACGGTATTCCGTACGTACGCACGCGCAGTGATTTCTTTTTCCGTAGGATGGATAGATGGTGAAATAGGGTTGTTTCATACTTATAATAACATATCAGTATATGAGTGATACTGATGTTATTACTTCATAATGAAACAACCTAAGAAGAAGAAGTGGAAGAAGAAATAAAGATGAAAGAATTGGTAACGGTAATTACCTCTTCTTTGAAGTGCCTCTTTGAGACCTCCTCTTAGGGCACTTGAATTGGTCTTTGAGGAAGACCAGAACCTCTAGGATGTTTCTAGGGAAGTGGAGAAGAGATTTTGGCAGGGGTTGGCCGAGCTTGAGTGCTCAAATTGGTGTGAGGAGGAAGGGGAGGAGGTGTCCTTTTATAGGGGAGGAGAGGGGCACCTTAGGAATTCTTAAAAATATTAATTTATAATAAATCTAACCCCACTTAAAAACCACCAAAAATGACTCATATTCGAAGATTAGATGAGATAGGGTTGTAATCTCATAAACCAATCAAATTTAGACATGTTTGGATATTATTTTAAACCTTATCAATTAGATTTAACTCTAAGTTAAATAATTTAACTTTTACCGTGTCTTTTTGTTCTCTTTCACTATATGGTTAATACACTTACTATAACATGCCAAAAGAACCCCAAATTGTTTATTATTAATATATATATCCTTATCTAAGTCATTTGGCCTAACCTTAGATTTTTAGGAATAAAATAACAATTAGTAATATAATATTTGATTTAAAAACTATTTTGTGTCAATTTTGACACTATTTGATATATGATTTTTTTGAAAGTCATAACAGAATTAAATGTTCGAACCAAGTTGATTAAATCAACATTAATATATCATAGTAACCTAGAAAATTAGTGGAATTCATAAAAAATCTCAAATTACATTTATTTTGGTGCTTATAACATCAATTATGTCAATATTTCATTAAAAAGATAATTACTGCATCATCGTTGTGTCATAAATAAATTAAATTATTTGATGTCTAAAAATTACAAATAAAATACCATCATGTAGGAAATCGTTTTAGCTTTCTAATGAATATTTACAATCGAATTTATCTTATGTATAACCCCATATTAAAAATGATTTACTTATTAAACTTTGATTTTAACTATTTTAACCCTTCTTTAAATAAATTAATAATAAATGTCCTAATCTAATCCAAGTGGGCCTAAATGGTCATATTTTATTCCTAAGTTTGTTTTTGGTCGAATTACACTTGTCCAATAGAATTAGGACATGTGTTAGGGTAATATTAATATCATATTTACCCTTAGTTACCCTATTTACTATTAACCGTGGTAAAAAAAGGTAAAAAGTTACTATTCACCAAAAAATTATTTTCATCTCATTGAACCACATTTTAGTCCTTGATATTAACCGTGTCTCTCGGATTTTCGAAATTCCATTCACAGAAGCGGTAAAATTAAGTTTTATGCAAAATTCAGTTTTTAACCTACCACTTAGTAGTTTCACTATTCATCAAAAATTGATGTTTTTCAGAACAATGCCAAAATTTCATCCCAAGCTATATTTCATATTCCGAATTCAAAAATGAAGTCTATTTTACCAAATTCATAACATAAAAGTTGCATTAATTAATTTTATAATTAAATCCCGCTGTTAAAACAAATAGCGTGTTTTTAAGAAACAATATCTATCAAAAGATTGACACTTGTTTATGTCTAGTTTAAATGTGAAACTACATCCAATGACCAACATTGTATTAAATTGTAAAAATATATTCTAAATATACTTTAAAACCACTCAAATTAATGATTTATCACTATTAATTATTTCGATTAAAAAAGTTGTTTTTAATTATAATTTAGTAATTTTCACTATTCATCAGAATATGAAAGTTATCCGAAAAGTACCAAAATTTCACCTTAGGCTAAATTCGATACTCCGAATCCAAAAATAAAGTTCATTTTGAAAAATAAGATTTACTGGATTTCAAAAAGGGGTTATTACTATTCATAATGGCTAGTTTTAATAATATTTTTATAGCATATCGTTGTTTAGTGAAACTCGGTATTGCGTACTACACACGCTATCGAGGAAGGTCGCGATTGCGTGTAATGCAAGTCAAGTCAAGGATGTGTGTTGTACAAGCTCCTTTTGGTGTAGCGTACAACACGAGACATTAATAAAATTAAAAGAATATTTTTTTATAAAATCTTGGGCTATTACATTCTACCCCCCTTAAAATGAATTTCGCCCTCGAAATTCGTCGGGGTTATAAATGGTTTACTATTTGAAAGTTTTTTTAATAGAAACCCACATCGTAAAAGGGAATACCAAAACTTGGCTTTAAAAACTAAAGTATGAAATGTAACGATTATCCAAATAAACTAATCACTGGGTTTCCACATAGGTGAAAATATGGATATGGAAGAGAAATCTAACCATCATGTTCTGATGTAGATTGGTAGGGAACATGGCTATGGAAAAGCCAGTAATCACAAATCCATAGATTTGTGATGATATAAGGTACCATCTGATTCATCAGGTATAAGATCATTAGGACAACATTTTTGGTTTTCAAGATCATTTCCCTAAAGTTGAAAATTTGCTTAGAATAAATACTTACTTTATTTTGGTACAACCTCACTTTTGTTCGTGCCTTGAACAATTTCTACTTCATCTCTTAAATAAATGAAGTTGAATTTGTTATTCGTGAAGTGTTAGCAGATCATGTGATAGAATGACGGGTCATTCCATCTGTCTCAAACGAAAGGTAAGCAAAAGTTATTAAATATACATAAGTCATTCTATAGTGAGATTAATCATATATAGTACCTAAAATGGACTTATACTTCATATATCATACTGCTTAATATAATAAAACTAGTTTCTACTAAACAGGGACTTCCTGTAGGTCAGTGGTAGGCGATAAAGGCCAGTCGCACTTCGGTTGTGGGTTCGATTCCTACAGCCTTGTCCGAAGCGATGGGCTGTCGCCCGTCCTGTAGGTTGTCCCTTTTTCTAAAACTACGTTACTATAACATCCCATCAATAATATCGAAAATCTTCTATCCTAACTTATGTCCAACATAATCCAGTCTAATCTTTAGGCTTATACATAATACTGCAGTCCACTTTCATAATATAGTGACGACGATTACCAGAGATTTAATACTGTCATTGATCCCCACATATCATAAGATATGTCTTGTTGGTCACATTCCAAACATTCAAAGTCCTTAATCGTGTATTCTCTTGAATACCTTAGTGAAAACATGAGTGCAGTTAAAAGTTAACACTTTCCACATACCAAAATCCTCAAAATTCTATATACTCAAACCATGATATCACTTAGTCCTTATATTAATCATGAGCTCATGAATACTATCAAACATTTAATTTTCTCCTTATCCCTTCATTATGCGCATATCATCTACATTCCAAAAATATCTGAATAACCTTTCATGGATAGTGGTACCATTAATCATACACTTTCATAACTCAAGGATAGACAACAGTGTAACAATCCTCAGATGTTTCTTTATTCCATAGTACCATGAGATTTCTTATACAACATTACACATGATAAACATGTAATCATTCCACAAAATTCTTAAACCATTGACCGAGCTTCAACAATTCTTTCATCTCACATATCATTTGTAGTCTCTTCATCATCATCCACATAAATACTACCCATATGACCATACTGATTCTCTTCATGAGTCTTTCCCTTAGGGCATTTGTTTGCATAATGCCCATACATTCCACATTTAAAACACTTAACCATTTTTGATGTCGTAGCAATACCATTATCCTCATCCATGGTGTTAACCGACCCTTTTCCTTTGCACTTACTTGCTTTGTGTCCTTCTTTTCCACACCCAAAGCATCTTCCAGTTCCCTTGAAACGTTCTCCTTGATGCCTCTTCCCACATGATTTACATAGGGGAAATTGAACTTTCTTTCCTCTATGATCATCATGGAACTCCATCTTTCTCTTATTAGTCGAGTCAGGAAACTTACCAAATTTTACTTTATTGATCATATTATGAGATTGCTGATTTGGAAAAATAATGATGTTTGGACATCCAAATCCCATTTCATTTGGTTGCTCATGAAGAATATCATTCCATTGTCCATCATATCCTCCATTATTGTGAATCATCTTGTTTCCATCCATTTTCTAAAACCCAAACAGAATAGTGTTAGATGCAAAAATCGTAATAAAGGGGGAGTAACTTAAATATCTATCATCTTTGGTCTAATCTAATATCGTTACCATAGTTCTAGAACTATATCCTATACGTATACTTATCCTTAGGGGCATCCCTAGACATACCTTAGAAATATCTCTAGGGATCTTACTAACGTTTTCGCGTCCTAGTTTCCAAAGGTTGACTAAACCTTTCCTCTGATACCAACTGTAGAGACCCGAAGCCTGACGTACATGGACATTACATTACATTTGCGGAATACTTAGTACATAACAAAAAACACACACACAAGGATCGTAATAGTTTAGTGTCTTTGGAAACTCGGAACGTATTCTTCTAATCGTGGTGAAAGATCTTCAATATCTCCCATAAAGATCTTCCTTTTTTTTTACCTAAAAACCTTTCTTTATATCCTGGGGAAAAGAAAACATAAAAGGGTGAGCTCAAATGCTCAGTAAGGGTAAACAAAAGAAATATCAATCACATCATATACATAAGAACATAGCTTTTGGAAATCATAACCTGCAAAAGAGCTCATAATATCATAACATGGGATAAATCATAGAAGTGAAAATGAAATCATAACTTAAAACATTACTCATTGTGGCATACACACATAATCATAGAGAATCATTTCTTGTTAGTCAAGACTCATTGCCAAGACTATCTTAGTGGACAAAGTCCCTTTCGGAATCGAGTAATCCTCGTTTCAGTCCTGTTTCACTGAACCGGTATAACCTACCATTCCAGCCATGTCTATCTCATGAGATATAAAATCTTTACCCAATGCATTGGAGGGAGATATAGGTCCCACCCATCTCTTAATGAATCCTTTCTTATGTGTGCCACAAAATCATAAATCATACATCATTTCATAACCCATGTATTAAAAATGGGATTCTTAAAACAACATGACATCATAAAACCATTCATATAAGATAAAGGAATTCATAAACATAATTCCATCACAACATAGTCAAATCAATGTAAAGATATGGATAGAAACAGAACCCTTTATTATCTTAGATGGAAAATAATTTTGATAAAACACTTGAAATGAATTCTTGAGGAAAATATCGTTTCTTCTTTAAAATCAATTTCTTTTCACAAACATCATGCAATTTTAAAAGAAAGAGATTTTATTAAAAATAGTCATGAAATCTTTTGGAGTAAGCTTCATGAAAATAAGGCTTTATAAAACAATAGAAATCCATTCGTGCCGTATAAGTTAAAAAAAACATTCTTCGTACTTTTGTCGAAAAAGTCAAAAAGTACCTCGTATGAAAAAGCGACAAAAGATTCCTTTCATATTCTTTACAAAAAACTCACCGAAGAGTAAAATTGGATTTAAACTATTGTAAGTGGATGGAAACAATATTACATATTGAAGGAACATGGATGTGGATGATAAAATACACCCCAGTAAATACTTACGAATAAACAATCTCGGATAAAAATGAGATTGTGATATTTCCCTTACCTTAGGTCCGACTTGCTTTGTAAGTGTCCGAACCTCCTGTATAATGATTTAAATCATGTTATTGACTTATTCCAGAATCATATTCATTGTTATGATATCATATATGGTTCACTTATAACATTATATTACCCGTTCTTTTGTAAATTCCATGTTAAAGAAGCGTTTTGGGTAAAATCGTTTCATTTATCTTAGGTGTTTTGACTTGTTGTTCTTGACATCATTATTACTTATATCATGATTTACTTACTTCCAGAATATAAAATATGATTTATATATCATATATATTCAGTATATATATATATATAATAGATAGATAAGTAAAATAAAAAACACCGTTCATGGAGACGGTAGTCCGTACGTACGCATGAACGCTGTTTTACTTTCCTTATTGTCTTGAAATGGAAGTAAGTAGATGACATACATATGTATATATACATAAATCCAGTAGCTTTATAATGTCATATATTTCATTATTATTTCTTATATATACATTATAATCATTCTTAAATGGTTAACATGGAGAATGAATCTCATCGCGTCGTGGAGACGGTATTCCGTACGTACGCACGAGCGATGATATCATTTCCATAAATATTGAACTGAGTTGAAGTGGATTATACAATATATCAGAATCAATATGATGTTGTAATAACTATGTATAGTTATTATTTACACCATTATACCCATCCATGTAAGGTGGTGGTGGAAAATAGATTACACCACGGCGTGGAGACGGTATTCCGTACGTACGCACGCGCAGTGATTTCTTTTTCCGTAGGATGGATAGATGGTGAAATAGGGTTGTTTCATACTTATAATAACATATCAGTATATGAGTGATACTGATGTTATTACTTCATAATGAAACAACCTAAGAAGAAGAAGTGGAAGAAGAAATAAAGATGAAAGAATTGGTAACGGTAATTACCTCTTCTTTGAAGTGCCTCTTTGAGACCTCCTCTTAGGGCACTTGAATTGGTCTTTGAGGAAGACCAGAACCTCTAGGATGTTTCTAGGGAAGTGGAGAAGAGATTTTGGCAGGGTTTGGCCGAGCTTGAGTGCTCAAATTGGTGTGAGGAGGAAGGGGAGGAGGTGTCCTTTTATAGGGGAGGAGAGGGGCACCTTAGGAATTCTTAAAAATATTAATTTATAATAAATCTAACCCCACTTAAAAACCACCAAAAATGACTCATATTCGAAGATTAGATGAGATAGGGTTGTAATCTCATAAACCAATCAAATTTAGACATGTTTGGATATTATTTTAAACCTTATCAATTAGATTTAACTCTAAGTTAAATAATTTAACTTTTACCGTGTCTTTTTGTTTTCTTTCACTATATGGTTAATACACTTACTATAACATGCCAAACGAACCCCAAATTGTTTATTATTAATGTATATATCCTTATCTAAGTCATTTGGCCTAACCTTAGATTTTTAGGAATAAAATAACAATTAGTAATATAATATTTGATTTAAAAACTATTTTGTGTCAATTTTGACACTATTTGATATATGATTTTTTTGAAAGTCATAACAGAATTAAATGTTCGAACCAAGTTGATTAAATCAACATTAATATATCATAGTAACCTAGAAAATTAGTGGAAGTCATAAAAAATCTCAAATTACATTTATTTTGGTGCTTATAACATCAATTATGTCAATATTTCATTAAAAAGATAATTACTGCATCATCGTTGTGTCATAAATAAATTAAATTATTTGATGTCTAAAAATTACAAATAAAATACCATCATGTAGGAAATCGTTTTATCTTTCTAATGAATATTTACAATCGAATTTATCTTATGTATAACCCCATATTAAAAATTATTTACTTATTAAACTTTGATTTTAACTATTTTAACCCTTCTTTAAATAAATTAATAATAAATGTCCTAATCTAATCCAAGTGGGCCTAAATGGTCATATTTTATTCCTAAGTTTGTTTTTGGTCGAATTACACTTGTCCAATAGAATTAGGACATGTGTTAGGGTAATATTAATATCATATTTACCCTTAGTTACCCTATTTACTATTAACCGTGGTAAAAAAGGTAAAAAGTTACTATTCACCAAAAAATTATTTTCATCTCATTGAACCACATTTTAGTCCTTGATATTAACCGTGTCTCTCGGATTTTCGAAATTCCATTCACAGAAGCGGTAAAATTAAGTTTTATGCAAAATTCAGTTTTTAACCTACCACTTAGTAGTTTCACTATTCATCAAAAATTGATGTTTTTCAGAACAATGCCAAAATTTCATCCCAAGCTATATTTCATATTCCGAATTCAAAAATGAAGTCTATTTTACCAAATTCATAACATAAAAGTTGCATTAATTAATTTTATAATTAAATCCCGCTGTTAAAACAAATAGCGTGTTTTTAAGAAACAATATCTATCAAAAGATTGACACTTGTTTATGTCTAGTTTAAATGTGAAACTACATCCAATGACCAACATTGTATTAAATTGTAAAAATATATTCTAAATATACTTTAAAACCACTCAAATTAATGATTTATCACTATTAATTATTTCGATTAAAAAAGTTGTTTTTAATTATAATTTAGTAATTTTCACTATTCATCAGAATATGAAAGTTATCCGAAAAGTACCAAAATTTCACCTTAGGCTAAATTCGATACTCCGAATCCAAAAATAAAGTTCATTTTGAAAAATAAGATTTACTGGATTTCAAAAAGGGGTAATTACTATTCATAATGGCTAGTTTTAATAATATTTTTATAGCATATCGTTGTTTAGTGAAACTCGGTATTGCGTACTACACACGCTATCGAGGAAGGTCGCGATTGCGTGTAATGCAAGTCAAGTCAAGGATGTGTGTTGTACAAGCTCCTTTTGGTGTAGCGTACAACACGAGACATTAATAAAATTAAAAGAATATTTTTTTATAAAATCTTGGGCTATTACAGTAAAGTCTTGATATAATTGGGAAGTAAAGAATAATAAAGAAATCATAAACATAATATATATTATATATAAATACAGTTCCATCATAATGGACACCATGAGAGGTGGTAGGAGAAAATCGAACAATCATCGTTTCGTGAGGCGTTAGTTTTCCATCACAGAAACATTATATTCTTCATCCATTAGATGGAGGTGCGTGTAAGTTTAGTTCGAATCCTACTCATACCAAAATCCTATAATATTTAGGATATTGGTTTTGTTACAAAATAAAGGATTAAAAAGAGTTTATGGGTTGGATAAGTAGAATAAAAGAAAACAACTTAAGAGAAACTGTTACCTTTAATTTTGGTAACTTTCTTTGGTTTGAACCAAAAAGACTTCTTGGAGAGTCTTCTTCCTAATGTAAGGCATCAAGGGGGAGGAGAGGGATATAGGGAGAGTATTTGGGCAGAGTTCGGATGAGCCAAAAGGCTTGAGAGGCGTGAGGACTTGCATAGAAGTGGTCTCATTTTATAAGGGAGGGGAGGGGCTCTTTAGGAATGTGTGAAAACATTATTTTAATATAATCATATCATCGGTTTAAAGAGGTCCAAAACACATTAATGTCGAATATAAGATGACTCATATTCGATATAAAATCATCCAATTGGAATTTTATAGGTTTTAGATGATATTTTAATCATTATAATCTTATTTATTTAAATCATTTATTAATGAGGTAACACTACATCATTATTGTGTCATAAATAATTTAATTCATTTGATGTCTAAAAATTATGAAACAAATAACATGATGTAGGGAATCTTTTTATATTTCCAAATAATATTTATAGTTGAAACTATAACTTATATAACACCTTATAAAAATTAATTACTAAAATATGTTTGTTAAAGTCAATTTTGTCTTTACATTAAATTAATTAATCCAAATTTTCATTTTCTCTACCATGTGGCTCCTTGGGGTACAAAAAACGGCCCAAGGATGCCCATGGTCGGTCAATACTCATCCAATAATGTTAGGAAAAGTGTCAGGGTAATTTTGAATTATTATAATATTCTTTTAACCTTGAATTACCCTATTTAACTTTAACCGCAGTAAATAAAAATTACCGTAGTTACTATTCATAATAAAAATAAATAAAAGTTACTTATTAACATAATTTAGACCCACTAATTCAAAATATGGAATACATTTTTCAAAATTCAAAACACCGAAGTTGCAGTAATTAATTTAAAATTAATCCTGTTGTTAAGCGAATAGGTTTTAAAAGTTAAAACATTGCCAAAGATTGAATTGATTTAACCTATGAATTCAATGTAACATCAATGATAACGACATACATTATATTAAATGGTAAAAATATATTCTATTTATACTTAAACCCATTCAATATTATAATTTAACCATATAAATTATTACGATGAAAAAATTTGTTTTTAATTAAAATATAGCGTGTTTTTACTATTCATTAAAATATGAAAGTTATCAGAATAATATGAAAATTTTATCCAAATTAAATTTTTATATCCTGATTTCAAAGAAAAATTTTATTTTGTCAAAATGAACTTATAAACATGTCAAAAACTAGATTTAATGTGGGTGCGCCATCAATAGGTGGAAAAACACCATTTTTTGAAAAATACTTATTTTACCTGAAAAAATTATTTTGTTCTCATACCATGTTCTAGAAAATATGTAAGATGAATAATAATGTTATAAAATTAAAAATTTAGTTAATACTATTCATAATAGCTAGTTCAAAATAATATTATAACCATATATAATTTTTTAGTGAAACCCGATATTGCGTACAACACACGCTATCGAAGAAGGTCGTGATTGCGTGTAATGCAAGCCAAGTTAGGGTTGCGTGTAGTGCAAGACTCCATTGTTGTTGTGTATAAAAAAATACAACCATATTTTATTTATACCTTGAATATATATATATATATACACTCAATGTTTCGTAGAATAACTTCTATCAAACAAACTTGAAAATGTGTGTAACACGAGCCAAGAATAGTGTTGCGTATACTGCAAGCTAATATGATGTTGCGTGTAGAGCAAGATAATATTGGTGTATCGTACAACAGAAGTTATGAATGAAATTAAAAAGAATGTATGTTATAAAATCATGGGTTGTTACATTTTACCCCCCTTAAAATGAATTTCGCCCTCGAAATTCGTCAGGGTTATAAATTGTTTACTATTCATAGAAACCCACATTGTAAAAAGGAATACTAAAACTTAATTTTAAAAACTAAAGTATGAAATGTAACGATTACCCAAAGTAACTAATCACTAGGTTTCCAAATAGGAGAACATAGTTTAAAATATGTATATGGAAGAAAAATCTAACCTCATGTTCTGATGAAGAGTGGTAGAGAACATGGCTATAAAAAAGACAACAATCATAAAGCCATAAATTTATGATGATCTAAGGTACCATCTGATTTATCGGATATAAGAGCACTAGGACAACATTTTTTGTTTCCAATATCATTTCCCTAAAGTTGATGAATTAAAATAAATACTTACATGATTTTCGTAAAATCTCACTATTGTTCATGAATTGAACAATTTCCACTTCATCTCTTAAAGAAATGAAGTTGAGTTGGTTATTCGTGAAGCATTAGCAGATAATGTGATATAATGATGGGTCATTCCATCTATTTCAAACAAATGTTTAGCAATAGTTATAAGTCCATCTTATGGTGAGATTAATCATATATAGTTCCAAAAATGGACTTATAATTTATTTATCATACCACTTAATAAAATAAAACTACTTTCCACTAACTAGTGACTTCTTGTAGGCCATTGGTATGCGATAAAGGCCAGTCGTACTTCAGTTTTGGGTTCGATTACCACAGCCTTATCCGATGTGATGGGATGTCGCCCGTCCTGCAGGTTTTCCTTTTTCTAAAACTAAATTACTATAACATCCCATCAATAATATCAAAAAAAATTCTATCCTTAAACAATAATAACTTATGTCCCACATAATCCATTCCAATCTTTAGGTTTATCAAAAATAATTTTGTCCAATCTCATAGTATAATGAAAATGATTACATGAAATGTCATCAACCAACCATAATTTATCCCCCATTATCCTGTTGGTCACATTCCAATAATATGAATACCTTAATCATGTATTCTCTTTAAAAAGGAATACCCATTAAACCTTAGTGAAAACATGAATTTCTGTCAAAAGTTAACTCTTTCCACATACCAAAAATAAAAAATTCTATATACTCAAACCATGATATAACCTTATCCTTATATCAGTCATGAGCTCATGAATACTATCAAACATTTAATTTCTTCTTATCCCTTCATTATGCTCATATCATCTACTTTCCAAAAATACTGGTACCATTCATTACACACTTTCAAAACTTAAGGAAAGACAATAGTGTAACAATCCTTAGATGTCTCTTTATTCCATAGCACCATGAGATTAATTATACAACATTACACTTGATAAACATGTAATCATTCCAATACCTTTTTAAACCATTGACCGGGCTTCAAAAATTCTTTCATCTCACATATCATTTGTCATATCTTCATCATCATCAACATAAATATTACCCATACTACCATACTGATTCTCTTCATGAGACTTTCCCTTAGGGAATTGGTTTGCATAATGCCTGTACATTCCTCATTTAAAACATTTAACCATTGTTGATGTCGTAGCAATACCATTATCCTCATCCATGGTGGTAACTGAACCATTTCCTTTGCACTTACTGGCTTTATGTCCTTATTTTCCACACCCAAAGCATCTTCTAGTTATTTTTAAACATTATTCTTGATGCCACTTCCCACATGATTTACATAGTGGAAATTGAACTTTTTTTCCTCTATGATCATCATGAATATCCTTCTTTCTCTTATTAGATGAGTCAGGAAACTTACCAAATTTTAGTTTATTGATCATATTATGAGATTTCTGATTTGGAATAATAATGATGTTTGGACTTCCAAATCCCATTTCATTTGGTTTCTCATGAAGAATACCATTCCATTGTCCATCATATCCTCCATTATCGTGAATCATATTGTTTCCATCCTTTTTCTAAAACCCAAAAAGAATAGTGTGAGAGGAAAAAATCATAATAAAGGGGAGTAACTTCAATATCTAACATCTTAGGTTTAATATAATATCGTTACCATAATTCTAGGACTATAACCTATACTTATACTTAACCTTAGGGACATCCCCAGACATAACTTAAAAATATCTCTAGGGATCTCACTCAATTTCTCGCATCCTAGTTTCCAAAGGTTGACTAAACCTTTCCTCTGATACAAACTGTAGAGGCCTGAAGCTTGACATACATGGACAACACATTACTTTTTCAGAATACTTAATACATAACAAAATTCAAAACTCAATAACCATAATAGTTTAGTGTCTTTGGAAACTCAGAACGTAATCTTCTAATCGTGGTGAAAGATCATCAACATCTCCCATAAAGATCTTCCCCTTATATTTTCTTACCTAAAACCTTTCTTTATATCCTAGGGAAAAGATAACATATAAAGGGTGAGATCAAATGCTCAGTCAGGGTAAGCATGGATAAAATAAAACAAAACATATACATTTGAACTTAAAAACAAGAACACAATGTTTAAACATCAAGATCTTGAGCAATGAAATAAAACATGGCAATACGTAAGGCATAGATCATAATGAAACATTAATCCTGATAAAATAGAATGGGAATAAAACTTGTAATTTTGGAAACCATTAATCACATGATATGATTTCCATAGTAGCCAAGGTCTTGCTGCCAAGACCATCTTAGTGGACAAAGTCCCTTTCTGAATCGAGTTCACTCCTCGTTCCAGTCCTGTATTACTGAACCATTTTAACTTTCCATTCCAGTCATGTCTATCTCATGAGATATAAATCATTACCCAATGCATTGTATGGAGATATAGGTCCCACCCATCTCATAATGAAATCAATATTATTTGTGCCACAAAAATAAACATAAATCATTCATAATAACCCAACGAATAAAATGGGTTTCATTAACATCATCCCATGATCACATAATCCATATAAAATAAATGGATATTATAAAAGTGAAACCATGTAAATCATAGAGACATTATACTTTAAACATACACATATGAAATAATGTCATCTGATATGGAAAATGGTTTTGATAAAACCCTAGAAATGAATTCTTGAGGAAAATATCCTTTCTTCTTCAAAATCAATTTCTTTTCACAAAACATCATGAAATTTAAAAAGAAAAAGATTTGGTAGAAAATAGTCATGAAATATTTTGTATGAAGCTTCATTAAAATAAAGCTTTATAAAACCATAAAAATTCGTTCATGGCTTATAAGTTAAAAAAACATTCTTCTCGTACTTTTACCGGAAAAGACAAAAAGTACCTCATAAAAGAAAGATTCCATACAAAAATGTAGTAAAAGAAAAAAATGGGTAAAAAGGAAATTAAAAATACATGAAACCATTTTTAAGAAACATGGACATGGATGAGAACAATAACCCCGGTAAATACTTACGAAAAAACAAGCTCGGATAAGAACGAGATTGGGAAAGTTATCCCTTACCTGAGGTATGATATGCTTTCTACGTATGAAAAACTCCTATATAATGATTGAAATAATGTCATTGACTTATTACAGAATAATATTCATTGTTATGATATCATATACGGTTCACTTATGACTTTATATTACACATTCTTTTGTAAATTAATGTTAAAGTAGTGTTTTGGGTAAAATTATATTATTTATCGTACATGTTTGGAATTATTGTTCTTGATGTTATTATTACTTATATCATGATTTAATTACTTAAAAAATGTAAATAATGATTTATATATCATATACATTCATTATATATCCAGCATATACAAGCATTTATATTAGTACATAACATATGGAGGTAAGAAATGAAACGCACCGTTCATGGAGACAGTAAGCCGTACGTACGCATGAACGCTACTTTCATTTCTATTTCTTATTTTAATGTAATTAAAATATAATTATACATAGTTATATTATAATTCAAGTGTAATATCATATATACTATCATTAACCACATCCTTTATACATCCCACATAAGTTATTAACGAATCACATCACTTTGAGGGGGCAGTAGTCCGCACTTCCTCAAATGAGATTATCGTATTTACCGACTATGGAAACCATAAAGGCTTGATATAATTGGGAATTAAAGAAGCATAAAGAAATAATAAACATAATATATATTATATATAAATACAGTTCCATCATAATGGACACCATGAGAGGTGGTAGGATAGAATCGAACAATCATCATTTCGTGAGGCGTTAGTTTACCATCGCAGAAACATTATGTTCTTCATCCATTAGATGGAGGTGTGTGTAAGTTTAGTTAGAATAGTTATCATAACAAAATCCTAGTATATTTAGGATATTGTTTCTATTACAAAATAAAGGATTAAAAAGAGTTTAGGGTTTGGAGAAGTAGAATAAAATAAAATAACTTAAGAGAAACTGTTACCTTTAATTTTGGTAACTTCCTTTGGTTTGAACCAAAAGGACTTCTTTAAGAGTCTTCTTCCTAATGTAAGGCATCAAGGGAGAGGAGAGGGATGTAGGGAGAGTATTTTGGCAGAGGTTTGACGACAAAAAAGGCTTTAGAGGTGTGAGGAATTGCATAGAAGTGGTCTCCTTTTATAAGGGAGTGGAGGAGTTCTTTAGGAAAGTGTGAAAACATTATTTTAGTATAAACTTATCTTCGGTTTCAAGAAGTCCAAAACACATTAATGTCTAATATAAGATGACTCATATTACAAATAAAATCATCCAATTGGAATTGGACAGATTTTAGATGATCTTTTAATCATTATAATCTTATTTATTTTAATCATTTTTTAATGAGGTAAACACTACATCATTATTGTGTCATAAATAATTTAATTCATTTGATGTATAAAAATTATGAAAAAATACCATTATGTAGGGAATCTTTTTATATTTCCAAATAATATTTATAGTTGAAAATATAACTTATATATCCCCTTATAAAAATTAATTACTAAAATATTTTTGTTAAAGTCAATTTTTTCTTTACATTAAATTAATTAATCCAATTTGTAATTTTCACTACCAAGTGGCACATTGAGGTCCCAAAAACGTCCCAATGATGCCCATGGTTGTCCACTACTCATATAATAAGGTTAGGACAAGTTTAAAGGTAATTTTTAATTATTATGATATTCTTTTAACCTTGAATTACCCTATTTACCTTTAACCGCAGTAAATAAAAATTACCGTAGTAACTATTCATAATATAAAAAAAATAAAAGTAACCTATTTACTTAATTTGGTCCCACTGATTCCAAATATGGAATCCATTTTTCAAAATTCAAAACACCGATTTTGCATTAATTAATTTAAAATTAATACCTTTGTTAAGCGAATAGGTTTTAAAAGTTAAAACATTGCCAAAGATTGAATTGATTTAACCTATGAATTCAATGTAAAATCAATGATAACGACATAAATTATATTAAATGGTAAAAATATATTCTATTTATAATTTAAAAACATCCAATATTATAATTTAACCATATAAATTATTGCGATAAAAGTAGTTGTTCTTAATTAAAATATAGCGTGTGTTTACTATTCATTAAAATATGAAAGTTATCAGAATAATTTGAAAATTTTATCCAACGTAAATTTTTATATCCTTCATTCAAATAAGAATTAAATTTTTTAAAATTGAACTTATAAACATTTCAAAAACTAGATTTAATGTGGGTGCGCCATCAAAAGGCGTCAAAACTGCATTTTTTGATAAATACTTATTTTACCTGAAAAATTTATTTTGTTCTCATACCCTATCCTAGAAAATATGTAAGATGAATAATAATGTTATAAAATTTAAAATTTAGTTAATACAATTCATAAAATCTAGTTAATAATAATATTATAACCAGATATCATTGTATAGTGAAACCCGATATTGCGTACAATACACGCTATCGAAGAGGGTTGCGATTGCGTGTAATGCAAGCCAAGTTAGGGTTGCGTGTAGTGAAAGACTCCATTATTGTTGCGTATTACAAAATCCAACCATATTTTATTTATACATTTAATATATATATATATATATATACACTAAATGTTGCGTAGAATAACTTCTATCAAACGAACTTGAAATTGTGTGTAACACGAGCCAAGAAGAGTGTTGCGTATACTGCAAGCTAATACAGTGTTGCGTGTATCGCAAGATAATCATGGTGTATCGTACAATAGAAGATATTAATGAAATTAAAAAGAATGTATCATATAAAATATTGGGTTGTTACAAGGAGTGGCCACACGAATTAAGGTGGGTACTAAGTTGAGAAACAATAGTAAGGGAAAACTGTTAATGATAACCAGCTTAGAATATTCGCTGGAAGATAAATATACTTGAAAAAATCTAGAAATATCATTTCATATTTTTTCACCATTTTTTCATTATAATAATCAATTCCAATTGAAACGAATTTTTTAGTGGAGATAATCCCAAGATACATCTCAAATACATTTAATTATGGATCAATATAAAATAGGACATGTGAATGGGAGCTAAATGGGATTACTATTGCTGACAAAGTGGGGGAATTTGATAATAAGAAATATACCTCAATTGGGGTATTTAACTTTGGAAGATGAAATGTTTTTTGGAATTTAATTAATAAAACATCAGTGTTGCTACGATTTCGTGAGGATAATTTGTGGATACATTACAAGAAGAAAATTAGAAGATGAGGATTTCGATGTATTTAAGAGACCTGGGTGTTGAAGAAGATTATCATCTAGTTATAAGTTGTGGTAGTAAGAGTTACATATGCCTATTGAAAAATCACGTACAATACTCTAGGTCCACAATAATTGAGATAAATTACCCTTTTCTGATAGATAATGCAGGAGAGTGTATTTTGAGGATATAATTTGTTACCAATAAATAAGAAATTAAATACATTATTATGGAAAAATTCATAAATGAATATTACGAGAAGTTTAATCAATAAATGAGATTGATTACAAAAACTATATTTTAGGTATTCCACATATGTGCTTCCTACTCTATTTTTTATTTCTGTAATTATTAAAGATATGTTGAGTGTAGGGGGAATGTTTTTTACCTTGGTTTTGAATTTTTATTATGTGTCAGATATGATATTTAGAAAATAATTATTGGGATTTCATACAATTTTTTGTTTCTATATATGTATTAAAATATTTCATGATTAACATGAGTTGTTTTTTTAATACAATGATAATTGATTTAATCAGACATATTTTCTATAAAGAGATTGATAACATTGGAATAGAGATTATTGATTAATGATTCATTTTCTAATAGACGTTGGAGTTAATCCCAAATTGTTACACAATTTAATTTCATTATCAAGAGGTGTGAGATAAGTTTATATTTTTAGAAATAAATCTAAAGGGAAATATTATTGAACCCTTATGAGGATGATATTGAATTTATTGTATGTATATATTAATTATATTTATTTTTTACTACTATTTTTTTTCAAGAAAAATATTGATGACTTGAATGTAATATTTATAGTAATTTATATTATTTGAATGATTTAAAGGATGTGATGTGGATATACTGTCTATTATTGATTATTACATATAGATGTTTCCATGTATGTAAAGAATCCTATTGATGCATTTCCAGTGTATGATATAAAATTTTGAATTCTCTTAATATGGTTGATCCACTGACCTTATCCTTCACATGGATGATATATTAAAGATACATAAAATAATTTTATATGATTGATTTTTTATATGCACATTATAAAAATAGTGTTGTAGGTATATCCTTATTCTTATTGTTGATGTTTATAATTAGCTTTTGAATAATTTGAGTTTAAAGAAAAAAAATCATGAGATACATAAATAAATTTAGATAAGACAACACTATATGAGAACTCTATCTCCAAAATCTCGAACCAGGTTGATTATATTTTAAGGAATGTGATTTTATTATGTGATTAAATTATGTTGATCTTCATTGAAGATAAATTACATTATGCATATGAGACTTGATTCTTGATGAGATTTTCTTGGTCTTAGAGAATGGATATGGAAGATATTTTGGTTTGAGTCAGAAGTTTGAGAATTGGAAAATAAGATATCAATTAATTTTTCTTCATAAAAAATAAATCTATTATCTAGATGTTTTACGAAATGAAAAATAAAAATATGATAAGTTTTTCTCTTATCGTTTGACTTTTAGATCCCTATATGATATTCATGAAGCTTGTAAGATGTTCTAGAGTTATGTATGAAATTTTATCTAAATTATTGTAACATTAAAAATGAACTCGTATGATGAAGAATTTTTAGAAGAAAATAATATAATTGGAAAAAATATTAATTAGTCTATTTAAGATAATTAGGTAACATTATTCACTTGTAATGTATTTCAGTAATGTGTAATTCTTACAATGATTTTATTTTTAATATTTTTATAATATGAATTTGATATTTCTAATTAATTTAATTAGATATTCTAAATAAGGATATATTAAATATTACTGATGCTAATCCCCACTCTAATGTTCGTGAATCATGAATCTGTGATCTATACAGTGATTCTTGCAATTGTATTATAAAAAAAGATCTACGGCTAATCTGTTCACTATGAAGCAACGATATTACAAAAACCATGGAAATTTACAAACCACAGGAACATGTTAAAAAAATAGATCATTTTCGAACCTGGAAGATTTTAGAATATAATATATAAAAATAGTATATAGATTTTTAATATTGTTATAATTAAAATAATACAATGTGAAAATTATTTGAGGATTCAGGCAAACATTCAGGAAGTATTTAACTGTTTCTTTGACCCACTGTATACTATTTTTTCATAGAAAACAAAAACATATGATGTTTTTATAAAATATTATTGGGATGTTTTTCAATAAATACTCTATGAATATAAATATTATGAAATGGAGTGAGATACTGATAAGAAAAGAAGAACTAATACACTGTAGTAGAGAATAAAAATTATAAAACACTAAGAAAACCCATAGTTTACTACTAAGAAATGAACATTAATATGATCATCATCTATAGCCGATGTGAAGGATTATATTCATAGCCACTATATTACATGAAAATGGGAATATTTTTTTATGATTGATACTAGATTGTAATTTTTCAGTTCCATAAGATATACGCATTCATGTTTATACCATTTGAGGTTTTTTATTTCTAATAAAAAGTGGAATTTATCTATGGGAGAACAGCTAGATGTCACAAATGAGTTTTTCAAACACAAAAAGTTTGAACATATTAATCAAGTTGTTGTGTAAATTTTCATCAAAATTAGTGAGTAAAATTAGAGAGTGGTGTAGATAAATCATGATAGTAAAGGGATTATAAATAGTTATACACAATTATTCACCCCTACAAAATTCTATCACACTTCATGGGTTCCAAAAAGTAGGATACCAAATTGAGTTGAAAACATATAAAAACCCATTTTTTTCACTCATTTACTTTTATTATTTCATTAAATGTACATTTTTTATGAATATATGAGATCCATACATATTAACTAGTTTGGATATACAATTAACCAATGTGGTTAATAGTTTAATTTGTATTAATTTTGTAAAATTATTTCTAAACTAATGAATCTCCCATCTCAACATACCTATATGATATACTAGGAACATTAATATTCCCTAATTTATAATGAAGTGTATCATATATGATTTTTATAAATGGGTATCATTTGTGAAGACTATTTATGGAGTATTTTCAAAGTGATTTTAAAATAATATTTTTATGTATATAATTTCCCAATATACTGAACCCTTGGGTTTTAGGGCGTGGTTTATCATTACATGTACTAGATATTCATATATAATTATAAAATTTATGTAAATTTTAGGATGGAGTCAAATCAGATAGTATCCCAAAAGGGATTAGTTATTTATATATTGAGGAATAACATGATTGAACTGAAAATAAACTACATTACATTAAAAGTGATGTAAAAAGAACCCCAAATTTTAGTGGTTGAAATAAAAGGTGTCATAATTTTGGAAATTCATGGAATTATTTTCCTTAATGAATGATTTCTTATTAAAATTGTAAATGAATATAAAAACCATTTAGATTTATGTAAAATGGAAGGAACATGGATTGATCAAGTTGAAAATAAATATAATAGATAGTGAAATGATTATTCCACTAAGGAACTAAATAGGATGTGAACTATATTGATTTTTTTGTTATTCTTAGTCAGTACTCTCAATATATGAAGAATGAAATTAATCATACCAAACTCACGTGTTCACTATATAAGGAGGAACTCCCTATTGACACCTTTATAAGGGAACATCAAACTATCTTTAGTGGATATTTTGATCTAATAATTTTAGAGAAGTTTATGAACATAAAAGGAAATTTATTCTCATTTCTCTAGTGACTAGATAATTAAAATATTATTTTAGCTATTTTCTATTTGTACGGTTATGTTGAATAATAGTATTACATAATTTTTCATATAAATAATGAGGGATAAATATACTCTTTAGAATAGGTGGAGTTATTGAATGTATATTTAATTAAATATTTCCACTAAATTCATTTTACAAAAATAAAGGGACATTTAATTGGGATAAAATAAGTATAGTATAAATCCATTGGTAAATATGAAGAAAAATTCACGAGACTCAAATGGTACACCTATATTTTTATTTTTTACCATGAGATAAAGGTCAATCATTTCTTTTGTTGCCTAAAATGTATTATTTAGAATTCATTATCAATAAAAGGATTTGGTATCCATTAAGAAAAAAATTTTGCACTTTAGGTGGAAATAAAACCTAGATACCTATATTATTCCATTTTATTTAGAGATATGAAAATGAAAATGTATTTTCATGGAAGCTAAAATGATAAATAACATAGAATAATGAAATTTAAAACAATTAAAAAAATTGTGAATAATAACATAAAAATGATCAAGAAATCATTTCATATGTTGTAAATCATGATGCTGAGTATGGAATTAAAAACAATATTTGAAGAGGATAAATAATATAATTATAAATAAGACAATCCCAACTAATTCACCAACCACTAATAAATTAATAATATAGAATAATTTTCCTTTTTATGAATATTAATCCCCCAATCAATTGGATAAAGAAGATAATATCCATAAAAATATCCATGTCCAATGGAATAAGGAAGAGCCTATACAATCATTACTTTTAAATTATATAATTACTATGAAGTAGAGAAAGGTACAATTTTTATCCACTCAATAAAAAGAATGTATTATATTATTCTAATTTATCAAATTATTTCACATCTTTCAATAATTTTAGACAAAAATATTCACCACTAATGAAAAATGATTTTGAATTATCCTTGAGAAATTATGGCAGTCAAATGAATTCATTAAAGGTATATACCCACTCTATGATTAGGGTTCCAATAGAGATACTTCCTAAAAATATAAATAACCATCCCTTGGATTAATTTAATTTGATTCTAGGAATTTATCAACTCTCCTTATAAATACATCATATCAATTTTGGGGATACATAAGTATCATTTAATTTCCAAAATAAATATAGGATCATATATCGATAAAATTATGAGGAAAATTCTATTTGGAAACAAAAACCTTAAAATGAGTCTCAATATCTTATAATGTGGTAATACTTAGCTCAAATGAATGGGAAGGAAATTAATAATAATAATTTTCCTTTATATGATAATATATTGATTTATTTCTAAAATACAAAACTAATATTCTATAATAATGTTCCATTTAATTTTTAATTGAACAGATACTATTTTATATGCATATATTGAAGATTCCATATATAATTTATCCCATTTAATATGAATTATTTATGGAGAAACGTCAAGATAATATTTAAAAGTGTTTTATAATCCTAGATATTGTATCATATTGTGAACGAATTCCATTTTAGGAAGAAGGGTGGATCATTGTTTCGTTTTATTTATTATCTTGAATGTAAAAAAACTCCTGATCAAGAACAAGTATCCCCAACATTCTATTTATGAATTTTTTGATCAACTAAGTAGAAAATAATACTTATAAAATATTGAATTTAAATATGGATAACCGTCAATTAGGGTTGAATATGGTGGATATTCCCAGGAAAACCATTAACATAAGTTATGGACTATATAAATTCATAATTATTAACTTCATAGAGAAAAATTCTTCTATTACCATCCTTGATATGTGGAATAAATTCTTTAGAGATTACATCGATTAATTTTTGGTTATATTTACAGATGATGTTATTATACATGATAAGAGAAAATAATAATAGAAAAAATTGGATTTTTCTTTAGACAATGGGAAAGGAATAAATTGTTTTTAAAATATATCAAGTTAGAATTTTAGATGTAAAAAGTTTATTTCATTGGTGCTGTAATAACAATAAAGGCTTTATCTATAAATTCTCTAATGATTGAGGTGATTTTATATTGTTCCTGACCAACAAATATAATATATATTTTTTATTTTTCTTATATTTTCAAGATATTACTAATTACGTATTGAATAATTACTTTGATTTTAAAATACACCAACAAATTTTACTGAGAAGGGAGTTAGGTTCCTATAAAAAATGAAAGAAATTAAATTTTCATGGTGTTTTGGAGAAGTTTGGTCACTAAACCTATATTCACTATACCATTTAGTAGAGGAGGATTTGGGATATATATATATATATGTGCATCATGTAATGTATTATTATGCATTCTTATAAAAAATTCCTTGTGGTAGCCTATTGCTCATTCCAATAAATGTTTCCTGAGAAATATCACCTGAACCTGTACTTTTTTCAAGAAGAATTAATATTTTCTTTAATATATAAAGTATTATCTCTATTATTAATGGTACGAAATATATACTCATCATAATTTCATGTAGTATATAATCACATTTTATGAGATGAAAATTTTCCAAAGGAAGTGGTTTTAATTAATAAATGTCTATGAATAATAAATATATTATAACTATTAAAATGAAAAATACGTTTTCAAATTCTTTAAATAAGAATGATCATTATACCTTATCCGTGATGATTTTGAAAGAAAACTGATAAACATACATTTTCAGTGGATGTATAATGAAATAATAAGGGGAGGGAAAAATATTATCTTTCCCAAATTACATCTCAACCATCTGTCTATTTGAAGATCCCAAGAGGCATAGAAGTTTAGTATGGATCTTTAGAATAAGGTGAAGAATGTTATAATGTTAAACTATGATAATGAAGGAATTATAAGATTTGGGAAAAAAGTATTTCAATATCAAAGAAAAAATTATAAAACAATATATTAGTTGACATATATTTCACATCATTCACTTTCCATCCTAGGAGATTTTATACTTATATAGACATCAATAAGAATATATTGTTGGAAAACATGATGAGTGAGATTGTTGAATATACATCTTGATGGTTGAAATTCCAAAAATTTAATGTTTAATGATAAAATATTAAAGGTATTATACAACCATTAACCATATATATGGATATGGGACCGAATAAACATGGATTCAGTTTTTGTTTTTACTTAGCCATCCAAATTCCATAATAAAATTTGTTTTATAGATGATCTATTCATATAGTCTTAATTTTCATTTCAATTAGAGGTTTTTTTCTATTAATCAACATGTAAAAATATACCTAAATGAATTTGTAAGGATTCATGTTGTACACCTCCCAATTGTATTGGATTATGATTAAAGGAATACCTCAATTCTTGGGAAAATGTATCATTAAGAATTAGATATAGTTCTCAGATTCAACATGGTATATCATCCCCATGAATTATGGTGTAGTGCCCTGACTAATTTTTCCACCAAACAGTACTCATGGAGGGTTGGCCAATAGGCCTTAAGCACAGCTCCCTATACACCAATGGCTTATAATTAGAGTCAAGGGTGGAAAGAGGTGATATTGGAGACTATATACCTTCTTTTGGTGATAATATTATTGGTATAAAGATAAATATAATAGCAGATAAAATAATATAAACAATAGGACCAATAACACATAACAATGGATGTTCATTGAAGGAGTATAAATAAAGGAAAATAAATCAATGAAAAAAAATTATAACAAAACACCTTATTTATAAAAACATGCATTTAAAAATAGGTCATACATTACAATAATAAAATAGGTCTCCTATAGAAGACATCATTACATTCATATAAAATAAATGATAGTTCCAAATGAGAAATCTAGATATTTTAAGAGCCTCCAAGGATCCTTAATATAAATCCCATAAAAAATGTACCACATGTTCAACAGGTCTAACACTTAATCATGAACCTCTAAATGATATTAGACTCTTTAAATCTAAATGTGTCCTAAGGGGCATGTGTAGGCTATGAGAATAAATGTTAGAAGAACACTAAAAAAAGGTTACAGTATTACATCCATAATAATGTAGGTTTATAATAAAAAACAATAAGGCACTGAAAAATGTATAAATGAATACCCTTTTCTCATTTTCTCAACAACCATAAGGAAGAGATCTCATGAACTGGATAGTGTTGGTATACCATATGACCGTAGTTATATATATGGAATATAAGGACATATAATCGTATATGTATATATAATAAAGATAATCCATAAAATAAATCCCAAGGTAACCCCTGATAGGAAACCAACAAGAGTGCCCTCTTTCCCCTTCTATAAATGTATCACCAACACCTCTTTCATAATGAAACTTCCCATGTCATAATCAAATACCCTATGTTTGAAAGGTATTCCCAAAGAAGTACCTGGTCCTTGGGACCTTAGTTCCGAAAATACCCATTAGTTAGAATCCTGGCCTCAGAGGAACAATGATTTTTATCCTCCATGTAATAAAAAATACTATCTCAACAGCCAATGTACAGAAGAAAATTCATATCCATCCACCTAACGAATCCTGGACCAACAACCCTAATAATTGGTGAGCCTCAGCCCCCAATTGATGGTCTCAACACCATCAACATATTTTTCATCACCATCCACCAAAATTTCTATAACAAGCACCTCGAACAGAAATGTTGGTCAAACCCATCCTAAGACACAAAACATTGAGAGATCTACACACTTATGTGTTCAAAAAACACCTCATTATCTAAGTCTTATCTATATGAATATGACTCCAACAACACGTAAACAAACCACAGTGAGTAAAAATAGAAAACATAGTACCCAATACAAATACATTACCACCACTTTATCCTATGAAAATTTCTTTCAAGATCTACTTTCATCACTATCTGAATTCACCTAATCCATACTCTAATCCAAAGGATCTCATCACCTCAATCCAATAACCATGTAACCAAACATGGTGATCAGATTAAACCTAATATACTTGATCCAAGCCCATTTAAAAAATAGTTTTCCTCAATCTAGGTAGTCCAAAATAACCTCAATCCTTAGGACATGCATAACAAATTCTCATGAAACCACACTAGAAACAAATATATATATTAATTTAATTTCAATAACCCACCCTGCCTAACCATCTCAAATGGTGCAGTCCTCTAATATAAATCAATCATTTTTAGTAAAGAAAGACTATGCCCATAGAAATATCATGTGATCAATTAATTAGATTAAAGATAGTCATTAAATTATAAGGGTCCCTCTTAGGAAACCCAATGACACTCCAAATAAAATACCCCCTGAAACACAATAAAATCAAAGATAAATATATACACAACCTATATCATAGTAGTAGTCTCTTATTCAAATGAAATCGACCTCTAACTAAATGGAAACCATAAGAAATTTGAGTTTTATGAAAATTCATTGAAAATAGGGTAAAATATTTCAAATTGATTTGGAGCTCTATATGGATAGAGAAGAGATAAATAGAATATAGAAAATTGAAGGTTTGAATGAGATGAATCCATATCAAGAAACAAATTGATGATCTGAGTTCAGATGGAAGGATTGGCTCAATACCTAGTTTGGAGGAAGAAAATGGGAATCCCCTAATATGAGTGTTGATTGGAGGTGGATGAAGGAGGAAACCCATATTAAAGAGGGAAGAAAATTATAGTATTTTAACACAAAATAAGGCCATAAATAGTTTTGAAACATGGTTTGGCTATCAATGCCCTGAAAATGTCGTTCCATTTACCATTGAGAGACATTGACATGTGATAGGTGCACAATTTTTTCAACCATGTGAAAACTATGCTTGAATCCGATGCTAAAAACTGAATAATTAATATCAAACCCATGAAACCCTCATTAAAGGTTCGTCAAACTATTTCCAAAAACACTGTAAGGATTCATATTCTCTTATGGGAGGTGAAAATTTTGTTAAAAACATGTTCCTCTATATTTTTAGTCTAAAAAATTCTTTTTTCATCCAACTCACCTGATATCCACTCAAAATACCAAGGTACATTACATGAAATAAAAAACATCTGTAATTAAGTACATGGTTCAAATAAACTATTGTAATTATTTTCTGATGATTTAGAAGAAATGTGGTCATCTCACCGAAGTCAAAAATTCAAATTTACAGTGAAATGAATCCATTAAAAAAAACAAGGATATTACAATATCCCAAAATTAACATATCTCTTCCATGAGGTATAAATCATTACTTAGAGATAGTACTGAACATACCATCATATTTAAAATATACCTCATCTACCTAGATCACCATGTCCAAAATAAACTCCCCTTGAGGTGATCCTCACCCTAAAATATACTAATCCAATGTATTTCTGACCCAAAATTCAAAATTATGATGGTCCAGCAACCACAAATGGATTAAAAATACATCCTTTGATGAAAATTTTCTCTATCATGTCATCAATAATTAAAATAAGTTCATTGTAACATCCTACCCCCCTTATGTTCTTCCACTCAATAAACTCCCTCCTTGTACCCATTAATCACATGGAATCTATGATCTCCCACATATTAATAGATTCCAAAAGGCCATATATATCAAAATATTCACATACTAAACATCCATCACACACACACACACAGATATATATATATTCATTCCAAAAAGACATGATGCCTATGTTCCTACAATAAAACATGCATCCCATCAATTCCTAGATTCCAACACTCCTAAAATAAAACCTACTACACATCGATGCTAATAAATAATCCCAGAAAAATAATCCACATATATATATATATATATATTACACATTAAAGTCGATTCCAACTTATTAAATAATGTCTAGTTATTCCTAAAAAAATCACATGCACCATGTTTACCAATCACCAGACATGCCTAAATAGGTCCATGCCAAAAAATAAGTAAAACCTGGTCACACCCAATAATTAAATATAAATTTAGTTATCTCCCCTAGATAATATGAACCTAGAAGCACCACTTTTTGAACATGTCTTGATGATAGACTATATATATCTTGGGTATCATGTGAATCCACACCAGCTACCTGACACTAACCATAATGTTTTGTCCCACTGTCTCTTCTAGGATCTATGCATGATGATAGATCCCTATTACCAACTCCTTGTACCACTCCCGATATGACATAGTTTCCCTAATTCTGTCTCAGTTATTGGATGTTGGATTTCCAAGAAGGCTTCAGGTAGAACCTTTAGAGATTCACAACCAAGATAAAAGTATTTATATTTTTTGATAATCAATCACATAATGTCCAAAAATTTCCTAAATTCCCACACTAGAGGCACACCATTGTTGACCCAATCCTTAGTGATCTATATGAGTCTCTAGAAATAATTCACTACTGACACACCTAATAGCCTCATTTCCATCTGCCTGAATCATCACCGCTGAAATCAATTGACAACATCTCCTAACGTGAGTATTATCAATCAATTAAATTATCACAGGCTATCAGATCCTGATTGAAAACCTATAATAATGAGGATAACATGATTATTTTTACCTACACCACAGTGGCATGCTATAAACTATCCTTGATATGCCTCACTCTTGAAGTGTCATCACCCAACTTATCATGTGCGAAATGAGGAAGGTATGTGAAATAGGACACAAAATCCATGATAGACTTGAATACTAATTAGAGGTTCCAGAACACCAATGTACTCTCTAACCTCATCTTATTTGGGAAGAAATGATCAACGAACCTAGGCTCTAAACCCTTCCAATCTAGTCCCATGATTTTTCCTAATTGTACCTGTATATCCCACCAATTCGTTGAAGATCCATTATTAATATAAATATAATGATTCACCCTCTACCCTAGGGGTGTCTCAATAAGGTTAATGATGGTCTACACTACATTAATCAAGTTATATACCACTTATGGTCCTCACTCACCTTGATATAGCGGTGGGTGTAGCGATAGGAACTTTCGATTCAGATAGTCATCAATGCACTTTCTCCATGATCTCCTAATCCAATCCCATAGATGTTAAGAACCATAATCTCTCTATGAATTTTTCATTCCATATCCCAAAATATTCAATATCATTGGATGACCCTCTAGTACTGAAGGCTACATGTATGGATCATGAAAAAAATGGCCCTCTGGGGCCTCATCCCATCCCCAAGGGTCTCCACTTGTACACGATACTATGGTACCATATCACTTCCATCCTGATACTACAACATAGTCCATCTAGGATCCATCCCACTCAATAGAAATATCATGTAAAATTATGAAAATAACACACACACATATATATAACACCAATTTGGAAATCTATAATAATCAGTGTAAACTCACCACCCATGCACATTCCCATCAAAAACATGACCAACAAAATCCAGCCTTAGGGCCCCATAGACACCCTTACCATACCTTCTTATCACATATAAATATAACCGCATTCCCCACAACCTACCCATATCATAGTTAGGCATCATATATAAATCAGAGGTAGCTGAGTAGAATACAACCAAAGAGGATACAGAGGGAAGAAAATGTCTATCTTATTTGTTAACACTTTAAAAAACTCTCAGCCTATCATCATAAATGTCTACTTGTATCTGATCCAAGAAGATACATATTTATTGCATATCACGTAGAATAAAAATCATATTCCATTTTCACCAAATTATTTGGATGGATGAGTAGAATTGTACAAATGATAGGCTATGTAGGAAAACACTATTTAGATTCTTTATTTGACACTTTAAACAACCCAACCCCTCTTAAGAAAAATCCAAGTTCCAAATGAAAATACAAATAAATTAATCACGGGAATATATATATATACCATTCATCTTATTTACCTACCATGAAACCATAAATAATCGACCTTTTTCATATCATGATAAGAGTTTATATTTCCCCCTTACTATATCGGGTTGAGGGTCACAAATCAAAATTGATAAAAATAAAAACCACATTCCACAATCAAGGTGGAAATCATATAAATTGAAAAATAACATACCAGAACATCAATTTCACATCTATGGAAACACGGTCTCTCCCCGATGCAAAGGGCTATAGGCACTAAAAATATGGTTTAATCCATATTCTAACTACCTTATAGTCTCTGTTATACCATATCCAAAATAATAATACCCCAAAAAGGAAAAATAAACAAATATGATACAATTTGTGTTACCCCAAACTATTTTTCCACATAAATAGTTCTTAGCGATATTTGGATACATGGACTTAGGCATGCATCATGATATGCCAATGGCTTCCAACTACCAGTGAGGGAGTAAATAGATGATTTTGGTATATCTATACCCTCTGGTGGTGATAAATATAATGTTATGTATATAAATATAGAATTTGAAGAAAGGATATAAGAAACTGGATTGGTAACCCACAATAGTAGAAGCATAATGAAGTAACAATAGTAATGAATAATAAATCCGAACATAAAATGTGTACAATAAAACACTATTTTTAGCTAAACATTCATATAGAACTGTCAGATGATAAAATAAGAAAAAAGGGTTAGCCATGGATGAAATCAATTCATACATATAATATGCATTTTCATGCAAAAATTAAACTATATATAATAAATGAACCCCCAAGGTCCCTTGCCACTAATAACATGGTAAATGACCAACATGTTCATTAAGATCATGCTCATGAACACGAACCCTTTCTTAGCTAAAGAATCATGAATGATATATGCATCTTGAGGGGCCCATATAGTGTGTGATAATAAATCTCAGTAGGCCACCACCTCTGTGTTCCTATCCAATATCCCTAATAATGTAGGTATATACTAAAAAATAATATGGTGTTGCATTATGTATAAATAAATACCAACATTCCTTATGCTCAACATACACAAGGAGAAGATCACCTACTTCATCCAACGTCCTTACACCTCATGTCATCTATTACATATATGGAATATAGTAACATGTCTAAATAAATGTAACTTCAATGTTCGTGATCCTTATCATAAATCCCAACGAATCCCCTAAAGAGTAATAAGCTAGAGATTCCTCAAGAATCTCTTGTAGATATTTCACCAAAACCTTATGTCAGAAAACACCTCCCTTATCACAATATAATAAATAGAGTCCCAAAGGCATGGACAAATAGTAACTAGTCTCTCATAATTAAGCTCAAAAAATCATCATTAGTTTGAAGCCAAATGTTAGTGGCGTAGTGATGTCTATCCTACAAGTAGTAAACACCATCAGATCTACAACCGACGTCCTGAGGAATGGTGATATCCACCCCCCCCCACCCAAATAAACCCAAAACCAATAGACACAATATTTAGTAAGTGTTATCCCAAAAAATGGTTTCAACACAGTCAATCGATTGTCCATAACCTCCCTCATATATTTTTACGACAAGCACCTCCAACCTCACTGATGGCCAACACCATCCTAATTCACAACTAACAGAGACCTCTAACCACGTGAGTGGTCAAAACCACTTCATCATATGATTCTTATATTTGTACGAAGGACTCCTACAGAATTCATTCCTATGATGGTGAGGACAAACCACCAACATTGTACCTAATGCTCATCAATTTAAACCTCATTCCCCTATGACCATCTTAGTCAGTTGTGATTGTCATCAATATCTCATGTCATCTGGGACATGCCCCAATCCTGATGATTTAATCACCTATATTTGATGACCATGTCACCCAACTTGAAGATCATTATCACCCCATGTTACCAGATCCAATATTATCTTAATTTAGATGTCTTCATAGTGTAGGTGTCTAAACACCACCATAATCCATGGGCCATTCTCGACACATTCTTAGGGAACCTTCCTATGAAAAATAAATATAATTCAGTTTTATTTAGGTAACCCACCCCATCTAAACTTCCCATATGGTGAAATACTCCATCTCAAAATTTCCATTTTTGTACTGGAGGATACTTCCAAAAGAATTATCATGTGATCAATTTAATAATTAAAAGGTAAGAATCAAATTATTAGGTTCTCTTTCAGAGACCATAATGACACACTCAAGAATGAAACTACAAAAAAACCATAAAATCAACTAGAATTTAAATAAATAAAAATATCAAACTATTATGTCCTCTCTCATATGATATTATACAGTAAAATAAAATGAAATTAAAGAATTTGGTGTTTACGATGAACACCATTAAAATAGTGCAAAATGGATCACGTAGATTTATCTCTCTATATGGTGGGGTGAAATATAAATAGAACATTATGGATTGAAGGTATTACATAGAAGAATCCATAGAAACTAATAAACTGACTATTAAATTATGCACAGAAGGATTGGATCAAATCCTAGGTGGAGGAAAGAAGATGGAAAGCCCCTACTGTGCACATGGAATGATTGAATAGGTGGAGGAAAAAATAATAAGGATGGATGAAATTTAAGTATTTTCACACACTATAATAACCAAGAAAACTTGGCCATATTCTCTTCCTAACCATGAGATAATTGTGTATTTCCCTCCACCTACGAACCACACCCACATGGTAGAGGCGCATGGTCTGCCAAATCATGTGCAAACCATGCGTGAAGCATCTACAAAAAATTAAAGAACACCCATCATAGATGTGTACACCATCTTATATTGTTTTTCAAACTATTCCTAGTGAAACTGGAAGGACACAATGTTTCTCCTAGGTGTCAAAAAGGTATGTTCAATCAATGTTCCACTATTCAGGAAACTTGAAAATGATGGTTGGTTGGAATCCGTTACACCTAAAGCACACAATAAAATAATAAGAACATGCCAAGAATTAAAACACATCTAAAAAGGAATTCTGTTATAGAAACTATTAAAATTATGTTCTGTTTATCAAAAATAAATATGGCTTTCTTGCCAAAGTCAATAATTCAAATTAACCAGGAAAACAAACAATTCCAAGAAAATCTAGAACATTACAGACGGTTATTTTCTATAGATCATTCATACTCTAAAAGATATGCTGATTTCCTTTAGAATGGAATAAGAAATACATTGGGATAAAGACCTTATTATAAAAAATTTCACATATAAGATATATTTAAATTATATCATTCAAATGGAACTTTATGAGGATCTCTATGGCAGGAAGTGTATAACTCCAACATGTTGAGAAGGTGTTTTATAGGATTAGTTGTGGGAACTAGATATTTATCAATAAATAGAAGAATGTATATAAATCATTAATTAACACATCAAAAATAAACATAGATGAAAGAAGATATATAATGAAAATATTCATTGATATTTATAGTTTTTAGTTTTAAATAAAATATTCCATTGAATAATAACATAGAAAAAGATTATGAGATCTAGGAAGAAGATAATTTCAATTTCTAGTTAAAATGGCCCCTAAAAACTCTAGACAGTAAGGGGATGTTATCATATCACAGTGAACTACAATAGAAACAATTCTACATGCTATATGTGTTTCTTTTATGTTTTTTGAGGATGTACATTCTATAACCTTCGCATGTATTAAACTCAAATGTCAAAATACTGGAACAAGAACTACCTTACATGGAACAATCAACAGAATTTTGGGATCATAGAGACAAATTATAATAAAATTAGACTACTCACTTGGTTATTGTTTTATAGAAAAATAAAATTATTGCGGAAGCAATGAGGTAGCCTAAATATATAATGAAGTGGAAGTATTAAATTATTTTAATTTTTGTAAAAAATTTAAAGGGTGAAACTCTATTTCCGGGGGAATGTGACAACCCCTGATTTTACTATGTATTTCCCTTATAGAGAATACTATATTGAATAACATGTTTCATATGAAGTACTGAAAAAATGAAAAATGATATATTTTTCTGATTTAAATTAATATAATTCATGATAAAGAATAAAACATTATGATAATAAATTATTAAATATCATTAATAGGAGTATTAGTGGAAGAAATATGTATGTATAAAAAATACCATGAACCTTAAATCTAAATCCTAATAGTTTTGTATCATGATCATAACCTTAATTGAAACTGTAGGAAACAAACTTTAGAAATACAATAATCGTGTTCAGTGAAAAGTAAAAATGATGAATTATGTTAGTCATGTTTGAATGACTAAAAATTAAAATGTAATATGACTATTTCATATAATATTTCTAGATATATGGTTGTTGATAATATGATCATTAGAAATATGGTCTTTGTATATATGGTTATTATGTCTGAAAATATCAAGTAGGCATAGTGATATTTTGTAATCATTAGAATAAAATGAAAATAACATAATTCAAAAATAATAATTTATACAAGAATGAAATAAAGAGATAAAATCTTGTTCATATACTTTATTATAAATATATATTTTTATGAGTAACATATTATTATTCTTACTATAGATTAAATTTTGAATTTATAAAATTTATAGAAATATTATAATAAATTTTTATTAATAAATTTTAATTATTAAATAAAAAATATTGAATTTAATAAGGATTTCATTATCAATATTGTACTTTAAAATAGATATTTTTGAGAGAAGTAAATGTAATGGGTTGAAATTTTTTATATCAATAAATTTAAATAATCACCTCTAAAGAATGAGTGAAATGTAATTTTTTGATTTATGATCAAATATATTGACACTTATTTAGTTATTAGTATATAATAAATAATATAAATAACATTTATGTGGTCAAAAGTCATTTTTAATAAAAAAATGAAATCTATATATGTTTCGCTTTCAATTAAAAGTTCAATATCATATTTTTAGACATCAAATAATATTAAACTGTGCTAATATTTCCAATTATATGGTTTAAATTATTTTAGGTGGCCATGTTCATTTATTATTCAGAAATTTTCTTTATTGAGGTAAAAATTGAGTTACAATGTTTGTGGTAAAAAATTGAAATTTTTTTATATTATTATGCTCGAAACATAAAATATCATGAAACCATTTCACAAGGATATTATATAGGGGATAAGTTTAACAAATCAAAATTTCATCTATGAAATTTACCATCATATAATTATATTATATAGTACAAAACACATACATCACAAAGAGAACATAAAAAACAATATTCTCATAAATTAAGAATGAAGTATGTGGTATTCATAGAAATTAAAAAACCTATATTGATAGAATAATAACCTTACTTTTTGAATAGTAATATGATAATTAGGAATATTAATTTATCCAATTGAATAAAAACTCCATCTATGAAGGTATAAATAAATTTATTCTTTCAGAAAAATTAAAATATGATATATTTATATAATTCTATAAGTAAATAAATGTTTTAAAAATGATAAATTAAATTTTGGTAATTTTTTGTAAAATATAAATGTATTTTTAAATTTTTTTAATCAATATAATTATTTTAGTTATATTTTATGATAAAATATACTAATAAATTAATAAATTTTGAATTATGAATATAATATAATCTTCTGAGACCGTAATTTATTTTTCAAAGTGTAATAAAATCGTGTTTCTTATTAAAATCATTATTATTTTATTAAATGTTGATTTTAATTAAAAATTTCATTTCTCATATTTATAAATATATTTTCGTAAATTGGAGTTCATTTTTGAAATCTACTAGTAATATAATGATTTGTGTGAATTTCTATGATTTTTCTAAAATAGTGTAATTTTTTACGAATAGTGAAATATAGTGATTTACAGTATTTAATAGTGTATACAAATAAATACGTTTTTGAGTCATGGTTTTATCATGGATTATTAATGTGACCATTACCTCAATTTGAAATACTCAAATTACTGTAATTAGTCACATTAATCAACAATATAGATTTATTTTTTTTCTTATCCCCCTAACATTCCCTTTCCAATGGCTTATGATAACTCTAGTGTCAAAAATATAACATAATGATATTGTTTTAAAGTAATATCCATTATAAAATTTATTATCCACTCATGTTATTCTACAAATAAAAACATCATCTATGGTGTGTCGATTCAACGCCTTAATGGATTATTGGTTTTTTGTTTTTCCTTACAGCCTTCATAATGGAAATACAATGTTTTTTATTTTTAATCCAAATAATAATATTGTATTAAAACATGTTTAATGTTATGTAATATGTATATGAATGTGATATAAAATAAAATTATAAAAGTTTTTTGTGATGATACAAAACAACCAAAATAAAATAATCATTTATCATTAATGTTTTATGTAATAAATCTACCTATTGGCAAAAAAATCATATATGGGAAATTTTAAATTTTTAGAATTGAATTAATACCACATAATTTAACTTTTGGAGAATTATCTAAATTTTAAAATAACTTCAATACATACTCACAAGAAAACTGAATTTCAAATCATGAAAGAAACACCCAAAAAATGAAAAAAATTAAACTCCATAACTCATTGAAATGACCATAAATGAACATAATAAAGTAACAATAAATAGAAAATATTTATAAAAGGTTATAAATTGATTATTTAATAGGTGTTATTTGATTATATTTTAAATTATGTGGATGTGTAGAACACTTTTATACATAAAGGGAATAGATCTGTCCAATCTCCCAAATTACATTTAGGTTACGCCTTCTCATACTTTAACAAAATTTAGTTTCTAATTGTTATTTTATAAAACTCAAATATTCTATATGTGTATACAATAAATATTAATTAATCTAAATTAACCAATATTTGATGATTAAATACATGTTTTATAGGGATTCATTATCAATTCTTTTTGAGATGCATTCCCGATTAAAGGAAACTTTCCAATTTCGTTCCCATTTTCAAGTACACTCCATAATCCGTTTTAACCCAGCAATAATTTTATAAAATCAAAATATTATATAATTCAAAACCATATATGTTTATTTATTTTTTATGTAATCAATTATTATTTTTTCCACATTAATGACTCTTATATATTTTCCCTTAAAATTCACTAATATGGATCATTTAAAATGTTTACAAACCACTAGTTTTTCCATGTTTTCATTTAAGTAGGATTTAGTTTATCACTATCTATTCTTATTTTCCCTTATTAATTTATATATACCATTGTAATCTATTATTTCATGTATGAATTTATCATAGGCACATTTTTTATGAATTATGACATAATTATGAATCCCCTTTCTTTCAACATATAGCCCTTATGATTATTCCATATGTTTCATATGACAACCCTACTTTTTATTATAACTTAAACCTAATTTATTACATAAAACATCACTTGATACAACAAAGAAGATCGAGCGGTTTTGGGTATTTGGGGCTTAGGATCAATGCATAAAAACATAAAACATGAAATACAACATCTTTATTGAAAACTTCTTTTATATGACCACTGCATTCTTTCGTACATAGCATTGCATTGGATAACCTGAGGACATGCATAAGAAAAGGGTGAGCTATAAAACCCAGTAAGGGAGTACTCATGGAATAACATGAGGAGTAAAATACTTGGTATACAATAGGAATATCAAGAGATAATAAGAGAAATATGAACATAAAGGCATGATAAAGAATGATAATCATAACATGGAAATGAGGGAAAGACACTTAACATGGAATTAGCATTAACCAAGGCTCATTGCACATGGAGCATGAGTAAATCCTCATTTCACATAAAGCATGAGTAAACCATAGTTTCACTTGAATTAGAATCAGTCAACACTCATTTCACATGATGTATCATGATACTATACTTTACCCAATGCATTGTAGCGCTATAAGGGAACACCCTTCTTAAACATTTCATTTCATGCATAAGTGTGCCACATGGATCAAAAAACATGGATTCATAAAACATAATAATGTATTCCAAAATAAAGGAATGTGGAATTAATACTTGAAACATTATAATAAATAAGTAAATGTGTATAAAGTTGAATACCCTTGATGGAGAAATGGTCATGGTATTCACTACACAATGGCATTGGCTTAGAAAATCAGTGCGATTTCAGCAGCGTAATGACGTGACATAAGAATTCATAAAAATGGTTGATGAGAGAGAAAGGGGGTCCTCATCTAATTTAAAGGTAATGTAAAGTAAGTATTTCATATAGATACATGTCCCAACAATTTCAATGGAATTTAGATTCATGATACAAAAGTATTGCTTGAATGTAAATGAGGAGAGAGAAGTTTCTTTCGGAATTTCAGTATAGTAACGAATGTACATGGGAGGCATTTAATGAGAGAGAAAGGGGTCTCCCATCATTAAAACAATAATACGTCAGTATGGGGGAGGTGCGAAACCATACCCTAACATTCACAATTGAAAATAAAATGGCAAAACAACTAAATTAAAATTGGAAAAAAGAGAAAGGAAGAAAAAACCCTTACTTGGAAGTGTGCTTCCAAAGGCTAGAGAGAGGCTTGTGAGTGGATTATTGGGAGCTTGGGGAACCTTGGGAGGATTCTAGAGAGAGTAGGGAAGAGGTTGGACGAACTCCAAAGGCTTTGAATGAGGAGGAAGTGGGAGCTTTGGTGGGTTTATATAGGAAAGGTGAGGGAATTCTTTATTATTTAGGTTTGGAACCCCTTATATTAAATTAATCCAAAACACAAACCATCCCACGGTTTTTGCCAATAATTTTTGGAAAAGGGAATAGGAAAATAATATTTTATAAGGCCAAGATCAGAACTTCTTAAAATATTATGGTTTCTTATGTGGAGGTGAGTCACACTCCCATGGAAATTAATTTAAAAAGACAAGGTGTTTAATAAGTCTTGAGGGGTCCATTAATTCTTTGAAAAGTAATCCAAACAAACCCAAAATCACATTATATTAATGTTAAAACATATATTGGACGAACACAAAGATTATAGTATTTTATTACATCACTATGAGGTCATTATGATGTCATAAAACACATTATATATTTAAATGGTATTTAATTTTTTCTCAAAAAATTTACTATCTGAGAAAATTATGAAAAATTCACCATTGGATAATTTCGACGTCCTAATTCCAAAAATAACATTTATTTTATCTAAATAATTTTCTAAATATGTTAATTTTCAATTTTAAAATAAAAACCGACAATTATAAAAAATTCAAGGGTTTTGACAAAAATGGCTTTCAAACCCTAATAAAAATTATAATTGCATTCATACAATTACATGATCATTTATGTATAATAAAATTAATCTAATAATAATAAAAATATTATTTTATTAAAATATTATTTAATTAAAAAATCCCTTAATTTATTAAAATAGATTTCTTAATTAAATAATAACTAAAAACACCATTTGTACTTTAAAAAATATTTACAATGTATCGATAATGACAAGAAATTATATTAATTATTATATAAAAATATAATGTACATGAACATAGTACTATTGATTAGTTACATAACCCCTTAAAACATCCAAATAATACCTAAGTGTAAGGTGTGTGATGGTGACAGACTCTTGGGGTTGCTCGGATGACATCGCTCGAGTGGTAATTTTTATCAACTTCCACTTATCCCGTAGACGGTCCCATTTGAGCTTGACATGGTGAAGCTCATCTTGGGCTTGGTCAAGAGCGAAGCCCAAATACTCCACCACTTTTACGACCTACGATAAATGGGCTTTGTATGGGGCAATTCTACTAGATGAGGCCATCACTTCATTTGTCTAAGTAAAATTGGATGTGTTAAAGCCCAATATTTATACTAATCATGTGATCAAAGTTCAATGACTATAAATGTAACAGTCACAATTCTTATCATAAAACCAAAGAAGTTGACATTTTATAAAAAAAATTTATTTAAAGATACATTTAATATGATCAAAGGGATTTTCCATTAATGAAAATTTGGGTCATTACAATATTCCCCCCTTAAGAAATTTCTCCCTCGAAATTTCTCATTTCCCACATTAAAATAGATGTGGGTAACTCAGCTTCATCACTTCCTCTAATTCCCAAGTTTCTTCTTCAAACTTTTGGTTTCTCTACAACACCTTGATGAGGGGCATTTTCTTATTTCGTAGAACTTTTTCTCTACGATCTAACATCTTCGCTGTTTGCTCCTCATAAGAAAGATCATCTTCTAATTGTACCACCTTAGAAGGGAGTACATGTGAAGGGTCCGGTATGTACTTCTTTAAGAGGGATACATGAAAGACATCATGTAGTTTGGCCACAGTAGGCAGAAGTGCTAGTCTAAAGGCCACAACACCAAAACGATCAAGATTCTCAAAGGGGACGATGTACCTTGGACTTAACTTCCCTTTCTTTCCAAACCTCATGACCTTCTTGCACGGAGATATGTGTAGAAAAACCATGTCTTCTACTTTAAACTCAAGTTCTCATCGCTGATTATCTATATAACTCTTATGTCGACTCTGGGCTGCCTTGATATACTGCTGAATGGTTTTCACCTTCTCCAGCATTTCCTCGACCATTTCTGGTCTAATTAGATTACCTTCACCGACCTCATCCCAACATTCCGGTGTTCTTCACCTTTTCCCATACAGGGCTTCATATGGTGCCATTTGGATGCTCATGTGGAAATAGTTATTATAAGAGAACTCAACCAGAAGAATGTGTTGATGCCATCCTCCTATAAAGTCCATTGAGAATGCTCTCAACATATCCTCAAGTGTTTGGATAGTCCGCTCAGATTGGCCATCCGTTTGAGGATGATAGGCCATACTAAAGTTCTTTTTAGTATTCAGAGCACGTTGAAGACTCTTCCAAAACTTAGAGGTGAATCTTGGATCTCGATCAGACACAATAGATAGTGGTACTCCATGAAACCTTACCACATCCCTGATATATATCTCTTCTAGTTGATCCAATGAGAAATTCTCCTAAATAGTAATGAAGTGTGAAGTCTTTATAAGACGATCCACAAAAAACCATATTGCATTGTCACCTTTGGATGTCCTCGGATGTCTGGTGACAAAGCACATGGTGATGTTTTCCAATTTCTATTCTGGTATGGGCAATGGTTACATCATCCCCTTAGAGTTCTGCCTATCTTCCTTCACTTGCTGACACAACAGGAACTTTGATGTATATAAAGAAATCTCATTCTTCATATTATCCCTCCAAAAGTTTTCTCGGAGATCTCGATACATCTTTGTGCTCCCTGGGTGAATAGAGAAATTTGATCTATGTGCATCATCCAAAAGTTCTTTCTTCATCTCCGGACTTGATGGAACACATAGTCTTTTCCCAAATAGCACAATTCCTTCTTCATTAACATTAAACTCCGAGGATTTCCCTTTTTCGATAGCTCCCACTTTTTCTTGAATTCCCACATCATCTTTTTGAGCATCCATTATCCTTTCTAAATGAGACAGTTGAGAAATCATTTATGAAGGGATTTATGATGTTCCCTTCTCTATTATTCCCATGTCCATCTTCATCAAGTCTAAGAAGATTGGATCCTTCTCAATTCTCATCATTGAGAGAATCGCTGGATCCTTTTTACTTATGGCATCTGCCACCTTGTTTGTTTTCCCAAGGTGGTAATGGATTGAACAGTCATAATTGTTGATGAGCACTATCCATCTTCTCTGGTGCATATTAATATCTTTCTGTGTGAATATATATTTAAGACTCTTGTGGTTAGTATGTATCTCACATTTATCTCCATAGAGATAATGCCGCCAGATTTTCAAGGCAAAGATCACCACCACCAACTCCAGATCATCTGTTGGATTGTTTTGTTCATGGATTTTCAACTGCCTTGAGGAATAGGATATCACTTTATCATTCTACATCATCACACAACCTAACCCCTTCTTTAAAGCATCAGTGAATACCACAAAAAGCTCCCCACTTGTGCGTAAAGTGAGCACGGGTGCAATGATAAGCCTCCTTTTCAACTCCTTAAAGATTTCTTTGCATTCATTACTCCAAGAAAACTTTACTCCCTTTTGAGTTAGCTTAGTAAGAGGGTTCGACAATCTAGTGAAATTTCTCACAAATTGTCGATAATATCTAGGTAACCCCAAGAAGCTATGGATATCTGTTACTGATGTTGGCCTCATCCATCCCTCAATTGCATCTGTTTTGGAAGGATCCGCAGATATCTGATTGCTTGTGATGATATGGCCCATGAATGAGACCTCCTTCAACCAGAACTCACACTTTCTGTACTTTTTATAGAGCTTATCCTTGCGCAAAGTCTCTATTATAGTTCTTAAATTCTCCTCATGATCCTCCTTGGTTTTGGATTATATTAGAATATCATCTATAAAGACTACCACAAATTTGTATAGGTAATCTCTAAAGACTCTATTCATCAATTCCATGATGATTTCTGGAGCATTGGTGAGTCCAAAAGGCATTACTATGAATTCATATTGCTTGTATCTTGTACGAAAATCAGTCTTGGGGATATCTTCCTTCTTCACCCTTACCTGATAATATCCCAACCGCAAATCTACCTTGGAGAAGAATTGTGATCCATGCAGCTGATCAAACAAGTCATCAATTCTTGGGAGAGGATACTTGTTCTTTATAGTGATTTTTTTAAGTTCACGATAATCGATGCAAATCCACATTGAACCATCCTTCTTCTTGACGAAGAGGACTGGTGCACCCCATAGTGAAGCACTAGGGAATCTAAACCCTTTATCCAGATTCTCTTATAGTTGTTTTTTCATCTCTTCAAGATCTACAACAACTATTCTATATGGAGTCTTGGATATTGGTAAAGCCCTGGGTATAAGTTCAATTGAGAATTCAACATCCCTTCTAAGTGGAAGACCAGGCAGTTCCTCGAGAAACACTTCATCGAATTCCCTCACAATAGGCATTTCTTCAGGGATGGTTTCTTCCTTTGACTCAATAATATGAGCCAGATACGCGTGCTCATAAGGCAGTAATATCCACGCTTGAGATGATGGAGCTAAAGGATACTCATATTCCTCCTTACACTTGTAAAGAATCGGGGGTCGATTCTCAATATGGAGTGTGATATCTCTCTCCCGAAAATTTATGTTGGCTCTATATAAGGAAAGGAAATCCATATCAAGAATTGCTTCAAATACTACCAGAGGGAGTTTGGCGAGGTTCACCGGGAAATTCAATCCACAGATTATAAAATGGTAGGACTTATATTCATGGGATGCAATGATTTCCCCATTTTCCGTACTCACCGACATAATCACTTCCATGATTTGTGGTGGTGCTGGAATTGTTCTACTAAACATTCGAGATATAAAAGAATGTGTAGAACCTTAATCAAAAAGTAAGATCAGTATTATTTAATGAATAACCAGCGTACATGTAACCACTTCGTTGCCGGGGTTCACTTCGGCAGAAGTGATGGAAAAATCTCTTCCTTGCATCCTTGGAGGTTATTGGTTGTCTGCGAAAACCCTTGGATTTGGGCAATAATTTGCAAAATTACTTGGTTCTTTTCATTTGTAGAATTTAACAACACGTCGAGGTTCGAACGGAGTGTTCCTCTCCTCTATCGTAGCCACGGGTCTTTCTTGCCAACAGTTAACAGCTAGGTTCCCTTCTCCACTACACCTGAAGCATTTCCTCGTCCCCTTAAGGCAATTTACAGGGTGCTTGTTTCCGCACATTTGGGAAGTGGGGTGCTGGATCTTCTTAGCACCATTGGATTTATCCATCGGCCCACCATCATTGAAGTCCACCTTATGCTTCTTATCCCCATGATACTCCTGTGATTCTCCGATCTCCATTTCGACCTTGAGGGAACATCCGACAATTTCCTCATAGCTGTCGATGTCACGGATCGCTAATGATTTCCGCAGGCTAGGCTTCAGCCCACCAAAAAAGTGGTCAACCATTCATTCGGAAGTAACAACAAAGCCGGAAGCGTATCAGGAAATCCTTGTAAATTTTTCCTCGTACGCTTCAACATATTATTTGTCTTTTTTTAGGGAAAGGAAGTCCCTTTCCATCTTAAGCCGGAGGGTGCGCGGAAAATATTTACCGAAAAACATCTTCCAGAAATACTTCTACTCCAACGCCTTGATCTCCTCCTAAGGATTTGTATTTTTGATCAACTTCCACTATTGATCAGCTTCACCCTCCATAAAATATGCTTCCAGGAGAACCTTCTCTTATTCAGAACATTGAAGGACGGAGAAGATCTTTTCAATGGAGCTGATCCATTGTTCAGCGATCGTGGGATCGGATGATCCACTAAAAGTAGGAGGTCGTTGTCTCATGATGCTCTCGATAGAAACTTGTTCTTTCTTAGGGGGGTTTGGACGTTCCTCTTGACTCATGTTTCTATTCAATACTTGAGTTAGCTGAGAGAGAAGAATGACAAAGTTTGTGATTCCTGCTCCCATTGGATTGGGCATCTCATTAGTACAATCATCACACTAATCTTCACATCAGTTATTAGCCCGAGTCCTCCTATTACCGGCCATTGGCTGGAATAAAAGGAATTTTATGGGTAACACATAATGGTTAATACAAAGAAAAAAGTAGATGACTTATAAATAAACTTTCATTTCCTTAACTCATGAGTCTATAGTCTTCAATCTAGTCTTTTCATGATCTACTTTCTAACATATATTCTTAGGGAAATTTATTTAATTCCCTTAATAAGGGTTCATTCTAAGCTTGTGAATTTACCAAAGTATATCCCACAGGAGTGTCGTAACCAAGAGTGCATCAAGGCCCATTGTCGTGCACCAGTTCCCATTCGAGTCTAGCTCAAAGCGGTGTTTTCGGGTTTTACCCATAGGATACATCTGTTCTAGAGCCACCTCTACCTGCTCGTATCCAGATAGGGATGTATTTGTCTGATAAACCACTTACTCAATACTCACCAAAACTTAGGGACATTTTTATTATACTTAGTCTTGTATCTAAGGCTTTACTAGGGTTTTCTAATCCTAATTCCAAAAATAACCAAACCTATCCTTTGATACCAACTATAACAACCATACTTTTTATTACAACTTAAACATGATTTATTACATAAAAAATCACTTGATACAATATAGAAGATCGAGATGTTTAGTGTCTTTAGAGATTAGGATCATTACATAAGATAATAAAACATGAAATACAACATCTTTATTGGAAACTTCCTTTACATGACCACTACATTCCTTCGTACTTAGCATTGCATGGGATAACCTGAGGACATGCATAAGAAAAGGGTGATCTATAAAGCCCAGTAAGGGAGTAAAAATGGAATAAAATGAAGAGTACAATACATGTTAGACAATAGTCATATCAATATAGCATAATAAAAACATGAACATAAAGGAATGATAAAGCATGATAATCATAACATGGAAATGTGGCAATAACACTTAACATGGAATTAGCATGAGCGAAGTCTCATTGCACATGCAGCATGAGTAAATCCTCATTGTACATAAACCACGAGTAATACCTCGTTTCACTTGAATTAGCATGAGTCAAAACGCATTTCACATGATGTATCATGATACTATACTTTACCCAATGCAATGGAGCGCTATAAGGGCACACCCTTCTTAAGCATTTCATTTCATTCATAAGTGTGCCACATGGATCATAAAACATGGATTCATAAAACAGAATCATTTATTCCATGATAAAGGAATGTGGAATTCATAAACGAAATTTATAATCAATATGTAAATGTGTATAAAGTTGAATAACATTGATAAATAAATGGTCATGGTATTCACTACACATTGGCATTGGCGTAGAAAATCGGTGTTTTTTCTGCAACGTAACGACGTGATATAAGAATTCATAAAAACGGTTGATGAGAGAGAATGGGGTTCCTCAACATATTTACATGTAATGGACAGTAAGGAGGTCATATAGATACATGTCCCAACAATTTTAATGGAATTTAGATTCATGATACAAAAGTATTGCTTGAATGTAAATGAGGAGAGAGAAGTTCCTTTCGGAATTTCGGCATAGTAACGGGTGTACATGGGAGGAATTTAATGAGAGAGAAAGGGGTATCCCATCATTCAATAAATAAGAGGGAAGTATGGGGGAGGTGCAAAACCATCCCCAATGTAACACCCCAAGCTTCTACGGTACGTTTCCCTTTGAATAATGCGATAGCGTGTGTTGTACGCAACCTCGAGTTCTAACACACACCACAACTAATTAAACTAGCCGTTGTGAATAGTTATACCTACTTTTTGAAATCATATATATTTTATATTTCAAAATGGACTTCATTTTTGGATTCGGAATATCGAAATTATCCTAGGGTGAAATTTTGGTACTTTTCGGATAACTTTTATATTTTGATGAATAGTGAAAATTACTAAATTTTAATTAAAAACAACTTTTTTAATCAAAATAATCAATAGTGATAAATTATGAATTTGAGTGGTTTTAAAGTATATTTAGAATATATTTTTACCATTTAATATAATGTTGGTCATTGGACATAATTTTACAATTAAACCGAACATAAACAAGTGTCAATCTTTTGATAGTTATTATCTCTTAAAAACACGCTTTTTGTTTTGACAGCGGGAATTAATTTTAAATTAATTTCTGCCACTTCTGTGTTTTGAATTTAGGAAAATGGATTCCATATTTGGAATCAGGATGTTCAAATTGTGTAAATAGGTAACTTTTATTTTTAGACATTTTGAATAATTACTGCGGTAAATATTTTATTTACCATGGTTAAGGGTAAATCCGGTAAATAAGGGTTAAAAAAATAATATTATAATAATACTAATTTACCCTAAAAACGTGTCTTAACCCTATTGGTTGATATATTGTCGACCATGGACATCTTTGTGTCAATTTTGGGACCCCATGGATCCACTTGTAAGTGATAATGACACTTTATTTTAATTTAGTTAAAATGAATACAAAAATGACACAAGCATATATCTTTTAGAACAACAATTTTTACATAGGGTTATATATGTTGGATTTTAGATTATAAATACTCATTAGAAAGATAAAAAGCTTTCCTACATAATGATATTTTATTTATAATTTTTAGACATTAAATAATTTATTTTATTTATGACACAATGATGATGCAGTAATTACTATAATAGTGAAAAATTAAAATAATTGATATTATAAATACCCAAATAAATATAATATGAAACTTTTAATGAATTAAGCTAATTTTATAGGATACTATGATATATTAGTATTGATTTAATTGACTTTGTTCGAAGTAATCAATCTGTTATGAGTTTCACAAAAATCAACAATTGAATAGTGTCAAAATTGACATAAAAGAGTTCTTAAAACAAATATTATATTATTAATTGATATTAAATTCCTAAAAATCTAAGGTTCGGCCAAGAGACTTATATCATGATAGGTTCATCATTAATGGACCACTTGGGGGTCTCTTGTATGTATATGGTAAGTTTATTAACCATATTATATAAAAATACAAAGAGACATTGTAAAAGTGAAACTAATTAACTTAGAGTTAATACTTAAAGTTAAGGTTAATATAAGTACCCAAACCTGTCTAAATTCTATTGGTTGAGTGGTTTTCGACCTATCCCCACCTTAAACTTTGAATAATAAGCTTTGGAGCCATTAGAAACCGAATATGAATTTATTATAAATTAATATTTCTAGCTTTTCCAAAGGTGCCCCTCACCCCTCTTATAAAAGGGCATTCCTCCTTCTCATTTCTTCACACCTTCAAAGCCTTTTGGTTCGGCCAAACACTGCCCAAATAATCTCCCAACATCCCTCACTACAACCTAGAGGCCTTAGTTTGATCAGAAAGCCAACCTAAGGAGCCCTTTTGGTCAAATCAAAAGGAAGAACCCGAAGAAGAGGTAATGATTTCACCACCCTTTTCTAAGTTCATTTCTTCTTCCACTTCTTCTTCCTTTGTTCTTACCATTCTAAAATAATAACTCCAGTATCTCACATATACTGTGATGTTATTATAAGTATGGTACAACCATATTCAGTATTCTATCCACCCTTTGAATAACATGTCACCATACGTGCGTACGTACGGCTTACCGTCTCCACGCCGTGGTGTAATTGTTATTCAATATAATATTATTTGGATGGGTATAATAATGATGTGTAACTCATGTAAATAATAAATATAACATGTTAATGATTCTGTATATATGATATACCATTCATTTATATAATATTTTAATATCAAAATAATGATATTGTCGCTCGTGCGTACGTACGGACTACCGTCTCCACGAACGCGATGAGATTCATTCTCCATCGTATCCATTCAAGTATAATTATCATTTAATGATTTAAAAATGATGTTTAAGGACTTGATATCATTCTGGATATGAATAAGATACAACAAACATGACTTATGTAACAAAACATATAAAAGAAAATGAGTAAGTTAACACCCGAAACGAAGATAATTCTAAGATATTATTAACAAATCAATGTTAAAAGATCATATATGATATCATATTAATATATATGATTCTTGTATAATTTAATAACAATTATTTCACCATTATACAGGAGGTTAACCTACCCCAACCAAGGAAAAGTACAAGGTAAGGGTTATTTCACAATCTCTTCATTATCCGAGGTTGTATTATACGTAATAATCTACTGGGATATCTTTATCATCCACATCCATGTTTCTTAAAAATGTATTTCAAAACATTTTTACTATTTACAAGAATATGGGTTAAAGTCATTTATACCCTTGTTTGACTTTTTATAAGAGGTTTATAAAGGAATCTTTCCGTCGTTTTCAAAACAAGGTCCTTTTTAACCTTTTCGACAGAATTGAGGTAAGAATGTTTTTTAACTTATACGGCGGGTGCGGTTATTTTACGCCGCTATAAAATCTTCAAAGCTTTCCTTACAAGCTTATAAGAATATTTTCAAAGAAAATGTTTTATTTTATATGGATCTTAAATGATTTCAAAATAAAAGGAGATATTTCTTTAAAAAGAATTTTGATTTCATCTACGTCAACATCCTTTGATGGATTTTAAGATTATTTGAAGTTGATTTATTATGATACAAAACTTCTATATTGTATTGAAGGTTTTGTGATATGTTTGACTATGGATGTGCTATTTTTATACCATTCATAGTTTATGGTGAAATTATTGACATTTCGTATGCTAGTTTTAATACGAATGTTTATGTTATGTTTAAACCTTTTCATATGGGAATGCATTGGACTTAATAAGTGACGGGTGGAGCCCGCTATAGCTCCTCGATGCATCGGTAGGTCTCATGAGACAAACTAGTGTCTTGGAACAAGGCCTTGACAAAATCTTATTTGTAGTCTTGGCACGAGGCCTTGGCTATGTGGTTATGATAGTCTGGCATTATGCATTCCAACATTATGAAAGTGGTTATTGATTTTTCATGTGATTATTCGATTAGTAGAATATCCATGTGAACAAGTAAATGGCATTATTTCATTTTACTTTTGCCATACTATGTTGAAGTTCAAGTTTAAAAGGCTTTTGTTTTAGTAATTCATTGCCTTAAATGTTTACGCTTATTTTGAATGTTCCGCTATATTGTTATCCTTACTGGGCATTTGAGCTCACCCCTTTTCTATGTTTTATTTTTCCCAGGTAGTGAAGAAGTAAATTATGATTGACATGCAGGGACATTATGAGGGGTTAATAGTGTGGATATGAAGACTTTGTTGTTGTAGTAGTTTTTCACTTTGAAATGTAATGTAAAACTTTATGATTATATCTAGTGTTTCCAAGGCTACTAAACCAATCGGTCTTTCGAGATTTGATCTTTCTTGTGATCATGCCAATGTTACGAAGTAATGCACCGACTCTGGGTAACTAGGGTCGGGGCGTTACAGTTGGTATCAGAGGAAGTTTACTACAAACCTTGGAAGCTAGATTTAGATAAACTCTGATTAGAGCACATAGACCTAAGATGAACTTTGAGGATTAGTATAGAAGAACTTCCTAGAATTTTGGTATTGTAGAGACTTTGTGAGTTTTCCGAGCAATACATCCCTGTCTGGATACGAGCAGGTAGAGGCGGCTCTGACACAGATGTACCTAGGGGTAAAACCCGAAAACACCGCTTTGAGCTAGACTCGAACGGGAACTGGTGCACGACAACGGGCCTTGCTGCACTCTTGGTTACGACACTCCCGGGGGATATGCTTAGGATAACTCTCACTTTCTTTACAAATCATTATGAAGGGTTTATGAGTATATACTTCCTCAAAGAAAACATATTTATGATTATGGATTATATCCATAGATAGTTCAATTTATGTTTAGTGTTTTATAAGTATGGGATTATTTATTTTGATGCATAAACTGATCTAGTTTATGCCATTTTTTTAGAAATGGCGCCTAGTGGAAGAAATGGAAACCGTATCAATGCACGCACTCCATGTTGGGATTGCCCTCCTGCTCAAGATAATTATAGTGGGGCTGGTGATGCAATTGGTGCTGATCAGCTAATCACCGTACTGGGACAACTTACTCAGGTTATGAATAATAACCTTACCCGTATGGAGCACCCTGATCCGCAGCGTGGAGGATCAATGTTAGATCGATTCATGAGACAACAACCACCAACGTTCAATGGGAGTACAAATCCCTTAGTAGCTGAGCAATGGATATTTTCCCTAGAGAAAATATTTCAGGCTTTGGGGAGTAGTGAAAGGGAAAAAGTTACCATGGCAGTTTACCGCCTCACTGGAGATGCTGATCAATGGTGGTCATTGATTCAAAACATGAAGGAAGATGATGAAGTATCAAACATGGAATGAAGGGAGTTCAAAGATCTGTTTTTAGAAAAATACTTTCCTCGCGACCATCGAGCAGATATGGAAAGACAATTTCTGAGTCTGAGACAAAAGGAGGATGAGAATGTCACAAAGTATGAGGCTAACTTTACAAGGTTAGCGAGGTATGCTGGAGATTATATTCGCAACCCAAGAAGTAAGATTGATCGTTTCTTTGATGGGTTAAAACCATTTCTCCGTCGAGCATTAGTCTCACAATCCTTTTCATCGTACGAAGACATTGTATCATGTGCTATCAAGACCGAAAAAGAATTCTCTAAGTCTTATGACTTTAAAGCGAAGCAAGAGAAGAAGAGACCTTCTGATCAATCTGGGAATGGAAATAAGGGGAAGAAGGGAAAGTTTGAATATCCATCTTGTGGTAAATGCGGGAAGAAACATCCTGGTACTTTCTTGAAGAGAATGGGAGTCTGTTACAAGTGTGGTGAAAAAGGCCACCAAGCTCATGATTGCAAGGGGAAGAAGGAAGCTACCAACGTTCAGTGCTTCAATTGCAGGGAGATGGGGCATTATGCAAATGCATGTCCTAAGCGTCAGGAGAACTTACCTCAGAAAAGGCCAAGGGATCAAGGCCAGGCTTATGCTATCACTACTGCTGAGGTAGAAACTCCGAAAGACGTGGTGGCAGGTAATTTAATGGTTTCCTCAAGTTTAGCAAATGCATTATTTGATTCTGGATCATCGCATTGTTTCATATCTTCCCAGTTTGCTAAGAAAATTAGATATTTCCAATTTGATTTAATAAGGGAGTTGTCAGTTAAAACTCCTAAGGGAAGTATCGTTGCAACAAAGTTTTGTGAATCAGTCCCCATTAGAGCACATAAATTTTCATTATCTGCTGATCTCATCGTCATAACTATGATTGAGTTTGATATAATCCTCGGTATGGACTGGCTTTCGGACTATGATGCGAAGATTTATTGTAAGAAGAAAGAGGTTACGATTCTTGATGATAATGATAAGGAACACCTTATTTTTAGAGCAGAATCGTCACCACCTAATTCTTATTTAGATCCACCCCCAGTAGTTCAACTTAATTCAATTATTGGGGAGGAAGATAATGAAATAACTGTCGGTGAGGAAAGGAATGTTCAAATAGAGGATGTACCTGTTGTGAAAGAATTTGTAGATGTATTTCCGGAAGATTTACCTGGACATCCTCCAGAATGAGAAGTTGAGTTTTCTATTGATTTGATTCCTGGATCAAGGCCTATATCGAAGACCCCTTATAGAATGGCCACTGTAGAGTTAGTCGAACTAAAGAAACAACTAGAGGAATTGAGTAATAAGGGATTTATTCGCCCTAGTGTTTCTCCATGGGGAGCCCCTGTTCTTTTTGTTAAAAAGAAAGATGGATCTATGAGGTTATGTATCGACTACAGGGAGATCAATGCTATAACAATAAAGAACAAGTATCCCCTACCTCGTATTGATGATTTATTTGACCAACTGCATGGAGCTCAATACTTTTCAAAGATTGACCTTCGGTCTGGATACCATCAGTTGTGTGTAAAGAAAGAAGACATTCCGAAGACAGCATTTCGAACCAGGTACGGGCATTACGAGTTTACTGTAATGCCGTTTGGATTGACTAATGCACCCTCTGTATTCATGGATCTAATGAATAGAGTTTTCAAGGAGTATCTCGATGAATTTGTGGTGGTATTTATTGATGATATCTTGGTATACTCCAAAACCTACAAAGATCATGAAAATCCCTTGCGCATTATCTTGAAGACTCTGAGGAGGCATGAATTATATGGAAAGTTTAGCAAGTGTGAATTCTGGCTTCAGGAGATTTCTTTTCTTGGCCATATTGTCTCTAAAGATGGAATCTCTGTTGATCCTTCTAAGACCAAGGCAATCCAAGAATGGCCAGCACCTACGAGTATAACTGAGGTACATAGTTTTATTGGCTTGGCAGGTTATTATCGACGTTTCGTCCAGAATTTTGCCCGATTGGCTAACCCATTAACGAAGCTCACACGTAAAGGGGTTAAATTTGCTTGGACAAAAGAGTGTGAAGAATGTTTTGAAGAACTGAAAAGAAGATTAGTCAATGCTCTTATATTGACTCTACCATCAGAGAATGATGGGTTCGTTATTTATAGTGATGCATCGAAGAAAGGACTTGGCTGTGTCCTTATGCAGAATGATAGAGTTATTGCCTATGCATCACGACAGTTGAAAATTCATGAACAAAACTATCCTACTCATGATCTCGAGTTAGCAGCAGTGATCTTTGCTTTGAAGATATAGAGGCACTACCTCTATGGTGAAAAATGTGAGATTTATACTGATCACAAGAGTTTGAAGTATATTTTCTCACAAAAAGAACTCAACATGAGGCAAAGGAGATGGCTTGAATTACTCATGGATTATGATTGTACGATACACTACCACCCAGGGAAGGAAAACAAGGTGGCAGATGCTTTGAGTAGAAAAGACCATGGAGTTTTGAACAATATGAGAATTGAAAGGGATCCAATTTTCATGGATCTAGTGAAGATGGACATGGGAATAACCAGGGAAGGTGAAACATCAATGCTTTTTCAAATGGTTGCCAAACCAACTTTACTAGAAAGGATTAAGAGTTCTCAGACCGATGATGAAGAATTCCAAAAGAAGATTAAAGTTGTGAATGATGGGAGATTGAGAGACTTTGTGTATGAAGATGGAATTTTGAAATTCGGGAAGAGACTTTGTGTTCCCAATATACCTGATCTAAAAAGGGAATTGCTGGATGATGCTCATAGTTCCAATTTCTCTATACACCTTGGGAGCACCAAAATGTATAGAGATTTGAAGGAACATTTTTGGTGGGACAACATGAAGAGGGAGATTGCTGATTTTGTGTCAAGATGTATGGTTTGTCAACAAGTGAATGCTGGAAGGCAACAGCCTGGAGGAGTCATGCAACCTCTTCCCATACCAGAGTGGAAATGGGACAATATTACGATGGACTTTGTCATGGGGCTACCAAAGACTCCTAGAAGGAACGATGCAATATGGGTTATTGTCGATCGTCTTACCAAGTCAGCACATTTTCGTGCTATAAGAGAAGATCTACCCCTGGAACGTCTAGCAAGACTATATATTAATGAAGTTGTGAGACTTCATGGAGTACCCTTATCAATTGTTTCTGATCGTGATCCCCGTTTTACTTCAAGATTTTGGAAAAGTCTTCAGAAATCCCTGGATACTGAACTTCATTTGAGCACTGCTTACCACCCTCAGACAGATGGACAATCAGAACGGACTATTCAGACCTTAGAAGACATGTTGAGATCTTGCTCACTTGATTTTCAGGGTATGTGGGATCAATATTTACCACTAGTAGAATTTTCCTATAACAATAGCTTCCATTCGAGTATTCAGATGGCACCATATGAAGCGTTATACAGAAAGAGATTTCGTACACCAACCTGTTGGGATGACGTTGGTGAAAGAAAACTTGTAGGCCCAGAACTGGTGGAGGAAACGGTGGAAAAGGTGAAGGTAATCCAAAATCACATTAAAGCAGCTCAATGTAGGCAGAAGAGCTATGCCGATAATCGAAGGAAGGATTTGGAATTTCAAGTCGGTGATCATGTTTTCCTGAAGGTATCTCCGTGGAAGGGAGTCATACATTTTGGTAAGAAAGGTAAATTGAGTCCCAGGTACATCGGACCTTTCGAAATTCTAGAACGAATTGGGGCTGTAGCTTACCGATTGGCAATGCCGCCAAGTCTCTCCAAAGTTCACGATGTGTTCCACGTATCTCTGTTGTGGAAATACATGCCTGACCCAACGCATGTACTCACCTATGAAGATTTAGAACTGGAACCCGATCTGTCTTATTGCGAAGATCCCATCAAGATACTTGATACGAGAGAACAAGTGCTGAGAAACCGGACGACGCGTCTGGTAAAAGTTTTGTGGAGGAATCATAAGATGGAAGAGGCAACGTGGGAACCCAAGGAACTTATGATGAAGAACCACCCGAGTCTTTTTATGCAATAATACCCTAGAAATTGCGAGGACGCAATTATTTGAAGGAGGGGAGAATGTAACACCCCAAGCTTCTACGGTACGTTTCCCTTTGAATAATGCGATAGCGTGTGTTGTACGCAACCTCGAGTTCTAACACACACCACAACTAATTAAACTAGCCGTTGTGAATAGTTATACCTACTTTTTGAAATCATATATATTTTATATTTCAAAATGGACTTCATTTTTGGATTCGGAATATCGAAATTATCATAGGGTGAAATTTTGGTACTTTTCAGATAACTTTTATATTTTGATGAATAGTGAAAATTACTAAATTTTAATTAAAAACAAGTTTTTTAATCAAAATAATTAATAGTGATAAATTATGAATTTGAGTGGTTTTAAAGTATATTTAGAATATATTTTTACCATTTAATATAATGTTGTTCATTGGACATAATTTTACAATTAAACCGAACATAAACAAGTGTCAATCTTTTGATAGTTATTATCTCTTAAAAACACGCTTTTTGTTTTGACAGCGGGAATTAATTTTAAATTAATTTCTGCCACTTCTGTGTTTTGAATTTAGGAAAATGGATTCCATATTTTGAATCAGGATGTTCAAATTGTGTAAATATGTAACTTTTATTTTTAGACATTTTGAATAATTACTGCGGTAAATATTTTATTTACCATGGTTAAGGGTAAATCCGGTAAATAAGGGTTAACAAAATAATATTATAATAATACTAAATTACCCTAAAAACGTGTCTTAACCCTATTGGTTGATAGATGGTCCACCATGGACATCTTTGTGTCAATTTTGGGACCCCATGGATCCACTTGTAAGTGATAATGACACTTTATTTTAATTTAGTTAAAATGAATACAAAAATGACACAAGCATATATCTTTTAGAACAACAATTTTTACATAGGGTTATATATGTTGGATTTTAGATTATAAATACTCAATAGAAATATAAAAAGATTTCCTACATAATGATATTTTATTTATAATTTTTAGACATTAAATAATTTATTTTATTTATGACACAATGATGATGCAGTAATTACTATAATAGTGAAAAATTAAAATAATTGATATTATAAATACAGAAATAAATATAATATGAAACTTTTAATGAATTAAACTAATTTTATAGGATAATATGATATATTAGGATTGATTTAATTGACTTTGTTCGAAGTAATCAATCTGTTATGAGTTTCACAAAAATCAACTATTGAATAGTGTCAAAATTGACATAAAAGAGTTCTTAAAACAAATATTATATTATTAATTGATATTAAATTCCTAAAAATCAAAGGTTCGGCCAAGAGACTTATATCATGATTGGTTCATCATTAATGGACCACTTGGGGGTCGCTTGTATGTATATGGTATGTTTATTAACCATATTATATAAAAATACAAAGAGACATTGTAAAAGTGAAACTAATTAACTTTGAGTTAATACTTAAAGATAAGGTTAATATAAGTACCCAAACCTGTCTAAATTCTATTGGTTGAGTGGTTTTCGACCTATCCCCACCTTAACCTTTGAATAATAAGCTTTGGAGCCATTAGAAACCGAATATGAATTTATTATAAATTAATATTTCTAGCTTTTCCAAAGGTGCCCCTCACCCCTCTTATAAAAGGGCACTCCTCCTTCTCATTTCTTCACACCTTCAAAGCCTTTTGGTTCGGCCAAACTCTGCCCAAATAATCTCCCAACATCCCTCACTACAACCTAGAGGCCTTAGTTTGATCAGAAAGCCAACCTAAGGAGCCCTTTTGATCAAATCAAAAGGAAGAACCCGAAGAAGAGGTAATGATTTCACCACCCTTTTCTAAGTTTATTTCTTCTTCCACTTCTTCTTCCTTTGTTCTTACCATTCTAAAATAATAACTCCAGTATCTCACATATACTGTGATGTTATTATAAGTATGGTACAACCATATTCAGTATTCTATCCACCCTTTGAATAACATGTCACCATACGTGCGTACGTACGGCTTACCGTCTCCACGTCGTGGTGTAATTGTTATTCAATATAATATTATTTGGATGGGTATAATAATGATGTGTAACTCATGTAAATAATAAATATAACATGTTAATGATTCTGTATATATGATATACCATTCATTTATATATTATTTTAATATCAAAAGAATGATATTGTCGCTCGTGCATACGTACGGACTACCGTCTCCACGAACGCGATGAGATTCATTCTCCATCGTATCCATTCAAGTATAATTATCATTTAATGATTTAAAAATGATGTTTAAGGACATGATATCATTCTGGATATGAATAAGATACAACAAACATGACTTATGTAACAAAACATATAAAAGAAAATGAGTAAGTTAACACCCGAAACGATGATAATTCTAAGATATTATTAACAAATCAATGTTAAAAGATCATATATGATATCATATTAATATATATGATTCTTGTATAATTTAATAACAATTATTTCACCATTATACAGGAGGTTAACCTACCCCAACCAAGGAAAAGTACAAGGTAAGGGTTATTTCACAATCTCTTCATTATCTGAGGTTGTATTATACGTAATAATCTACTGGGATATCTTTATCATCCACATCCATGTTTCTTAAAAATGTATTTCAAAACATTTTTACTATTTACAAGAATATGGGTTAAAGTCATTTATACCCTTGTTTGACTTTTTATAAGAGGTTTATAAATGAATCTTTCCGTCGTTTTCAAAACAAGGTCCTTTTTAACCTTTTCGACAGAATTGAGGTAAGAATGTTTTTTAACTTATACGGCGGGTGCGGTTATTTTACGCCGCTATAAAATCTTCAAAGCTTTCCTTACAAGCTTATAAGAATATTTTCAAAGAAAATGTTTTATTTTATATGGATCTTAAATGATTTCAAAATAAAAGGAGATATTTCTTTAAAAAGAATTTTGATTTCATCTACGTCAACATCCTTTGATGGATTTTAAGATTATTTGAAGTTGATTTATTATGATACAAAACTTCTATATTGTATTGAAGGTTTTGTGATATGTTTGACTATGGATGTGCTATTTTTATACCATTCATAGTTTATGGTGAAATTATTGACATTTCGTATGCTAGTTTTAATACGAATGTTTATGTTATGTTTAAACCTTTTCATATGGGCATGCATTGGACTTAATAAGTGACGGGTGGAGCCCGCTATAGCTCCTCGATGCATCGGTAGGTCTCATGAGACAAACTAGTGTCTTGGCACAAGGCCTTGACAAAATCTTATTTGTAGTCTTGGCACGAGGCCTTGGCTATGTGGTTATGATAGTCTGGCATTATGCATTCCAACATTATGAAAGTGGTTATTGATTTTTCATGTGATTATTCGATTAGTAGAATATCCATGTGAACAAGTAAATGGCATTATTTCATTTTACTTTTGCCATACTATGTTGAAGTTCAAGTTTAAAAGGCTTTTTTTAGTAATTTATTGCCTTAAATGTTTACGCTTATTTTGAATGTTCCGCTATATTGTTATCCTTACTGGGCATTTGAGCTCACCCCTTTTCTATGTTTTATTTTTCCCAGGTAGTGAAGAAGTAAATTATGATTGACTTGCAGGGACATTATGAGGGGTTAATAGTGTGGATATGAAGACTTTGTTGTTGTAGTAGTTTTTCACTTTGAAATGTAATGTAAAACTTTATGATTATATCTAGTGTTTCCAAGGCTACTAAACCAATCGGTCTTTCGAGATTTGATCTTTCTTGTGATCATGCCAATGTTACGAAGTAATGCACCGACTCTGGGTAACTAGGGTCGGGGCGTTACACCCAACATTCATAATTGAAATTAAAAGGGAAATACAACTTAAATAAAATTGGACAAAAAGAGAATGGAAGAAAAAACTGTTACTTGGATGTGTGCTTCCAAAGGATAGAGAGAGGATTGTGATAGGCTTCATGGGAGCTTGGGGAACCATTGGAGGATTCTATAGAGAGTATTTCAGAGGTTGGATTAACTCCAATGTATTTGAGTGAGGAGGAAGTGGGAGCTTGGGTGTGTTTATCTATGAAAGGAGAGGGAATTATTTATTATTTACGTTTGGGACGCCTTATATTAAATTAATCCAAACCACAAACCAACCCACGGTTTTTGCCCATGGTTTTTGGAAAAGGGAAGAGGAAAATAATATTTTATATGTCCAAGGTCCTATCTTCTTAAAATATTAGGGGTTCTTATGTAGACGTGAGTCACACTCCCATGGAAATTAATTTAAAAAGACAAGGTGTTTAATAAGTAATGAGGGGTCCATTAATGCTTTGATAAGTAAGCCAAACAAACCCAAAATCACATTATTTTAATGGTAAAATATATATTGGCCGAAAAAAAAGTTTATAGTATTTTATTACATCACTATTGGGTAATTATGATGTCATAAAACACTTTATATATTTAAATGGTATTTAATTTTTACTCAAAAATTTGACTGTGTCAGAAAATTATGAAAAATTCACTGTTGGATAATTTCGATGTCCTGATTCCAAAAATAACATTTATTTTATCTAAATAATTTTCTAAATATTTTAATTTTTACTTTTAATATAAAAACCGACATTTATCAAAATTTCACATGTTTTGACAAAAAAAGCTTTCAAACCTTAATAAAAATTATAATTGCATTCATACAATTACTTGATCATTTATATATAATAAAATTAATCTAATAACAATAATAATTATATTTCAATAAAATATTATTTAATTCAAAAATCCCTTAATTTAATAAAATAGATTTCTTAATTAAATAATTACTAAAACACCATCTGTACTTTAAAAACTATTTACAAAATATTAATAATGACAAGAAATTATATTCATTATTATATGCAAAAATAATGTACATGAACATAGTACTATTGATTAGTTACATAACCCCTTAAAACAGCCGCATAAGACCTATGTTTAAGGTGTGCGATGGTGATAGAATCTTGGGGTAGCTCAGATAACATCGCTCGAGTGGTAATTTCTATCAACTTCCACATCTCCCGTAGACGGTCTGGTGAAGCTCAGCTTGGGCTTGGTCAATAGCGAAGCCCTAGGACGCCACCTCTTTTCTGAGCTCCGATAAATGGGCTTCATATGGGGAAATTCTACTGGACGAGGCCATCACTTCCTTTGTCTAAGTAAAATTGGATGTGTTAAATCCCTATATTTATAGCAATCATGTGATCACTGTTCAACGACTATAAATGTAACAGTCACAATTATTATAATAAAATCAAAGCGTTTGAAATTTTATAAAAACATTTTATAAAAAGAGACATTTAATAAGATCAATAGAGATTTTCCATTAATGAAACTTTTGGTCGTTACATTTCATTATTCTTGTGGCACACATATATTCATAAACATGTTATATTGGGTGCATCTAAAATGAACTCTAATGCCTTGGGTAGTGTATAGTGTCATGATATGTCATGTTAGGATAGGGGGTAAACTTACTTATATATGGGAATTTTTACACCAGGTGATATAGTAATGGAAGTTATACTTGAATGAGGTTTATGTCATGTTATATATTGTATCCACATTAATGTGAAGTAATGATTAAAAGATCCCAAGTTCTATATGTTATGTTTCCATAGGTTAATTTTTGTGGAATTAATTTTCATTTCATACTGTTATGATTTCAATCTGATGTTCTATTCATTATTACCATATTGATTCCCTTACCGGGATTTCTTGCTTATCCCTTTAGTCATGTATTCCCCATGTTATCCTATACAGATGTAATAGGTGAAAGGAACATAAGAGATAATTTTGGAGTTTAAATAAAATATTTATGTATTTTTTTTTCATTATTTCTCATTATGTCCCTAATATTCCAAATACATTATACATTATGATCCTTTATATGTTTTTGATGATTAATTTTTCATAAAATCATGTAATAATATGTGTAAAAGGATAGGGTTACTATAGTTTATACCGAAGGATGGTCTAGTATTTTTTAGAATGTAGGACTATAAAATATGAGTAAGAACCCCATGGATAATTGAATCATCATTGATAAAAAGTATTAAAACAGATTCGGTCGAAATATAGGATTTAATTTTTATTTACATTTTTATCATTATATGGTAAAATTTTATATTTATTATACTTATTAGATAATTACTCAAACCCCCTAATTGTATTTGTTGTTTTTCTAGTTATTGGTGGGGAATAGATGAAGTCCTTATAATTATTAATTTGATATAAATGTGAAAATATCATTAAAGAAATGACAAATATTATGAGAATAGGAATTCAAAACATTATGAATGTACATTCTCAAAAGGCACGTGTTATGAATAATAACATGAATTGTGTGGAATTACCTCCGTCTCCTAAAAGGAGTAAGCTACATTAGAATCATTTATGAAATAGAGGCCTCATATATTTAGTGGATCTTCTGATCTCGTCACTATAGAACAATGTATAAACTGCATTGAGAAGATAATCCATTCCCTTTAATGCTAAGAACATGAGAACATTGTGCTATTAATATATAATTTTAATGGGGATATAGATCAGTGGTGGATATTGATCAAGAACATAATGTTTAAAATTGAAATTCATTCCATGGAATGTTTATAATTATTGAATATATTTTTCTATAAATATTTTCCCCACACACTCCATATTAAAATGAAATGGCAGTTCCTCAGGATGAAGTAAAAGGAAGATGAATCAATCGAGTCATATGTTGAAACATTTACATGTCTTTCATGATACACCTCAAACATTTTCTTGAAAACTAAAATCTAGGTCGATTATATACTTAATGGACTAAATTAGAGTCTACAAAAAGAATTCACAAATTGATACATTGACAGCTGTAAAGAGATTGTTTGTTGTTCCCTTAACTTTGAAATGGATATCAAATAATCTAAGTGGTTCATGGGCCATGAGATAAAAATTATAAAATTGAGATTAATATGGGAGGATAATTATTTAAATCCCTTGATGGAATGACAAACCAAAATCCCATGAGTCAATATTGTGGGAATAAACACCATGTAAATTGCCGAAGGGGGACCTAGAAATGCATCAAATGTGGAAGAGATGGTCATCAGGATAATTTTTTTCGAAGGATTTTAAATAATCACAATAATGTTGATTATGGTAATGGAAGGTCCAAACGAACACATATCATGTTGTGCTATGTTAAAACTACAATCAACATGAGAATTATGAGATCCAAAACCCTAATCCATGGGTTATCTGAGGTAATCAACAACAACCTCCAAGGTAGTTTAGAATGGAATATTTTATCACTACTACAGATGAGGATCTCGACAACGACATGGTTAAAATTATACTGGTTATTCAATCATGAATATAAAATATACTATTTTTTCTATATATACACATTCTTTCAAATATTTCATGTTTAGTATAACTATTCATACACAACATCAAAATATTGATATTGAGTTATCTATGAGAAAAAAATGGCAAAATTATTGAATCTAAAGTACATTAATCCTCCATAGTTAATTTGTGTGTACTGAAACTCCTAGAAAATAATAATATTCCTTCAATGGTGGTGTTATATGCAATATTTGGCATGGATTGGAAATATTTATACAAATAAAACATCAGTTTTTGAGAAAGGGATATCACTCTTTATATCCTGAGGCATCGTAAAATTCAAAACAGGTGTAAGGATAAGGATTAATATACTTATTAATGATCATATCAATTGAGATTATTATTACATTATGAGAAATAATATCTAGCTCAAATGATTGAGAGAATGGATAGAATCATGCTCAAAGACATTCCCATTTTGAGGAACTACATTGATGTCTTCCTTACGGAATTGGATGGTATTCCTCCAGACTAATTGGTTGAGTTTTTGATTGAATTTATTTCATGATCTATACCTATATAAAAGAATCCATAATGAATGGCCACCATATAGTTGGAATAACTAATGAAGCAGTTACAAAATAATCATAACTAGGGTATTATATGCAAAAGTGCTCAACCTTAGGGTGAATTGGTTCCCTTTATCATGAAGGATGGATCAATGCACCTATGCATTGATTAGCATATGATTAATAAAATAATTATAAAGAATATGTATCCCTTATTACATAATTATGACTATCTGGACTAGCTATACGAGGCCATGTATTTCACAATGGTGGATCTTCAGTCAAGATATCCCCAAATTAATGGTAAAGAAGGAAGATATTCCCAAGAATTTCTTTAAAACATGGTTTGGACACTGTTAGTTTATATTTTTTCTATCTGGATTCAATAACTCTCCCATATTATTCAAAGACATAATGAATAGAGTATTTGGATATTACCTTGAAAAAATTGTGGTATACATTATAATTAATATTTTAATATACTCCACGACCAATGAGGATGATGGGGGTATTTGAATACTATTATAAAGACTTTACTAAGGTATAAAGGTTATGAAAAATATAATAAATGAATTTTCTGGATGGAGGAGGTGTCATTCCTGGAGAATATTATCACCAGCTAAGGGATATATTTATTACCATCCAAAAAATAAATTTTAGCAGTTGAACATACTAATATATAATGAAGATCTATAGTTTTCATGTCTTAGCTTGAAAATACCAATGTTTTGTGAGGAAATTATCACAATTTATAACTAGATAACTATGTAAACATTTAATAGGTAGTGTATTTCATAATAAAATAATTTACGGAAACATTTTAGTAGCTCAAAAAATGGTCATCATTTCACATGTTCTCAAACTACTATCTAGTGGAGAACGTTTTGCAATATAAATTGATTATTTAGAAAATACATTGGCTATATACTCATCAAGAAAGAAAAGTTGATATCCTATGCCTCACAAAATTTTAATATCCACAAGCATGACCACATAGTGAATGATCTGGGTATATTTGCTATGGTTTTTTCTATAAAAATCATATAGAACTACCTCTATGGTGACAAGTGTGACATATATACTGATCACAATATCCTAAAGTATATATTCACATAAATCTTTCTCAAATTGATACCATGGAAATGGTTAGAGCTAATTAGGGACTACGATTATCATATTCATTATCATCCGGGGTAGGTAGAAAATATATATCATTATCTTATAAGAATATAACCTCATACTCTATCCATGATACTAATTCATAAGGATGATATATTCATGGAGATGAAATGGTAGGATCTAGAAATCATATTAGATGGGAACCCATCCTACCTTTCCAAAATTATTTCCCAACCATCAATCCATGAGAAGATTAAGGAGGTACAAAGTGAATATCTATAACTATAAAATAAGGTGAATAAAAAAAGTAAGGGAAGCTCCATGAGTTCCACATCGATGATGAGAGTGTGAGTTGAATCGAAACTATGAATTGTGTGCCTTTGATACAGGATATAAATAAGGATCTATGAGTTAATTCTCATAACTAATATTTCTCTATCAATGCTAGATGTACAAAGATGTATCAGGATCATAGAGAACACTACGAGTAGGAAAATATGAAAAAGGAGACTATATAGTATATCTCAAGGTGTTTGGTGTTTTAGAAAGATAATGTAGAGTGACTGAAGTCCGGTCGGATGATAAAACCATTGCCTATACACACATGGAAATAAGATAATTCCAATGTGTAAATTTTCATTGCTCTCCCAAAACATCCAAAGAAACAATGCGATATATTTTCGGGTGGATCTACTCACCTTGATTTCCCACTTCATTTCTATTAAATAATATTTATAGCTTGAAATTTTTTTCAAGATATATGCGAAGAAGTGGTGAGGCTGCATATGGATCCACTTTTAATCATCACAGATCTTTATCCAAGGATAACATGAAATTTTTTTAGAAGTCTTCAATATTCTTCATGTATAAAATTTAATTTTTTCATGACCTATCACCCCCAAACTGATGGCTAATATAAAATCACTATGGAGATGCTCTAGGAAATTCTCAGAGACTACACAAAAAAAATTAATGGTGGATGGGATAATTATATCCAATTGGTTAATTTTTCATTCAAAAATAGATTTCCACTAAATTATTTATATGGAACCATATGAAGCTCTATATCGGAAGTGATGTATAGTTCCAACATGTTTGGATGAAGATAGAGAACATATGTTACACAGACCACATCCCATGAAAGAATTAAAAGGGAAGGTAAAAGGAATCAAAAAACATACCAAAGGAGCTCAGAGTTGAAAAAATAAGTATAATGACACTATTGAAAGGGATTTTGAGTTTGATGTTGAAGGAAATGTCTTGTTTTGAACATCACGATGGAAGGAAGTTATGTGGGTTGGAATTAATAGAACCTTATCCCACGGTACATTGACCCCTTTGAGATCCTTTATCGCATAAGAGAATTGTCCTATAATCTTTCACTTTTAAAAAATATGTATCAAGTTCATGGTCTGTTCTATGTATCTATGATGAGAATGTACAAACTAAACCCCTCACATGTACTGAATTTAGATATTGTATAGCTGGAGAATGACCTCTCATATAAAGAGTAGTCAGTGAAGATCCTGGACCTTAGAGACAAAGTCCAACATAATAATACAAATCATCTAATGATTGTGTTTTAGAGTAATCATATGTATGGACAGGAGACATGGTAACTAGAGAAAGTAATTATGGAGAAGTACCCACAACCATTTTCAATATAGAATGTAAAATGATATTTTGAGGTTGAAATATCTTTATTTGGGTAGAATGTAACGATGAAAAATTTTATCAATGAAGATTAACTTTTTATAGTTATATAATATTTTATAAAACACATAAATCACCTATTTAAACTAATGAGAACATTATTCTGATAAATTAAGAATCAAATAAGTGGTATTCATGGAATTATGGAACACATACCAATGTAATAATAACATGACTGTTGGAATAGTAATGGGACCATTATAAATAGTAATCCAAACAATGGAGTAGTAACCATACCATTGGAATTATAAATAAAATTTAGGTATATTATAAATTAAAATATAATATATTTATATCATGGAATAGTAAATAAATGATTTAAAATAATAAACTATGTGTCGATGCTTTTTGTAAAAAGTAATTGTTTATTTAAAATTTAATAATTCATATAATAATTTGAAACAAAAATTTATTTTCATTAAATTTATTAATAAATTAATAATTTTTTTATTATGATTATATTATAATTTTATGAGACTTTATTTAATTTTTCAATGTGTAATAAAATCAATAATAATATTAAAATAATAATTTTTTGAATAAATGATTATTATAATTAAAATGTATTTTATTATATTTATAAAATTATTTTCCTAAAATGAAGACCATTTTTTCAATCTAAACTTTGAAAAATAAATATGGTGAATTTTTTTGTATTTTTCTAAAATAGTTGAATTTTTGGTGAATAGTGAAATACATTACTTTATGATATTTGACATTATAGGTAAATAAATCTATTATTAAGTCTTGGTTGTGTCATGGATGATGTATTTTACCATTATCTAGATTTAATATTCTCTAGATAATATACTTAGAAACAATAATCAACACAATTGATAATCATGATCCAAAAGAAAAAAGAAATGAATAAAATAATTAAAAACACCTCTCTGCTCCCCCATTAAATACCACCCCTCACAACCAATTCTCTATAGATCATAAATGACAATGATATTTATAATATTCATCCCAATTACTTTCTCAATCCTCTTACATATGTCATGGTCTTTCTATTCTCACAAAAATACCATATCAATGTTCCATAAAGAGGTTCTCAAGCGGACGACATTCAAGTGGTATATCCATCCTTTCTCTTTTATTTTATTTTATGTTCCTATACTCCTAGAACCACCCCTATAAAATGTTACATTATAACTAAAATATAAAACATATACTATAATTTATTTATGTAAAAGGAATATCCATCCACAAATATCTTCTCCTTCCTTTTGTTCTAAAAATGATTACATCATCTGTGTGGTATTGATTCACCGCGTTCATGGATGATGAGTTTTCATTTTCCATTACTACCATCAACAATAGTCATAAAACAGTTTTTATTGTTATAAGTTATTATAAATTTTGTATTAAATATTATTTAATTTTATTGAACTTATATACAACCATTATATTAAAAAATGATACATGTTTTTTATTATTGTAAAAAGCTGAAAAAATAAACTAATCATTTCCGTTAATATTTTATATAATGAATCATCCTCATGACATAATATAAAATTATATATTGGATAATTTTATTTTATTTAAATTAATTAATAAACTATAATACCAATTGTATTGAATTATTTAAATAATATAGGAACATTCATAATTATAAAGAAGGAAACTAACCATGAAACCATGAAACGTATGATCTGTAAATAGAAAAATAAAAATCTATAAATAGTTTAAATAGACCTAAATGAAAAATATTAAATTATAATAAATATAATATATTTTTAATATATTCTTAATTAATTAATTAAATAATATAATTTGATTATCCGTGACATTTAGTGCACGTGTAGAACATTTTCAAAAATAATGTAAGGGACCTCTTTGAACCTCTAAATTACCGTTGGGATATGCTTTCTCTATATTCTTCCTAATGTAATTATTAATTCATAATATATTGTTCTATAATGTTACATATGTCACCAACCATAAACCTTACATAATATTGATATAATTTAATAATTACATCCATTCACATTGTTGATCTTTTCAGGTACAATTTTTTACACAATTAGGTCATCATTCATAGATAACATCCATTATACATACAAAGTGGGTACAAATAAAATATTATCAATTTTTTCAAAATATAAATAATTTTAAATAAAACATGATATATTTTTCATTGTAAAAATATTCATGAAATTTATCCTTTCATCCCTTTTTCTCTTACACATTCTCATACAAATGGAAAAAGATTTTCAAACATGGGATTAATATAAAAAACTTAGTAAGGAGAATAAAAAAGAGAAATAAACTTTTTGTCCAGGCATATTTTACAATCATGAAAAAATCATACTTTCCCCCATAAAACAGAATCAATTAATATTGCCTCTTATAACTTGTGGCATCCATAACATTATTATATTGAATATTTCAAAGCTATATTGAGAGTGTCCTTTGTGGTCACATTTGGAATACCAATGACGATATATTTCCAATATCTGTTATGATAAAGCCTATTATTTCACTTTGGATTATTACATAATTCATTGGAAAGATATCATGGTCTCACCCACCCATGGTTTGTCAGAAAACTACCTGAAAACATAAATAACTCTCAAGAACTATAACATAATAATAATAGATATAATAATCATAATGGAAAACTAGAATTTACACTTTGTAATAAAAATATATCAGTTCAAGATATTTATTTAATCATTCCATTATCCAAACCATTTTTAATTAGAAAATTCTTTAAAAGTTAAAATGTTATTTATTTTTCTTCTAAAATAATTAAAATGTTTAGAGGAAGCCAAATATCAAATAATGGTAATGAAGGAAGAAAATTCATTTTTAACATATATATTAAAAAATAATACCTTTTTTCATTTAATGAATTAAAATTATTCATATAAAATATTATTTTTAAAACATTTCAATGAAATTAATAGTCAAAGGGGTTAGTTATACACATTATAAAAGAATGTGGTGTATTAAACCAAAATATGCCTTCATGAAAAGAGATTTAGAGAAGTCCCTTACCTTATGTCTGATTCATCTATTATGTTATATATATATTATTGAATAATAAATTTAGGTAAATTTAAACTTGATTTATTAGCTTTTTAATTTTTATTTTTCATTTAAAATCATCTATTACCTTGTTCTAACAATTAATAAATTATTTTAACTCATATTAGATGTTTTTTCAATGTTCTGTACTTGGGTTCTGAATGCCTTTGTTATGATGTCAACAGTAAAAGTTGTCATTATTACATAAAATTTTGAATAATATTCATGAATTCATAATAAATTTTATACAAAAATTTATTCCTATTAATCAAACTATTTTTTTATGGTTATGAAAAATGATAAACATTATAAATAGGGAGAAGGTTGGTCGTACGTACGCATTAGTAACATTTCCATTTTTCACTAATCATTATGGAAATATGGTAATTGTAATTTTATATTTTAATAATTATAATAATATAATTCACATAATATTAATAATTTATATATACATATATATCATACATGTGATGTGGTGAAGAAAATTGAATCACATTGCTTCACGGAGGTAATAGTTCACCCATACACACAAATGACGTTATTATTTTTATTTGCGGGGAGGGTATGAAAATAAATGATAAATTATTCCTGTAAAAATGATTAATATGTCATTAATATCACATATAAATATTAATTTAATCATTATAACCTATCTTGAGAGATGGTAATGAAAAAATAATTATATCAGTTCATGGAGGTCATTGTTCTTACATACGTATGGATAATTATTTATTTTCCAATTTAGTTGAATATTAGATAGATTTATGTGAAGATATTAACATAAAAAATAATTGTATATTGAGGATACTATTTTTATTTTCTCTTCATATTTTGAGAATATTTCTATGAAAAGGATGAAGAAATTAAATAGAAACACTTAAATAAAAATGTAATCATTAATTCAAACAATCACATTTTCTTAACAACGTAAAATTTTTAAGGAAGGTGTTATACCTAAATTAAGGCCTCTAGAATTTGGGGAGGAATTATTCAAAGGTTATTTGGAAGATATTAGAAGAAAAAAATAGGTTTTCAAGTATATGGATGGGAGATTAATGAGTTCTCAATTAGAGGAGAGTGGAGGGGCACTCATGGAATGATAAAAAATATTAAATTAATATAAATTCATTTTTCTCAAATGACATCAAAGTAAATTATTTTTGAGATAGGTTGATTTGGTGTGGAAATATATATATCCATTTTAAAATATTTAATTTTTTTATTATTTTTGAACCTTATCTTTTTGTTTAAATCCTTATTAATTCTTATAGTGACATTATGCACTTTACACATTGTTAGGGAATATAATTATAATAAAATCTCTATTGAAAAATGATGATTCAATAATGGAATATATATAAATTCCAAAATTAGTTGGCTGATGGATTTATTTTTATGAATTTCATATCATGCAATCAAATATTTTTAATTTTAAATTATTATAATGTCAATTTTGACAATATTCACTACTTGTATTTTTTAAAATATCCAGACAACATGATTCCTTAAAATAAAATACTATAACTCAATGATAAAAGGTCAAAATATTCCATAAAATACTCTTAAGGAATCAAAAAGTTTATATTATATATCTTCAAATATTATTAATATCATTTATTTTATTCTTCTTCTAAAAAATCAATTACAACATCCCCATCATGTAACAATTAAATTTAATTATTTTTTGTAACAAATTGCAAGTAAATTAGTATCATGTAGATAAAAATATTATATTTCAAAAGAATATTTATAGTAAAATTTGTCTTCTATATGTATATGTATTAAAAAGAATTTACTTATCAAAAAATGGAGTGTGGAACATTTAACTTATCTGTAAATAAGATTTAATAAATGTCATATTCATACCCATGTGGATTAAAAGGTTTATAATTTTTGAATAGGGGTGATTTTGGTTGAAAATCACTCATATAATTAAATTAGGACAAGAGTTTGGGAAGTTTTGTTATATTATAATATTATATTATCCTTTTTACCCAATTTACCCTTAACCATGGTAAATATAATACTAAAGATACAATTCAAGAAAAATTAAGTTGATCCTATTCGGAAAAAAATTTCATTCTAATTATTACTCTGTCTGCCGTTTTTATAAAATTCAATTCACAAAAGTTTCTAAAATTAATCCATTTAATGGATAGAGGAAACATGTTTTAAATGTTCCGTAGTTTACATTGTTTTTATATCGAATTTTAATTTAAAATTGATTCCAATGACCTCAATTAGATTAAATGATAAAAATTTTATTTAATTATACATTAAATAATCTTAAAAATATAGTCTATCTATAAAAATAAATTTTATGAAAAAGATGTTTTGAATTAAAATGTAGTATTATTTATTATTCATTAAAAATAAATATTATTAGAATATAGAAAAAATTAAACCAAAGTTAATTTTTATACTACAAATATAAATAATAATTTGTATTTATCATATAAAAATATTAAATGTGAAAAAACTAGATTTAAAATAATATCTCCATTAAAAAGAATTAAATTATTATTTTAAAAATATTAGAGATTTTTATTCATAAAAATGGATTTTAATTTATTTTTAATCAAATAAAATTTATTGGATGAATGTTAAAAAAATAATTAATAACGTGTATACTTAATATAGTTTGTTATATTTATTCCCTCCAATACAATGGCTTGGTGATACTACCACATAAAATATTAATAATATATTATTTTTTATTAAACTCAGTATTTCGTGCAATGTAAGATTTTAGAGAAACTCATTATTATGTGTCAGGTATTCTTTCAGATATAGAGTCCCCTTTAGAGTAAACTTACTATATAATTCATAAATATTAATAGATATTAAATTGTTTTATTATATAATAACATGGGATATTACATCTTTCACCCCATTTATAAATTGTGTCCTCATAATTTAATTCAATTATCAAATAATTTGTTGTATTTCTCCCTCATAGAAATAATTTATTCCCATGTTGCCTCTATAACCATATGTTTTTTTTCCAAAAACCCTAAACCTGAAAAATAACATTATTCGACAAAAAAATATCTATATAGATATGAACATGAAATTTTAGTTTCTCATATGAATGATACTCTTCAAACTGAACTACTTCATGGATTAAAACATGAGATGAATCTAGAATATACTTTATTAACATTAAAACATGAAAAAAATTATGTCCCTATGATATGCTCAAAGGTAAATCCACATGGAAGGAAACTAATAATAAATTATCAAGGATTTCAAAGGGTCTAATGAACCATGGACTCAAATTTTTCTCATTACCCAAATGCTTCAAACATTTCCATGGAGAGACATAGTGAAAATTTTGATCACCAACCTCGAATGAAAGATATTTCCTCTAGTTATTTGCAAAACCTTTCTTCTTGATATGCGATGTCCTCATGTTTTTCTAAATTTATTGAACTTTATCTACAATTTCACCCACCAAATATGGTTCCATAAACATCCTTTATCCAATATCATCTAAAAAAATTTTGTCCAACACCACCTTCAATACAATGCCTCAAATGAGGCCATCTATATGATTGAAAAAATATAGTTATTATATGAAAAATCAACCAATGATATATGTTGATGCAAACATCCCTATTAATCCATTGAACAAGAATGTAGCATATCCTCTATAGTCTGAATAGTTCATTCTAACAACCCATCTATTTGAGGATGAAGATATTGGATGAAATTCAATTATAATAGCCTTTCCAAAAGATAAAAGTGAACGTGGGATCATGATCAGATACATTGGAGAGAGTAACTCCATGTAACTAGAATCTCTCCTTAAGACTCAATCAATAAATCTAATATATTTAAAATGTATCTAGAATAGGAAGAAAATGGGAAGATTTAGTCAATCAATCAATAATAATTCATATCACATTTCATCCGTGAGTAGTCTTTTGTATTCCCACTACCATATATATGGATATATTTTCCCATTTCTATATTTGCACAGGAAAAGTTTTATGAATCCCCTTTTGTAACTTCAATTATTATTTGACATATTAACAAGTTAAAAATATCATGATCAACTTAAAAATATCTATTTAAATTTGATCCCACTAGTAATACTCTCATTGGTCTTTGTACATCATAGTGATTCCAGGATGAACGGAAAATTGAGAACTATGATATTCAAATAGAAATTATTACTTTAATATTGAATCACGAGTCATGCATAATATCTCCCCAAATATCAAAACACGATATTCATCATTGTTAAATTACGATAACATACCCTTTTGAACCAATTATTTATTTTTCTCCAATTCACATTGTTCCTTATATGGTTTCTTAATTCCGTCTGATAGTGATTATTGCACTGAACCCTGAAAAAAATAGAGGAAATTCCTATAATAACAAATTACAAGATAATATTAATTAAATCATTAACCAAAGGATCACATTATAACCATAACATGGTTAATGTATTATAAATTTTTCGACTCAAAGCATCTGCAACATTATTTTATTTTCTTGGATGGTAATGAATTGTGAAATCTAGATTCCTGATTAGTTCCAACCAAATTATCTGTCTCATGTTCCATTCTTTCTGAGTTAATATATACTTCAAACTTTTTTAGTCAGTATATATTTCAAATTTTTGTTCCATATAGAGGATTCTACCAAATTTAAATAGAAAAAAACAACAGCTAATTCCAATTAATATGTAGGTTAATTTAACTCAATAGATTTAAACTATTGTAAAGCATATGAAATTACCCAAACATTATACATTAAGAAACAACCAATTCCACTCAATGAAGCGTCGTCTTAGATGAAAAATTCAGTATTTCTGAAATTCATGGCTATAATTTGATCATTCATCAATAATATTTTCAATTCCTATAGACAATCATCACATTATTTTGTCTAGAAAACATTAATAATTTTTTAGTCAACTAAGATGGTGTGATAGATAACTATTAAATATTTTTAAAAACCACTAGTAAAATCCCAGTAAACCAATAAAACTACAAATCTCTAATATATTTTTGGGTCTTGGACATTTATCAACAACTATAAATTATTTTGGATGAATAATTATTCCATACATAGAAACAATTTGACAAAGGAATACATTTTTTTGTAACAAAAATTCAAACTTGTTAAATTTATGATACATTTTTATTTAATATAAGGTTTTCATAAAACCCTTAGATGTGTTTTACAATAATCTTTACATTTATAATATACCAAAATGTCATCAATAAGGAAAAAAACTAATTTATCCAAGAACTCTAGAAATATTCTATTCATAAGATCCATGAATATAGAACGGTATTATATAACCAAAAATGGCATAACTGCAAATTTTTGATGGTCATATCTATTATAGAACATAACCTTCATAATTTTTTATTCATTTATTTCAAACTAATGGTACCTCACCCTATATAAAACCTTCAAAAAATATTTTGATCCCTAGATCTAATCAAACAAATCATAGATATAGATAAAGGGTACTTGTTCTTAATAGTGATGTTAATCAAGGATATATATTCAATGAAATTTCTGATTGAACAACCTTTATTTTTAGAAAACATGATAGGAGAACCCCATGGTGATGTTATAGGTCAAATTAAACCATTATCTAATAACTCCTAAAATTTTATATCGATCATTAAATGTAAAATTTGAGCCATAAAATTTGTGGTTTTGAAATTAACTTACCATAATGAACTAATTCAATAATAAATACAACTTACAAATCTGGTATAATACTAGAAAAATCATCAAAAACATCAAGATACTAATTTTCCTCTAGAAAATAATTAATCAAAATAGTTCCATTATTTTCAAAAATATGTTCAAGATAACATTAATTCCCATTTTATAATAATTACTCGGATTTGTGATATGTAATCAATGTTGAAGGTACATGTTTGTAAAAAAATGAAAATACTTATGAAAAGAATCTTCATTATCTCTACAATCAATCTATCTTGGTTGATTGAAATCCAATCAATACCTAGAATAAAATCAATCGCTAATAGATGCAAAATAATAGGGATCTTTGGATGATTTATTCCACAAACAATAACATGAATATTTTTTTAAATTAGTTTTTCCTTAACACATTATCTATGTGTTTTTACCATAAGTTTGTCTTCATTCCATGCAGTGTAATTTTTTATTTTTTCGAAAAATTTTCAGAAATGAATGAAATTATAGACTAAGAATCAAACAGCACATTGGCATAATCTGAATAAAGAAAAAAAATGTACCTAATAACACTTCATTTGATAAACCGACAACTTATGAAGTAGTTGAAAATTATTTTTTCACACCATTCTATTTATAGTTTGGTTGTTTCGCATCATTCAGGGTCATCTTAAGATGGTAACTTTCATAATGACCCATATCATTGCATTTAAAACATTTTACAGATTATAAATATGATTTTGTATTATTATTATAATAATCATTTTAATTTTAGTTATGAGTCTTTTGTCACATTTTACTACATCGGTATCACTTACTATAATTTAGAAGGCAATCCCATGTGTGTTTTATTACCAGAATTATCAAAAATTGTAATATTAAATTTCTTATCATCATACTTTTTTGACAAATTATTCTCCTTCTCCTACCATCTCGACCTATTTTTCTTCTGTTTTTCATAGAAATCAATATCATTAGAAAACTCCATTTTCACATTCTCCACAGATCAAACAAGATTTTTATATCATTTGAATTCACTAGAATCTAATTACCTTCAATATTTCATCATTAATCCTGAGTAAACAATATTAATTTTCCTATCAAGATCTTGGATGAAATTTTGAGTGTAACTTTCTAGTTGAATTGATTTTTATTCATATGCTTCCACTAAGTCATCCTCCATACACATTTCTAGGAATTGTTTTTCCATCCTATGATGAGCCACCATAAGAAAATATTTCTCTACAAATATATTTTTTAATTTATCCAACTCCAGAGAATCAATTGTCTCACTATCCTTAATATTCTTCACCATCCACCACCACTGACCAGCTTCACCTTTAGATTAATAAATAGTAAGACTATACTTTTGATTGTATAGACACCCTATGACATCAAAAATCATTTCCAGTGATTCAATCCACCCTTCATCTAGCACGGGATCAGATGATCCTTTGAATTATGGGGGATGTTACCTCATTAAATGTACCACTACAGACATATACCTATATGTTTGATTTTTTTGATCTTTTAAATAAATACCACCTGCATTTATATCCTCTTCTAATATATCTATTATTGCAAAAACCTATTAAGTTCCAATTTTCGACAATATCATGTAGTTGATTTGGAAGGTTGTTTCCCTCTGGATGTTTTCCCAGCACTACTTTCTTATTTTCCCAATAGAAACCGATTAATAAAGTAAACATATTATATTAATGAACATGGAAATAATAAAATTATATATCATTTTAATTTTAACAAACACTAAAAATAAATAATGGATATTCTATTTATAGTATCTAAACCCCAAAAGTTATCTAATAAGACCATTAATACCAACTATAAGGACCAAACATGAAACATTACATAATCTTTAGATATATAAATAATTACCTTCCTTTTCATTAAGGATAATTTTAGGATTAGAGTATTAGTGAATGAGGTCATCATTCATAAATAACATCCCTTAATCATACAAAGTTGGTATAAATAAAACAATATCCTTTTTTCAAAATAAAAATCATTTAAAATAAAACATGATTTATTTTTATTAATAAAAATCATTATATCATTTGTCTTGTAATCCAAAATTCTCATACACTTCTTTATATCTTGTGAAAAACATTTTAAATTTTTGTATGAGTACAAAACATAGAATGGGGAATAAATTAATGAAAGAAACTATTATCCCCATAATGTTATAAACTTATGAAAAAACAATACTTTTAACCCATAAGAAATAACCCATTTATCTTTCCCCAATAAATTAAATGATTCTAGTAAAACTCTATATAAAACCTAATTCACATAGGTAACTCATGGGATCCATAACATTGTTACATTGTACCATTCATGGTTACATATGGTGTAACCAACATGGTAACATTTGGAACAACCAACTTGATATATTACATATATATATTAGGAGAAAACATACCATTTTACAATGTCTCATTACCCAATTCATTAGAAAACTATCACAAGTTCACCCTCCCTCAGTTTATCATTACCCAACCTGAACACATAATCAATTCCCAAGAACTGTAACATAATCATAACACAGAAAACAATATTAATGAAAAAATTACATATCCACTTTTAAATATCAAAATATCTTTTCAAGATATAGATTTAATAAAGAAATTATCAAAACCAATTTCATTTGAAAAATACCTAAAAAGAGAATATTGTATTTATTTTCCTTCTAAAAACATTATATCTTGTAAAGGATGAAAAATATCAAATAATGGTCACAGCAATAAAAAATTCATTTTCATCATATATTAAAAAAACATTCCATTTTTCATTTAATAAAGTAAAAGTATTCATATAAAATGATTATCATTTTAAAATAATTTAATGAAATATAAAATAAAAGGGTTTGATTATAGGCATTATAAAAGATGGTGGTGTATTAAATAAAAATTTGCCTCAATGTGTGGAGATTGGGATGAAGTCACTTAAATTGAGAATGATTCATCTCATATGTTGTTTATCTTCATGTATAATAAAAATATGTTAATTTAAACTTTCATGATAACCTTTTTCATATTTATTTATTTCTTTTATATCATTTATTTCCATGTTCTAACAATTATTTAATTATTTAATATCTCACATGGCATTTTGTCAATATTCATCACATGAGTTGAAGATGAATTTGAAATGATGTAAATATTAAAAGTACACATGATTTCATCAACTCTATAAAAATATTCATAACATAATAATATTATGTATACATCAATTTATAAATTTATCTGAATCCATTTATGTATGGTTATGAAAAATTAATGTTAGAATCATGGAGTTGGTAGGCCTTATGTATTAATGAGTAATGTTTCCATTTCAGAATGATAATTAAGGAAATAATTTAATTGTAAATCTATCTTATTATAATGATCATTCGTGTGATGTGGTGAAGAAAGATGAATCACATCGCTTTGTTGATGTGATAGTTCACACGTACGCACAAACGTTGCTATCATCTTATTGTAATGGAATGTAAAAACAAGAATGATACGTTATTTAAAAAAATGATAAATATATAATGAATATAATATATAAACCTTAATTTCGAAATTATAACCATTATTGAGAGATTGTAATGAAAAACAAATGATATCGGTTTGTGAGGGTCATATTTCACATGTACACAAAAACGATTAATTATATTACCATTTAATAAATATTATAGATGGATTTTGTCACATCCATATCATTTTTTAAAGGTAATATTTTTTTCTTTTCATCGCCTAACATACCCCTAGTTTATGCTAGGCCCCCATGAATTTGGAATAATTAGGACTTTTTTGAGTGGAAAAAATTGAGCACACAATTTGTGTGCACTGTTTACTAAATTGTGCATACAAACTGTGCACAACTATCCACATCATTAAAAATATTTTATTTTTTCAAGTTTTTACCTTCTGGGATTAAACATTAATCTCCCATTTCTTCCCAAAGTAGACCATAGTATCCATAGTATCCTCCTAATCTCCCTCAAGCTCCCTTGTAACCCCATTTTGAAGGGGTTCTTGGTGGTGGAACATCAAGATCATTTCATGTAAGTGAGTCTCTCTTTGATCTGGTCCTTTCATATAGGGTTTCTTACACATTTTTGGAATTTCCAAATGTCCATCAGCTAGGGATTCATACATAGGATTTGATTTTGGGTTTCTTGGTCCAATACAACGGACTTAGGTTTGTTTTCACTCCCTTGTTGTGTAATGGTGGTACAATTGATGTTTTGCACAAGGATTTGGGGTTTTTGAAATATATTGTAGGTGTTTAGAAGGATTATAATTTTAGATAAATATATAATTTTTTAAACTGTTCAAAATGTTTTCCATCATTTCAGGGTGATTCTAAAATCATTTTTTGAAGATTTCATTGATTGTTTAATTTATAACTGGAAGTTTGGCAAGAAATTGGTCGTTTTCATGTGTTTTCAATGTTGTATAATTAGGGGCTATTTTATGATCCATGAAATGGTTTAATTAAATGTATTTAGGGTATAAAAATATGGTTTTGTATGGTAATGATGTGCATTTTTTCATGAAAGATGAATTTTAATGCATTTCAGAATGAAAAATCTTGTTTTACTACAAGGAATTGTTTTATAAAAGTTTAGAATAGTTTATTCAGTTACAGAAGGGGTGAAAAGGAATTTTAGGTATGGTTTGGTTTGTTTAGTTTTTATAAATGAGTTTTTATTTAAAAATGATATTCCTTTACTTGTGGAACGTTTCTGAGAACAAGGAGGGATAACTGAGTATCTAGTTTGGTGGTCTAGGACTAGTACGCTAGTGATCTAGAGAGGTAATGTCCATGTTTCACAAATAATGTTTGATTATAACAACAATAACTAATATTTGATGATGGTGAGTACCACTAGGCCATTGGGGTTTCCCCTACTTGTGGCTCATGCGTGGGATGGATATTGATTATGATTTCTTTTACACCAAGATATGATGTAACTTGGGCCCACAACTAGATAGTTCCTAGGGGTGTTCCCGTGATTAGTTCTCATTTAATATATTGAAATTATCATCCACATATAGTGTTATTGTCTAGAAAATTCACAAGCATTGATATTTTATTTAAACATGCTCATTTCTTAATGTGGAATCCATAGAAACTATATTCAATTAAATTTTCTTCCTTTTAAAATTATTACAATCATTTATTTTTCATTATACTTTCATGATTTATTTGTATTAAAATTTTTATCACATTGAATATTTTTTTTGGAATTCTAATGGGATTTGGCTCATACCGTACTTAAACCATTTGTTGTAAGTAGACTTGGATATATGTGACACTGGTAATGGAAAGGTTCTTAGAGACTGTGGACCAGGTTGTTAGATTTTATCCTTGATGTGGTGTTGTGGATAAGGATTGGGGATAATGGACCCTAGTTATGTGGTGGTTCTAGAGTCATAATTTCTACTTCATTTGAGTGGTATCCCTCTTGGGATTTGTCTAAATCCATGTAATTCAGTTCTGAATTTTTATTAAAGACTTATTTGGACTAAATTTTCAGATTCAGTTTATTTATTATTTTTGGTTGTTTAATTCTCTTAAACTAGGGTAAATAATTACCGAACCATTATAAATGATACTCGTTTAGTTGTTATAGCCCGTATGGATAGAGACCACCATTATGGCATTTCCATAGACTGGTTCGGGTGGCGGTTTTGATAGGGACCAGATCTGGTTTGTGAAAACTTGGTATCAGAGGATGGTTATGATCTTTGAGTTAAATTATTTGTGATCAGCTTGGTTAGGCATGAGCATGTACTATCAGGTCCCATAGTTCTATTTTTGGAGTAGAGTGCTAGGACGATACCTCTCATAATAGACCTAGAGTCTCCAAGGGAGGTTAGGATTATTTTTTCGACTTTTTTTCCCGATGGTATGTGAGGGTTGTAGAATGGATGTGGACATTGGATGTGAGTGAATTATTTGTTCATTTCATTATTATAATGAGTTTTACTTTTATATATTTTGACGTTGTTACTGGATTTTTTTAGAACTATTGTACTAATGTTTTCTTCTGACTTTTTCTTTTCGTAGAAAATTTCCTCACTGAATACAACCCTTGAACCAACATGATGATTCCAGAGATAGTTCTCCCTCACCAATCGATCAAAGACTGGTAGAAGTTGTGTTTTGAGATGTCAATGATATGGGAAAGGCAGTGGGTCCTAATCCTACTCTAACCAGAGAAGATGGGTCTAGTCGAAAGAAGGTTAAAGTCTAAGGGATCCATATGAATAAACCCCCTTCATCTTGAGGTTTCTCAGAACCTTAAGAGGTAGAGTAATGACTCGAGAAGATATAGCATATGATCGAGTTTCAGAACATAGTTGAAGAGGTCAGGGTAAAATGTGCCCCATTTCAACTGGAAGGTATTGGTCACCGGTGGTGTGAATCAGTGCATCAAACTAGGGAGATTGAGCAGATGAGTTGGAACGATTTCAAGGCCATCATTAACAAGCAGTATTTCTCCGAGGTCCTAGCCTATGGGATAATTGAGGAGTTCACGTATATTTCCTTGGGAGATCGGTATGTGATTGAGTATGTTAACTTTTTTCTGGAGATAGTGAAGTATGTGGATGAGATTATTTCTAATGATTCCAGGAAAGAATTATATTTTGACAAGGGGATGGGACCAAAAATTTACACTCACGTATTCTCTGTTCAAGCTGGGAACTTATGCTGGGGTTTTCAATCATAAATATATAGTGATGATTGGTCAGAAATTAATTATTTGGTTTTCTATAGTGGTGTATCTTATGGGAAGTGGTGGCTCATATGAGATGAAAAAGGAAGCAGGAGGATTAAGGGAAGAAGTGAGGTGGTTTTTCAAGCCATCCTCCCATACAGTTCTCATCTATGGATTCTGATGTAACATGTGTTGTGTGCCACTAGTGTGGGAGGTCAGGGAACACCCAAACACATATCTCCTCCAAAATACTTGATATTAGTGTGGCGATATGGGACACTTACAATGATTTTTAAAGGTGTATCATCCACTCTAATTTAGTGTAAGATTTATTCCATCCAAGGGAGTTCGAGTTCATCATATGCCCTTGAGGATGGGGGGATCTCAATTTGGTGGACATTACAGGAGGGCTAGATCACAATCTATATAGAACTAATTCAGTGTAGATCCCTAGTTGAGTTTTCCTCCTCAAGAAGAGGTTTGGCATCTTCATGGGGGGGATTAGGCACCATCAGAGATGGATACATGATATTTGAAAATTCAATGTATAGTTTATATTGTATATTCTATAGTTCCATTCTTTTTTATACAAGTGATTCTTTTTATTTTATTGCTACCCGTATTGTGAACTTTTTTAATTTTCTAAATGATTTTTTCCTTAGAGATGGATTTGGTGACATTGTAGGGTAAGAATAAAAAGATATATCCTAGGTGCTCATCATGTGTGATTACCATGTTAGAGGTTGAGATGGATTGGGATCTCCTGGTCTTGGATATGGAACTTTTCAATGAAATCATTAGCATGGATTGGTTATTGAACATTCAAGTGCACATCAATTTCTATATGCAGTGGGTGAGTTTGTTAGCACCTGAGGGGACACCTCATGTTTTTCATGGGGAATGGGATCCTTGGTTTTGTCATGTGGGGACTCCAATACTAGAGTTGGGGAATATTATCATCTAGTTATCGTCGCTCACACTAGAGGTTGACAGTCATTATCTTGAGGGTGGATTAAATCAGGCATTTGATGAGTTCCAGGAGGTATTTAAAAATGAATTTTCAAGCATTCCCCCAAAAAATTACATGGAGTTCTCGATTGATTTTACATATGGAACATATTTTATATCACTTCCATCAAATTTTATTCTGCCCACTTAGTTGGGGGAATTAAATATATAACTTGACGATTTGGAATCCAAAGGATTAATTCACTCAATAGTGTATCCATGGGATTTTACTATTCTTTTTTCCATGTAGGCCAACGAGTCCCTCCAGTTTTTCATTAACTACCAAAATCTAAATATTGTAACCAAAAAAAAAATATCATTTTCCATGAATAGATTAATTTTTTTATTAGTTGAAAGGGAAAATAGGTTTTCCAAGATAGACTTTCCTTCGGGTTACCACAAAGTCATTTTGAGAGAGGCTGATATCAGGAAGAAATCAATCTAAAGCAGGTAAAACCACTTTGCGTACTTTCTCATGCAATTCAGGTAGACCAATTCTCCAAAAATACTTATGGAACTGATGAATAGGGCATCCCATCAATATATAATATTTTGCATCATTGTATTCATGGATGATATCCTTGTTTATTTAGGATCCAAATAGGATCATGTTAATCACTTGTGGATCGTGTTGGGCACTCTACCATATCATCGACTTTATGAAATGTTTTCCAAGATCACCTTCAAGATCAGGGAAGTGAAGATTCTAGGCCATGTGGTATTAGGGCATTGAGATTTAGTGTACCATGAGATGATCAATGAATTTATGTCATGGGACCAGAAGAGGAATGTGTTCAAGATAAGATTTTTCCTAAACCATGAATGTTACAATAGATTTTTTCAACATTTATCGTAGCTTTATTTTCCTATGACCTCACTCACCTAGAAAGGGTGCACGTTGACTAGATCCTAGAATTATAGGAATCCTTTGAGGGGATAGATAGACTCTTGACTACCTCCCCCATGTTAATATTTCCATAATATGTAATCGGATAGGTAGGATGTCACAATGCTTTAGGTATGTGTCTCATGTTTTTGCTTGTACATGGTGATCACATGGTGGTGTATGGATCAATAAAACATTGAACACATGAAAATAATTACCCAACCAATGTCATGGAGTTTGATGTGGTGATGCTTGAATTGAATACATGGAATCACTACCTCTTTGGGGAGAAGTTTATTATCTACATTGATCAATAGATCCTATCATACATTTTATCATATAAGAATATTAACGTAAGGAAGCATCATTGGATTGAGTACTTGCAGGGGTTCAATTTTGATATCATATATACCTCATGTAAGGTTAATGTGGTGGATGGAGAATTGACTAGAAAATTACTGGTGTATACTTTGAGGAATTCTAGTGATTAGTGGAATTTGATCATAATCCTTTCTCAGATTCACATAGAGATGATAGAGTACAGTGTAGGTCCATTTATGGAATGTATTTGGTTGAATCCAATGATTTTAGAGTTGATTTTTCAGGAACATACTAGTGATGAGATTTTTCAATGGCTGGTTTATTTTCATCATAGAGGGGAGATGCCTTTTTGTTGGTCTTTGTCTCATGAGGAACTCATGGGATTCAACGACCATTAAGTGGTACCACTATCTCTGATGAAGGTGGTGATGCATGATAGCCACCAGTCATAGTGGGAAGTTCATCCTGGAGCTACCAAAATGTATTATGATGTTCATCAGTAGTTCTGGTGGCTAGGTATGAGGTGGGATATATCTGATTTTGTGTCGACATACTATACACGTCAATAGGTGAAAGAAGAGCATTAAATGCCATTTGGTTTTCTTTAACTATTACCCATTCCTACCTAGATGTGGTAAAAGGTTGCAAGGGAATTCAATTTTGTCTTACCTCATACACCACAGGTTAAGAATGCTATTTGGGTGGGGATTTTTCATCTAACCAAATCATCCAATTTCATTCTGATTAGTGTTACTACTAAAGTGGATGAGTTAGGCGGAATGTGTATTCAAGAGGTGCTATGGATTTATGGTTTTCATTCAGTAGTGGTGTTATATAGAGACCCCCACATCACCTATCAGTTTTGGGAAGGCCTTTAGAAGTCTTTGGGGTTATAGATTAAGATGATCACGACATACCATACTCAGAAAGATGGTCAGAGAGTGTGGTAGAATGAAATTCTAGAAAACACGATCCATGTATGTGTATTTGACATTAGTTGTTCATGGGATATGAATTTGGGATAGTTTGAGTTTTCCTTTAATAATAGTTACCAATCATCAGTTCTAATTTCTCTTTTTGAGGTGCTCTATGGTCAGCCTTGTCGGTCCCCCTATGTTGGGGTGAGGTTGGTGAGACATCACTATTGGGGATGAGCCTTGTGAATGAGACATCTGATAATGTCATGTTGATCATAAAGTGGTTATTGATAAATCAAAGTCACAAAAAATCTTTTTATGACCAGAGGTTTTATGATATAGAATTTTATATAAGTGGTGAGTTATTCTTGAATGTGTCCCCATGCCAGGGTGTCTTTAATATGGGAAAGTAGGGAAAGATAATATCAAGGTATTTTAGACATTTTAAGATCATCGATCACATTCCCAAGGTGGAATATGGGTTAGGTTATCCCTCTTACTTGATAACTATTCATGAAGTATTGTAACAGCCCGAGATTTTATGAAAAATATTCTTTTTATTTCACTAATGTCTTGTGTTGTACGCTACACCAAAAGGAGCTTGCACAACACGCATCCTTGACATGCCTTGCATTACACGCAATCGCAACCTTCCTCGATAGCGTGTGTGGTACGTAATCCTGAGATTCACGAAACAATGATATGCTATTAAAATATTATTAAAACTAGCCGTTATGAATAGTAATAACCACTTTTTTAAATTTTAGAAATTTTAACTCTCAAAATGGACTTCATTTTTGGATTAGGAGTATCGAATTTAGCCTAAGGTGAAATTTTGGTAATTTTCGGATAACTTTCATATTTTGATGAATAGTGGAAATTACTAAATTTTAATTAAAAACAACTTTTTCAATCGAAATAATTAATAGTTATAAATTATTAATTTGAGTGGTTTTAAAGTATATTTAGAATATATTTTTACAATTTAATACAATGTTGGACATTGGATGCAATTTCACATTTAAACTAGACATAAACAAGTGTCAATCTTTTGATAGATATTGTTTCTTAAAAACACGCTATTTGTTTTAACAGCGGGATTTAATTATAAAATTAATTAATGCAACTTTTATGTTATGAATTTGGTAAAATAGACTTCATTTTTGAATTCGGAATATGAAATATAGCTTGGGATGAAATTTTGGCATTGTTCTGAAAAACATCAATTTTTGATGAATAGTGAAACTACTAAGTGGTAGGTTAAAAACTGAATTTTGCATAAAACATAATTTTACCGCTTCTATGAATGGAATTTCAAAAATCCGAGAGACACGGTTAATATCAAGGACTAAAATGTGGTTCAATGAGATGAAAATAATTTTTTGGTGAATAGTAACTTTTTACTTTTTTTACCACGGTTAATAGTAAATAGGGTAACTAAGGGTAAATATGATATTAATATTACCCTAACACATGTCCTAATTCTATTGGACAAGTGTAATTCGACCAAAAACAAACTTAGGAATAAAATATGACCATTTAGGCCCACTTGGATTAGATTAGGACATTTATTATTAATTTATTTAAAGAAAGGTTAAAATAGTTAAAATCAAAGTTTAATAAGTAAATCATTTTTAATATGGGGTTATACGTAAGATAAATTCGATTGTAAATATTCATTAGAAAGATAAAAAGATTTCCTACATGATGGTATTTTATTTGTAATTTTTAGACATCAAATAATTTAATTTATTTATGACACAACGATGATGCAGTAATTATCTTATTAATGAAATATTGACATAATTGATGTTATAAACACCAAAATAAATGTAATTTGAGATTTTTTATGAATTCCACTAATTTTATAAGTTACTATGATATATTAATGTTGATTTAATCAACTTTATTCGAACATTTAATTCTGTTATGACTTTCACAAAAATCATATATCAAATAGTGTCAAAATTGACACAAAATAGTTTTTAAATAAAATATTATATTATTAATTGTTATTGTATTCCTAAAAATCTAAGGTTCGGCCAAATGACTTAGATAAGGATATATATATTAATAATAAACAATTTGGGGTTCGTTTGGCATGTTATAGTAAGTGTATTAACCATATAGTGAAAGAAAACAAAAAGACATGGTAAAAGTTAAATTATTTAACTTAGAGTTAAATCTAATTGATAAGGTTAAAATAATATCCTAAACTTGTCTAAATTCTATTGGTTGATAGTATTTCGACCCATCCCCACTTTAGCATCTAAATAAGACCCTTTGGAACCATTATAAACCGATTTTGACTTTAATATAAAATAATATTTTGAGATATTCCTAAGGTGCCCCTCTCCTCCCCTATAAAAGGACACCTCCTCCCCCTCCTCCTCACACCAATTTGAGCACTCAAGCTCGGCCAACCCCTGCCAAAATCTCTTCTCCACTTCCCTAGAAACATCCTAGTGGTTCTGGTCTTCCCCAAAGACCAATTTTAGTGCCCTAAGAGGAGGTCTCAAAGAGGCGCTTCAAAGAAGAGGAGGTTCGGACACATACGAAGCAAATTGGACCTAAGGTAAGGGAAATATCACAATCTCATTTTTATCCGAGATTGTTTATTCGTAAGTATTTACTGGGGTGTATTTTATCATCCACATCCTTGTTCCCTCAATATGTAATATTGTTTCCATCCACTTGCAATAGTTTAAATCCAATTTTACCCTTAGGTGAGTTTTTAGTAAAGAATATGAAAGGAATCTTTTGCCGTTTTTCGTACGAGGTACTTTTGACTTTTCCGACAAAAGAACAAGAAGAATGTTTTTTTAACTTATACGGCACGAACGGATTTCTACTGTTTTATAAAGCCTTATTTTCATGAAGCTTCCTCTAAAAGATTTCATGACTATTTTCAATAAAATCTCTTTCTTTTAAAATTGAATGATGTTTTGTGAAAAGAAATTGATTTTGAAGAAGAAAGGATATTTTCCTCAAGAATTCAATTCAAGTGTTTTATCAAAATTATTTTCCATCTAAGATAATAAAGGGTTCTGTTTCTACCCATATTTTTACATTGATTTGACTATGTTGTGATGGAATTATGTTTATGAATTCCTTTATCTTATATGAATTGTTTTATAATGTCATGTTGTTTAAGAATCCCATTTTTATTACATGGGTTACGCTATGATGTATGGTTTATGATTATGTGGCACACATAAGAAAGGATTCATTATAAGATGGGTGGGACCTATATCTCCCTCCAATGCATTGGGTAAAGATTTTATATCTCATGAGATAGACATGGCTGAAATGGTAGGTTATACCGGTTCAGTGAAACAGGACTGGAACGAGGGTTACTCGATTCAGAAAGGGACTTTGTCCACTAAGATAGTCTTGGCAATGAGTCTTGACTAACAAGAAATGATTCTCTATGATTATGTGTGTATTCCACAAAGCTTCATGTTTTAAGTTATGATTATTGGGATTTCATTTCACTACTATGATTTATCCCATGTTATGAAATTATGCTCTCTTTTGCAGGTTAAGATTTCCAAAAGTTATGTTCTTATGAATATGATGTGATTGATTTTTCTTTTGTATACCCTTACTGAGCATTTGAGCTCACCCTTTTATGTTTTCTTTTCCCCAGGATATAAAGAAAGGTTTTAGGTAAAAAAAAGGGAAGATCTTTATGGGAGATATTGAAGATCTTTCACCACGATTAGAAGATTACGTTCCGAGTTTCCAAAGACACTAAACTATTACGATCCTTGTGTGTGTGTTTTTGTTATGTACTAAGTATTCCGCAGAAGTAATGTAATGTCCATGTACGTCAAGATACGGGTCTCTACAGTTGGTATCAGAGGAAAGGTTTAGTCAACCTTTGGAAACTAGGATGCGAAAACGTTAGTGAGATCCCTAGAGATATTTCTATGGTATGTCTAGGGATGTCCTTAGGGATAAGTATACGTATAGGTTATAGTAATAGAATTACGCTAACGATCATAGAATTAAACCTAAGATGTTGGATATTGAAGGTACTCCCCCTTTATTATGTTGTTTTCCCTAGCATGATTTTTACCTCTCACACTATTCTTTTTGGGTTTTAGACGATGGCTGGAACCCGAAGGAACCGTGTTGATCAATGCAATGGACAATGCAATGATTGCCCTCCTGAACAAACAAATGTTATGGGAGATGGAGTGCAAAATCTTATTGCTATACTTACACAAGCTATGAATCATTCTGGACTTCCAAATGAGCAGAGAAGGGAACAATATTCTATTGAGTCCTTCATGAGGCAACGTCCACCTTCTTTCAGTGGGTCTACTGATCCATTAGTTGCTGAATAATGGATTAGTAATACTGAAAAGATATTTTCAGTTCTTCAATGTTCTGAACATGATAAAGTCATATTAGCAGTATATCGTTTGGAAGGTGAAGCTGATCAATGGTGGAATCTTATCAAGAATACGAGGCCAAGAGATGAAATTGAGTCCATGGAATGGGACGAGTTCAAGAACCTGTTTTTCAGTAAGTACTTCCCTCGTATTCTTCGAACAAAGATGGAGAAAGAGTTTCTTGAACTGAAGCAAAGGGACGATGAATCTGTTGGTACCTATGAAGCAAATTTTACAAGACTTGCAAGGTATGCTTCTGGAATTATCATCCAACCTGAAAGTAAAGTTGATCGATTTTTCAGTGGCTTAAAACCAAGTCTTCGAAGGGCATTAGCTATAAGAGACTTCAGTAGCTATGAAGAAATTGTGCGTTGTGCTATCAAGGTAGAAATGGAAGTTGGTGTTACATATCCATCTCATGGTTTTGACAAGAAACGAAAGATGGAGTTCAAGGAGAAATCTCATAATAATGTTGAAAAGAAGATGAATGTTTCCTTATGCACAAAGTGTGGAAAGAAGCATGGTGGAGTTTGTCTTAAAGGAACTAGAAAATGTTTTAAGTGTGGAAAAGAAGGTCATCGAGCAGCTGAGTGTCGAAGTAATGGAAAAAGGGTTTCTAATGATGTGAATAAAGCAAACACTGCAGAGAACGCACCACCAACACTTCAATGCTTCAAGTGCAAGGAAATGGGGCATTATGCTAATAATTTCCCTAATCCAAGGGTTAGTGATGATCAACATGAGCAACCACTGAAGGCAAAGGACAAAGGGAAGTCACATGCGATCACTATTGGAGATGTTGAATATGATAACGATGTGGTGGAATGATTAAGCGTTTATGTAATGGGATTCCAAAATAATGTTGTATCATTGAGTATTGCAATATTTATTGATGTGGTATTCAAAGTGATTGAGATATTTTTTTTTTGGAAATAAGATGATATGCGCATAATGAAGACGAGAAAATGAAATGTTTAATAGTATTCATGAGCTCATGATTGATATAAGGACTAAGTGATATCATGGATTGAGTATATAGAATTTTGAGGATTTTGGTATGTGGAAAGTGTTAACTTTTAACTGCATTCATGTTTTCACTAAGGTATTCAAGAGAATACATGATTAAGGACTTTGAATGTTTAGAATGTGACCAACAAAACATATCTTATGATATATGGGGATCAACGACAGTATTAAATCTCTGGTAATCGTTTTCACTATATTATGAGAGTGGACTGCAGTATTATGTATAAGCCTAAAGAATAGACTGGTTTATGTTGGACATAAGTTAGTATTGTTTAAGGATAGAAGATTTTAGATATTATTGATGGGATGTTATAGTAACGTAGATTTAGAAAAAGGACAACCTGTAGGACGGGCGACAACCCATCGCTTCGGACAAGGCTGTAGGAATCGAACCCACAACCGAAGTGCGACTGGCCTTTATCGCCTACCACTGACCTACAGGAAGTCCCTGTTTAGTAGAAACTAGTTTTATTATATTAAGCAGTATGATATATGAAGTATAAGTCCATTTTAGGAACCATATATGATTAATCTCACTATAGATCGACTTATGTATATAAGTTTTGCTAACCTTTTGTTTGAGACAGATGGAATGACCTGTCATTCTATCACATGATCTGCTAACACTTCACGAATAACAAATTCAACTTCATTTATTTATGAGATGAAGTGGAAATTGTTCAAAGCACGAACAACAGTGACATTGTACCAAAATAAAGTAAGTATTTATTCTAATTCAAATTTTCAACTTTAGGGGAAATGATCTTGAAAACCAAAAATGTTGTCCTCGTGATCTTATATCTGATTAATCAAATGGTACCTTATATCATCCCAAATATATGGATTTGTGATTACTGGCTTTTCCATAGCCATGTTCTCTACCACTCTCCATCAGAACATGATGGTTAGATTTCTCTTCCATATCCATATTTTCACCTATGTGGAAACCCAGTGATTAGTTTATTTGGGTAACCGTTATGTTTCATACTTTTGTTTTTAAAGATAAGTTTTGGTATTCCTTTTTACGATGTGGGTTTCTATTAAAGAAACTTTCGAATAGTAAACCATTTATAACCCCGACGAATTTCGAGGGCGAAATTCATTTTAAGGGGGGTAGAATGTAACAGCCCGAGATTTTATGAAAAATATTCTTTTTATTTCACTAATGTCTTGTGTTGTACGCTACACCAAAAGGAGCTTGCACAACACGCATCCTTGACTTGCCTTGCATTACACGCAATCGCAACCTTCCTCGATAGCGTGTGTGGTACGTAATCCTGAGATTCACGAAACAATGATATGCTATTAAAATATTATTAAAACTAGCCGTTATGAATAGTAATAACCACTTTTTTAAATTTTAGAAATTTTAACTCTCAAAATGGACTTCATTTTTGGATTAGGAGTATCGAATTTAGCCTAAGGTGAAATTTTGGTAATTTTCGGATAACTTTCATATTTTGATGAATAGTGGAAATTACTAAATTTTAATTAAAAACAACTTTTTCAATCGAAATAATTAATAGTTATAAATTATTAATTTGAGTGGTTTTAAAGTATATTTAGAATATATTTTTACAATTTAATACAATGTTGGACATTGGATGCAATTTCACATTTAAACTAGACATAAACAAGTGTCAATCTTTTGATAGATATTGTTTCTTAAAAACACGCTATTTGTTTTAACAGCGGGATTTAATTATAAAATTAATTAATGCAACTTTTATGTTATGAATTTGGTAAAATAGACTTCATTTTTGAATTCGGAATATGAAATATAGCTTGGGATGAAATTTTGGCATTGTTCTGAAAAACATCAATTTTTGATGAATAGTGAAACTACTAAGTGGTAGGTTAAAAACTGAATTTTGCATAAAACATAATTTTACCGCTTCTGTGAATGGAATTTCAAAAATCCGAGAGACACGGTTAATATCATGGACTAAAATGTGGTTCAATGAGATGAAAATAATTTTTTGGTGAATAGTAACTTTTTACTTTTTTTACCACGGTTAATAGTAAATAGGGTAACTAAGGGTAAATATGATATTAATATTACCCTAACACATGTCCTAATTCTATTGGACAAGTGTAATTCGACCAAAAACAAACTTAGGAATAAAATATGACCATTTAGGCCCACTTGGATTATATTAGGACATTTATTATTAATTTATTTAAAGAAAGGTTAAAATAGTTAAAATCAAAGTTTAATAAGTAAATCATTTTTAATATGGGGTTATACATAAGATAAATTCGATTTTAAATATTCATTAGAAAGATAAAAAGATTTCCTACATGATGGTAGTTTATTTGTAATTTTTAGACATCAAATAATTTAATTTATTTATGACACAACGATGATGCAGTAATTATCTTATTAATGAAATATTGACATAATTGATGTTATAAACACCAAAATAAATGTAATTTGAGATTTTTTATGAATTCCACTAATTTTATAAGTTACTATGATATATTAATTCTGTTATGACTTTCACAAAAATTATATATCAAATAGTGTCAAAATTGACACAAAATAGTTTTTAAATAAAATATTATATTATTAATTGTTATTGTATTCCTAAAAATCTAAGGTTCGGCCAAATGACTTAGATAAGGATATATATATTAATAATAAACAATTTGGGGTTCGTTTGGCATGTTATAGTAAGTGTATTAACCATATAGTGAAAGAAAACAAAAAGACATGGTAAAAGTTAAATTATTTAACTTAGAGTTAAATCTAATTGATAAGGTTAAAATAATATCCTAAACTTGTCTAAATTCTATTGGTTGATAGTATTTCGACCCATCCCAACTTTAGCTTCGAAATAAGACCCTTTGGAACCATTATAAACCGATTTTGACTTTAATATAAAATAATATTTTGAGATATTCCTAAGGTGCCCCTCTCCTCCCCTATAAAAGGACACCTCCTCCCCCTCCTCCTCACACCAATTTGAGCACTCAAGCTCGGCCAACCCCTGCCAAAATCTCTTCTCCACTTCCCTAGAAACATCCTAGAGGTTCTGGTCTTCCTCAAAGACCAATTTTAGTGCCCTAAGAGGAGGTCTCAAAGAGGCGCTTCAAAGAAGAGGAGGTTCGGACACATACGAAGCAAATTGGACCTAAGGTAAGGGAAATATCACAATCTCATTTTTATCCGAGATTGTTTATTCGTAAGTATTTACTGGGGTGTATTTTATCATCCACATCCTTGTTCCCTCAATATGTAATATTGTTTCCATCCACTTGCAATAGTTTAAATCCAATTTTACCCTTAGGTGAGTTTTTAGTAAAGAATATGAAAGGAATCTTTTGTCGTTTTTCGTACGAGGTACTTTTGACTTTTCCGACAAAAGTACAAGAAGAATGTTTTTTTAAATTATACGGCACGAACGGATTTCTACTGTTTTATAAAGCCTTATTTTCATGAAGCTTCCTCTAAAAGATTTCATGACTATTTTCAATAAAATCTCTTTCTTTTAAAATTGCATGATGTTTTGTGAAAAGAAATTGATTTTGAAGAAGAAAGGATATTTTCCTCAAGAATTCAATTCAAGTGTTTTATCAAAATTATTTTCCATCTAAGATAATAAAGGGTTCTGTTTCTACCCATATTTTTACATTGATTTGACTATGTTGTGATGGAATTATGTTTATGAATTCCTTTATCTTATATGAATTGTTTTATAATGTCATGTTGTTTAAGAATCCCATTTTTATTACATGGGTTACGCTATGATGTATGGTTTAGGATTATGTGGCACACATAAGAAAGGATTCATTATAAGATGGGTGGGACCTATATCTCCCTCCAATGCATTGGGTAAAGATTTTATATCTCATGAGATAGACATGGCTGAAATGGTAGGTTATACCGGTTCAGTGAAACAGGACTGGAACGAGGGTTACTCGATTCAGAAAGGGACTTTGTCCACTAAGATAGTCTTGGCAATGAGTCTTGACTAACAAGAAATGATTCTCTATGATTATGTGTGTATTCCACAAAGCATCATGTTTTAAGTTATGATTATTGGGATTTCATTTCACTACTATGATTTATCCCATGTTATGAAATTATGCTCTCTTTTGCAGGTTAAGATTTCCAAAAGTTATGTTCTTATGAATATGATGTGATTGATTTTTCTTTTGTATACCCTTACTGAGCATTTGAGCTCACCCTTTTATGTTTTCTTTTCCCCAGGATATAAAGAAAGGTTTTAGGTAAAAAAAAGGGAAGATCTTTATGGGAGATATTGAAGATCTTTCACCACGATTAGAAGATTACGTTCCGAGTTTCCAAAGACACTAAACTATTACGATCCTTGTGTGTGTGTTTTTGTTATGTACTAAGTATTCCGCAGAAGTAATGTAATGTCCATGTACGTCAAGATACGGGTCTCTACAAGTATTCTACGTCTCCCATTTAAATAAGTATAATTTGGATCCATCCCACAAGTTGAATTAAGAGGAGTTGGAAATAGAGACCAATTTATTAGTGTCTTAGCGACCCATGAAAATAGTGGATTTACAAGAGAATGTTCATCAGGGGAAGTCCATTCCATTGGTACGGGTACTTTGGAAGAATGTTAATGATGTGAATGAGACTTGGGAGTAGATATCATGGGTTGAGAAAGAGTATCCATTCTTGTTCTATGATCAAGCTTCAGGTTGACTTTCTGTGGCAGAATTTTTTAATGGTGGGGAGAATTTTCACATATATATCCTTGTTTTAAGTTATTTGTTTCTCTTATATTATAATACAAAATTCCCTATTGGTTTCCCCATATCCTATTTAATTTGGATGAATATGGGCTTTTATTGAGTGGGTAGAACTGGGAGCACTATTTGTAAGCACGATTTACTAAACCTTGTAGGAAAACCATGAATAGTTGTCCATCTCATTAGAAATATTTTTCCAATGTTTTTCCATTCATGATTAATCCTAACTCTCCCAATGCTCCCACCATTCGACCCTAGAATCTATAGATGCCTCCCAACAACTCTCAATCATCCATGGAACCCAATTTTGAATGGTTTTGATGGTGTATCATTAAGATTCATTCAAGTAGGTTAATATATCTTTAATTTCATCTGTTTCCTTAGGGTTTCATACAAATTTTGATGAATTTATGTAATTCACAAAACTTTTACATAGTACTTAGGGTTTGATTTATGGATTATAGGTCTAATCATGTGGATTTTGGTTTTTTCACTCTCTTGTGGTGTGGCGGTAGTGTGTTTGAAGTTTCAAAAAATGATTTGGGGTTTCAAATGTATATAATCAGTTTTTACCTATATTAACACTCTTGGATGAATTTAACTTTCTTGTTTAACCTATTTATAATGTTTTCCATCTCTTTAGTGTGCTGCAAAAATTAACTTTGGTATCTTTTATGGAGTGTTTAATTTTTAAGTTGCATTTTGGCAAGAAATAGGGTGTTTATCAAGTTTTTTCTATGGTGTATAATTTGGGGTTGTTTCATGATCCATGAAATGGTTTTATTAAATGTTTTTAATGATGAAAAATTGGGATGGTTATGGTATTGATATGAATTTGTCCTTGAAAGTGGGTTTTGTTAGGAATTTTGGTGTTCAAACCATTGTTTTACTACTTGGAATTGTTTTATAAACGTTTTGGATTGTTTATTAAGTTACACAGGGTGTTTAATGGAATATATTAGGTAAATGTTGGTGTGTTTTTGTTTAATAAATGGGGTTTTTACATGAAAATTGTATTATTTAACACGTGTAACTTGTTTATGAATAAAGTGGGAGACCCGAGTATCTAGGTGGGAATACTACAACTCGTATGGTAGTGATACGGAGTGGTATCATCCATGTATGACTTAATGTGTTTTATGATGAAAACACTAACTAAAAATTGATAATGTTGGGTACCACTAGGCCATTGGGGTTTACCCTCCTAGTGGCTCGTGCATAAGAGAGATATTAATTATGATTTCTTTTACACTAAGATACGATATAACTAGGGCCCACAACTAACTAGTGCCTAAGGGTGTTCCCGTGATTAGTGATCATCGACTATATTGTACAAACTATCAGCATATGGTGTGACTGGATGGAAAATTATGCAGGATGGATATTTTCATTAAAATTGTTCTTTTTTAGTGTTTCTTCCATAAAAAATATTTTTAATTGAAGTTTCATCCTTTTAAAATTCATAGTATAATTTTCTGTTTATAAGACTTGCAAGATTTCTTTGTCTTAAAATGTTTATCAAATGGAATATTTTTTGGTGGCATATTATTGGTCCTAGTCTCAAGCCCTATTTACAAATTTGGGTTTAAATAGACATGGTTTTGTATGACACATGTAATAGAAAGGTCCACAGAGATGGGGGCTTAGGTTGTTATCTTCCATCCTTGATGTTCTATTTTGGAGAAGGCTTATAGATGATGTCCCATTATCAATTGGTGGTTCTTGAGTCATAGTTTATACTACTTGTGAGTGGTGGAGATCTTCTACTTGGTCTAAAACCATGTATTTCTATTCTGATTTATTCTTAAATGATATTTCGAACTAAATTTTTGGATTTATTTTATATATTGTTCTTTTGTTTAATGCATCAAAATTCAGGTAAATAATTCCCATACAATTATCCATGATACTCCGGAAATTATGCCAGCCTGTGTAGATAAGGAATGCCCTTCAGGCCTTTCCATGGACTGGGTCGGGTGCTAGTTTTTATGGAGAAAAAATCTAGTTTGTGATAGATTTAGAGAATGATACTAATACAAAAACTCAATATATTGAAGTTACTTGTGTTATTATCCTCTAAACTTTGAATAAGATTTCATGGAAGTGGAAGAAGAAATTGAAGAGAAAAACCTAAATAAAAGTGTTATCTTTTCTTCGGGTGATCACCTTTTCATTACACCATAACACTTATTAGGAGGGTGTTATGCCTAAAAAAGGAATCTAGAATGTGGGGAGATATTCTAGGAAGGGGTTATGGAAGGGCTTGGCAAAAAAATGGGTTTTGAAGTGTAAGTATTAGAGTTGGATTAGTGCCCTTTATTAAGAGATTGGACATGAACTCTGGGAGTTATTAAAAATATTAAATTAATATAAATTTTATTTTTTTTTAAATATGCATGAAAAGTAAATTATTTGTAATATAGGATGATTCAGGGAAAATTGAATTCATCCAATTAAAATTATATAGGATTTTATTATTTTTTTAATAATATTATTTTTGTATTAATCCTTATTAATTATTACAAAGATATTATGTAATTTATTCTTTTAGAGTTAATATAATTACATTAAAATTGAAAAAGTCCTAAAAATTAATTAATTAAATATTTATACATACCCCAATAATTTTTCGGATGGTTTTATTTTTATTAATTTTATAAAAATTAATAAAATTGTACTTATTTTAATATCTCATAAATGTCAATTTCAAAACTATTCATAGGTTGAATTTTTAAAGATAACATAAAAACATTATACATTGATAAAAATGACATTAACTCATCACTATCATGTCATTGTAATCCATAAAACATTTGGATGGCATAAAAATTTTACATTACATTTATTCAAATATTAATTATATCACTTTTTTGATTCTTCTTTTAATGTATCAATTTTTGCATCACCATTGTCTCAACATTTTATATAATTATTTAATGTACAAAAATTCAAAATAAATTACCATGATGTAGATAACTATATAACATTTAGATGACTAATTATTGTTGAATTTATCATCTATATAACAATATATTAAAAATTATTTATTATTAAAAATATAAGTATGTCACTTTTAAGTTATCTTAAAATAAAATATAACAAATATAATATTCTTTCCAATTTTTCATAAAAGGTTATCATTTTGGATTATGTTTGATTTTGGTCGAAACATACTCATCCAATGAAACTGGTATAAATGTTTGGGGAATTTTATAATATTACATTATTAGCTTTACAATTAATTACCGGATTTTTCATTAACTGTTGAAAATAAAATACTAAAGTTATTATTCCACAAAAATTTTGTTTATCCTATAAGACCAAAAATTTCATACATACTAAAACAATGAATTTAATTTTTACAAATTTAATTCTAAAAAGTGGCTAAAATTAATTTAAAATTAATCTAAATGAAGGATTGATACAATAAGTTTTATATGGTTAAAATTTTATAGAGTTTTATATGCAATTTTAATTTGAAATTCCTTACAACGACTTACATTGCATTGAACAAAAAAAATTATTTTATTAAACTTTTAAAATAATTGAAATGATAATATTAGAATTTAAATAAATTAGATGAAATATTATTTTTGAATTATAATGAATTATTTTTTAAAATTCCATAAAAATAAATATTATCCAAAAAATACCAAAAATTTGACTAAATTAAATTTTGATTCTCCACTTATAAAGACGAATTTAAATTTTTCATATAATAATTAGAAATAATAAAAAAATTAAAATGGGATCACTATAAAAAGGCATTAAAAGAACATTTTAAAAATATTAGAGCTTTTTCTAATTAAAATTGGATTTTATACTTGTTTTAAACATATAAAATTTATTTGATGAATACCATTTTTTAATAAACACGTGTAAACATTATATAGTTAGTTCTATTCATTCGCACAAATAAAATATCTAAGTGATGACTAACACATAAAATATTAAAAACATATTAGTTTTTTATTTAACACAATCTTCTGTGAAATGTAAGATTTCAGAGAAACCCATTACTGTGTGTTGAGTGTGCTATCAAACATAGCATCCCTGGTAAAAAAATTACTCTATAATTATTAAATATTAATGGACATGAAAATGTGTGATTCTATAATTACCGGGGATGTTACATATTCTAAGTGTATATACCAAAAATATTTATGTAGACCAAGTCATCTTTCTTTGATGGGAAAATACATATTTTGTAAGGATCCTTTCCCAATTACCCCTGATAAACATGCCCAATTAAAGTGAACTCTCCAATTTCTTATGTATTTTAATGAGCAATGAATTATATTTTTGAAGCCAAAATTATTTTTCTAAAATCACTATTTTATCCCGATAAACTATCGTAGATTATTTATTGTTTTATGAGAACAATTATATCAATGTTTACTTTAGAGGCTCTTTTATATTTTCCCTTAAACCGCACTAAAGTGGATCATTCATAATGTTTATTAAAAAAAATTATATTTTTTGAATTTATTTTGACATAATTTATCTATATGTATGCCTTTTTTACATTGTTAATTTCAATTTATTATTTTAGTACACTCTTTCATAGACACCTTTTTGATACACCCATTTGTTATCCATTAGGACATAATTTCAATACCAATTTATTTCCATGGGAACAACTTATGTTTATTATTTAGCACTTATTATTCATGTGGAACACATATGAATGAACATGTTATGGTAAGTGAAACTAGATACCACTCTAATGCATCAGGTAATGTATAGTCTCAAGAGATGTTGTCTTTGGATAGGGAGTAAACCAAAATTCTTTAATGGGACTCTGTCCACTATATGATATAGTCTTGGAAGATAGCCTTGAATCCTATTTATGTCATGTTATATGTTTTTTACACATTATTATAAATCCATGAATTACTAATTTCTTGTTCTATGTTTATGCCTCCATTATTTATTCTTTTCCTACGCCTTTTCATGTCATCTTATTCATCCTTATAATTCATATGATATTCTTTATTCCAATATTTATTCCCTTACTGAGATTTTAATTTCATACCATTATTAATGTATTCACCTAGTTATCTTAAGAAGATTATAGAGAACAGAGTATGTTTAAAACATGTTGTTAATTTTATATAACATATTTCTTCAGTTTGTTTTGATGTTATCTAATTATATACCTAATCATCCAAGAAACTAGGATTTAAAATCCTTGGTTTGTATTTGATGTTAAATTATTATTAAAATCATGTGATAGTATGTGTAATAGGATAGATTCATTATAATAAATTAACCATATTCATTTTTCCCTTTTTAGCCTCTTTTATTTTAAAATTACAAACTTAGATGTTAAGGAATTAATACTTTCACGAATTCCACAAAAAACACACATAAAAAAGGATCATCACCCTACTCCAAAACCACTATTCTCATTTAGTTATATATTAAATATCAACCTAAATTAAATCTCTTAGTTACATCATAGATGTTTTAGTTATTTTGGTTCTACGAAGTTTGTCTAAATCCTTCATTCAAAAGGAAAGTTTTTTGGGAAGATGAAAATTCACAAATTATGTATCTTGTTCTTCAATATATTTTTTCAATTTCTATATCATATAAAATATTTCATAATATCACAATCCACTATAATGATGTTATTTTGAATTAATTATTCTTATTACAAAAGGATACTACCCCTATATAACTGTGAAATTTTGTACTTTCTCTAGTGTAACTAATTTTTATTTTGTTTGGTTCAACCACATATTTGAATGATGTTATACCAAGATAGTAGTTTTCATCAATAATATTTATTAGGAAAATAATTCTACAAATATATTATATAAAGGTGTAATTAACATCTTTAACAATGTTCTGGAAGTGTAAATAAATATTATTATAAAGTGGCCAATAATTAACTGTTAATTACTTCAATAATCCTAATAAGGGATTCAATTATTATATTAAAATGGAACGGAATAAGAAAAATAACTAACATGTGATTATGGAAATAAATAATAACAAACTAATATATTTGTAATCATTGATTATAATTAAATATCCTCAATGGTAATAAATATTAAAAATAATATGAAATAAGTGATTAAGATGATTGTGTTTATTATACAAGAGGATAAGGAAAAAAAATAGATGTTCAGAGAGAAGGTATGGTTTTCACTCAAATATAAATGTGAAACAGATACTATATATGTTCAAATTAAAATAAACGATACATTATGATATTTATTTTTACAAAATCATCTATTTTCATCTCATCATGTTATACATGGTGCATACATATATTCTTACCATTTTCCTCCCTTTGGTTCTCAATCCAAAAATAATAATTATCATAAATATAGAAAATTCATTACTCTTTTTTTGTCTAGAATCACACTCATCGATTTTAGAAATCATTATATTATCTTATATATTTATTTTAAACACATTACCGATTAAATGATTTTAGTTTCTATATTTATTGAATAAATATAAAAAAGTATTCAAGGACCATTTTGTTATTTTTTAACATTAGTCATTATCTAATAACAATAACTAAATTTACAATAATGTTAAAGGGATTTCCCATTTTAATGATTTCAACATTAACACATTTTCCTACATTTATATAAATTTTAAAAATTAATCCTTATTTAGATGCGTTCATGGAATTCCAAATTAATTTATATTTCCATATTTTGAAAAGTATTTTCTTTTAAAAATAAATTTTCTGAAATTTTTATGATATTTTTAAAAGTTTTTCAAATAAATTTTGTAATTATATTATAATTTTTTTCATATATATAAAAAACCTATTACATTTCTTATGATTAATTTAGGATATTATCTAATTCTATTTTCCACCCTATTTATCTGGATGGATTATGATCATATATTGTGAAAATTTTCCTAAAACCCTTTTCATTTTCTATAGTAAATATGATTTATTATAATCATAATGGGTTCTTGATTCTTGAAGGACATATATGTACGATTTATAATTATAATATAGATCAGTCCATTATACCCCCTAATGAATTAAGAATTTTTTAAATATCATTAGATAATTTGTTGATATTATTTTTTTGATAATATAAATTCAAACTTGAATGATTATAGTTTTTCACTTTTTAATTCATTGGAATGATTGATTTTGATCAAAAATTAATGTTTGGGTATCATTGTATTTTCATAAAAATTATGTTTTAAAACTCATTGGGATTCACCAAAAATAAATTTTTATGAATTATTAGGTTTCCTCAAACCTTAATGGAGGGAAATAATTGGATTTTATAACATATTAATACATGGGAATCATTGGGTTCTACCCTAACTAAATGGATACACATGATTGGGTCTTCTCACAGGGTTATGGTTTCTTATGATTATTATTTAACACATAATTATATTATACATTATAAATATGATCATGATTATTATCTCATTAATCAATATTGTTTATGTCTCATTTCTTATATTATTACTAAATATTTGTTCCATGATCATAATATTATGACCTATGATTCAATGAGTATGAATCACTAATTTTATGTTCATTTACCTTACATATGTTCTCATTCTTACATGCTTATCTTATTCTCACATATGATCATTGATTATTATCTCTTATATTTTCCAATACAATTAATGTGATCTCATCCTTTTCTTATGTTTCAACTAAATAGGTTTTGAGGAAGAGTATTATGTATGACATTTCTAAACAAATTATCATATTAGAGGACTATTTGTGGGGTAGTTTTAAATTGTACGTAGAATATGTAATTTAAGTATATTATCATTAAAGAAAACAAAAATATTGGTAAAATGTTTTGATTTATGTTTATATGGAATGAATATTCTATTAAAATGATGCATTATGTATACAAGTTATTTTTTGTCCACCTTTGTAACTGTATCTTTTCATAGCATGACCACCCCACATGAAACTCTTCATAATGAAACACCACGTTATAGAAAAACCTTCATGGTGTGACACTCTATATAAAAATTTCTCCCACAATTGGAAGAGATAAAGTAAAAAAACCCTATTAATTAGTCACAAGGTGACCCCCTTATTGAGACCCCACCCACTGCATTGCAAAAGTATAGTTATGATAGAAAATAATATATAAAACACTCATTTAACTCGTTCTAATTTAAAAAAGGACATAGTAAAATTGAATATAATAATAAAGTGACATGTTTTATCACAAAAATAATGCACTAAATTTTTTCCGACATAACATAATACACATTTATAAAATCTAACATAGAACATGTTATTTTTAGTCTATTATCACCATCTAAATCAATGCTATTAGAACATGATGGATCTTTACAAAGACTCCATGTGTTTTTAGTTGATATAAATTAAATATTTAACTTTTTACAATATATAAACCATTATAATATTTAGTTATTCATTATTGATGGAAAATATAGTCAAATGTGTCCATTTACTTTATATTCTTAGTAGATAAACTTCAGATGAATCGTTATATTCATATTTATTACTTCATCCCTTTATTTTATTACAGTAATACCTCTAAAAAATTATTTTTGAAAAATATTCTTTCAATATTTTCATGTTCACCATCATTATGATCCATATATGTAATAAAAAAATATATTTCAGAAGATATTCTCGATGTACTAGGTTTAAAGTATCGAGGTCAGGAATTAATGCTTAGTATGTTGAATTAAATTCCATTCCATTTTTTTATTTTTTTCTCTATATCCCTTTTTATTTGGTTCTAACAGTACATATGAATCTAGATGGAATCATCTATGATGAATATTTAAATATGTTTAGTATCATAAATGGGTATTCACATTGACTAACAATCTGTAGGTACTGTATCAATAGTTTTATTATAAAATAATATTTCCAAAAATTATTTCTATATATAATCCTCTAAATTATTTGAATTCATTATAAATGCATTCTAAATTTGATCAATTGTATCACCATGTAAAAAAATTAAATACCACAGTAATATTCTGTAAGTGTTACTCTTTATCTCTTAAAAATATAATTTTTCATTATGAATAACCTATATCATCTTCTAAATTTAGCTAGTTATTTAGAATAAAAAAATTGACTATATATATTGAAATGAATTAAATAAAATAATATATTCATCACTAAAAATTTATGTTGTAATTCATGTTTCTTGTCAGGAGTAAATGTAGTAACTTATTTCTGTAGAATCATTCATGTAATGGTGATTAAAAAAAATCACCATAGTAGTATTATTAAATTTGACTCCATATGTTCATCCTAGTATTCATAGTTATTCCCATCAAAGATTAGTTTTTTTGGATTTAGATGGAAAATATTTTCAACAAGAATTGATCCTATGATGTAAAAATAAAAAAATAGCTAGTCTCTTAAACAATGATTTAATAAGGAATATTGATATTATAAATATTATAAAATCCAAGTAAAGGGTAATCAATAATAAAAAATTTCTCCATAGATGATTTCAAATATGGTAATAACAATAGAGGGAATGGGAAATATAGTCACAAAACCTAAATAATTCCTTTTCTCCCAAATGAGTATTTAGTTGATAAAAAATAAGTATGTTTTGATAAATCAAAGTATATATAAGAATGTAATTGGTAATTAATTTACAAATAAAAAACTCTATAGTAAAAATAACGAATGTAAAATAGTAATGTTTAAAATTAAATCAACAAAAAATAGTTTTTTAAATAACAATTAATTTTTTTTGTAAATGGTATTATATTAATAAAATAATTCATATATTTTATTTTAATTTACATAGATGATATGTAAGATAATACAAGGGATCCATGTCGCACACATGAAAACAACTTCAAAAATGATATTCAGATGTAACATGTTCCATACCCGGATGTTCCCTGCAATATTATTTATAGTAGGTTTCTCTATTCCTAAGAACCAACTCAATATACACATGAACATATTAATGTTAAAATCCCATTAGAATATATAACACTATATTTAGAAGTTATAGATACCTAGATCAATAAAATTTTCTATCCTCGTGATTATAATCAACAAATTAATTACAAAAACAATTTCTAAAACAAATATTAGTAGATGAAATTTGAATAAAAAACAATGATACTTATAAAAAACTTGATAATTATATAAAACATATCAAAAAAACAAAAAATACAATTTAAATAACAATACTAAATTAAATGGAATATAATTTAACACAATTTCATGTGATTCATGTATATTTGTTTCCCATATTCTTCAACACTATAATTACATTTTTAGCACCATTGTAATAAAAAATAAACTGTCATATTAATAGATATTAATGTTAGATTCAATGATTACACAATATTCTTCATATACCCATGGATATTGGAATATTTTCTTATTGGTAGTTTTGTACACCATCACAATGTTCATGTATGATTGTTAAATTAGACTATCCTACTTGGTTCATCTAAAAAGACCATAAATAGATGTAATATTTGTAAAGACCCGAAAATTTCAAGGAAACATTTTTTTCTTAATTTCATTGAAATTTTACAAGTCCGTAGTTTCTAATGACGCCTGATTCCAAGGCCAGGTGTGCCCGGAATCAATTTATGATGTTTTGTTCGGGTACGTTCAGAAAACGTACGAGCGAGATTTTCTATCTCTTGAACCGGTGCTCAGAATTGAAATCTGAGGGCACCGATGAACTCGCAGCACCGGTAATTTTTTAAGGGGACCTTTACTGCTGTTGCATTTTATGTGGTTTTGAAGTTCTATTTTGGATTTTAACCATAAATAAAATAAAAATTATGTTGCACACAATTTTATTTTGAGTTGGTAATATCCTACAAGGGGGAGGTTGTTGGTGGGTCCCATACCCACATAACCTCCCTTGGGAGGATATTTGTGAGGTGGGGCCCACACGAACCCCCAACCTTTCAACACCCTTGAACCCCACTAACTCCATTGTATTTAATTCTTTGAAAACTCTGATGATTTAATAAGAGGAGCCTCTCCTCCAACCTCTTTTTAAGTTTTCCAACTCAATTAATTAATATCCCTATTAATTAATTGGCACAACTGCTCTTTTTGAATTAGTTTGAATTGGTTGGAAATACTTTAAAATGTGAAAAAGGCTATTAAAATATTTGCATACCAAATATGTTTGGTGGGGGAACCTCTAGACAATTGGTGGATCTTCATTCTTCCTCATAGAACATCATTCCCTCTCAGTGAAGAACACTCCACGACACGAAGAACGACGCCCTCTTCGACGAAGAACGCCATTTCCATGAAGAACGACGATGTTCCTTCCTTTCTTTACTCCACGATAGGAGAGGAGACACCACTTCCTCTTCAGACGCACCCCGACATCCATGAAATCGACGCCTGTTCTCCATGACCCCTTTCTTTCCGACGCCACCTACCACGACGCTCGTCTTCCGCGGCTCGATGACGTGCGACTTCAATTATCGAGGTACGAGGATTTTGTATATTTTATATATGTGATTTATACCTTCGAGCATGGGCGTTTAATTGGTCAGATGATTATTTGAACCACTAACGTGGTGGGTACAGACTAACAATCGTGTTTGTACCCATCACCGTATCATTCTTGATGCATTGAATGTTTGGAAATGATGAAACGGGACAGTAACAGTGATTTAGAGCCTCCACAGTAAAGTTAGGGACCTAAGATGAACATAGGCGCAGACTGTGGGTGAAACCGACCACCAGAGCGCATCCAGTGGTCCGTAGAAGGCGGCAGCGGCATGCCTCCAGTGCAGACCGCCGCGGCTGACCTACGACAGTGGTAGGAACTAGAACGAGTTTTCCGTTCTGGGATGGGAGAGGCACAACTTAACACCGCGACAGCTGGCCAAGCCAGCACCCCCCGGCCAGGCCGGGGCGGGCCACACGGGCCGGGGCGCACCGGCCGGGCCGGGCCGCACCCTATTGGACTGGACCTGGTTCGGGCCAACCCAGGGTGGATTGTGCCGGGTTGGACCGGGCCCAGACCCCCGTTTGCGAACCTTTTTTAGTTAATTGCCCATAATTTGAGTTACGGACCTCCAATCGAATCAGCATCAATTGCATAGGATTACTCAGATAGATATGGTCCTTTCGGTATATTACACTAAAGGTTTTGGTGAAGTTTGTGTATGTCCGGATTGGTTCGAACCCAAAACCAACCGGGCCCTAGAAGTGGAAGCGCTAATAAATTAATGACCGGACATCCGATTGATGTTTCATCAACTATGTTGGATACCTTTTTATGAGATGGTACTTATTGCATACTCAACTTGAGGTTTAGACATAGTTGGAGTACGATCGGGCTGGTTTTAGCTTAAAAACCAACCGTGCCCCTGGAACAGAAAAACCAATAACTCTCAGACCGAACATCCATTTGACAAACCGTCAGCAGTGTTGGTAATCTTGTTAAGAACTATTACTTTGGACATACCCCATGGGAGTTCAGTGTACAGTTGAGTTATGGTCGGGTTGGATCATACACAAAACTAACAGGGGCCCCAGGACAAAACGAATAATAACTCACAGACCGGGCGCCTGATTGACACGTCGTCTATTGTGTTGAGACCCCTTTGATGTGGTGTCCGTTTGTGACTCTTCTACGTGAGACACATGAAACTTGTAGTATCGGCTAGTAGCTCATGGAGAGGATCCTCCTGGAGACGAGTATATGGAGTACGGAGACCTTGATGCTGGCTGAGACCTGATGACTGCTTGTCTGATATGTTTCAGAGTGACTTCATCAGCCCAGTGGGGAGCACTACTATGTGAGGTGGCAGACTCATGGTGAAGGAGAACTTCGTTGTGATGTGGAAGACCCGCGGCACTCAACAGAAGAAGTACCTCTGTAGGCTATCATAGGGAGTGCTACTTTGTGAGGCGGTAGACCCATGGTGGGGAGCGCTACTGTGTGGGGCGGTAGACCCGCGGTACTCGACAGGAGGAGTACCTAAGTAGTGTATGGTTAGTGAGTTACTCCTTGAAGTCATGACAAGGCTACTTCACTCGATAGAGGAGTTCTCCAGCAGCTATGTTTTCATCATCATGCATTAAATCATGGTTTGAGATGAGTTACATGATAACTTAGGTATATGTAAGGGCATATACCTAAGTAAATGATATCTGTTGAGATATTTATTTGTGGTTATCCTTGTTGGATTTAGTGAGACCATGAGGGTCTCAGGGTCCCTAATGAGTATCGGTATACTCACCCCTGCACGAGCTATACCTGCATCTCGTTTTGTTGGAAGCAGACAATCGAAAGCAGTGCCCGAGGCAGAGTGTACAAGGACTGGACGATACCCGGAGGTGGAAACTCAGAGTGACGGAACACAGAGCGGACCATTAGACGCAGAGTGCTGAGGAGGACATCTATACTGAACCTTCAGGTGGGAACCTAGAGGATGATCCACGAGCTGCTTCCATCTTCCAGTTGTTTGTCTTCTCAATTGTACTTTCTTTCAGTTGTAGCTGTAACTTTCTATTGGGCTTGTATTTTCAACCCCTTGTACTTTCATAACACTTGTTATATTTCTTACTTAGTGTTTTCTTCTACCTGTACTCTGGTTGTGTGTGTTTTTATGTTTTAGAAAGGTAATTCCTTCCTATTTTTTAGGGATTTACTCCTTTGGTGCTAGTCGTCAGCCCCTGGCCTATGGAAGGCGGGATTGGGGTTGTCACGACATGGGCCCTCAGGACAGTTCGTGACAAATTACTATCAAAAGATGTCGATTCTACCGTAGAATTCAGGGCTCTGATATTTATTTTCTATAAAGCAATTGTGTTAAACGTACTTAGTGTGGTTTTTAATTTAGGGAGCCTAGTGTTGGTGCGGGAGGCTGACATATCTTTACACTAGGACCCTGACTTCTGATTTCTAACTCAGTTCACAAAAACCCTGATTAAGTGTGTGTTTTCAAAAGTTTTCGTAATGTCAGCTCAAACTAGGTCAGCTCACCAGGTATAGTCTTTGACTGTGTCACATCTATTTCCTTCAGGATGCCTCCTTGCGGAAGACCAGCTAGAGCCCAGAGAGTTGTACGTACTGACAGCCCACCGAGTGATGAGGCCTCAGTACAGGGCACTCTTTTAGTTTAGGCACCAATAGAACCACCATCGGTACTACCACCCGTTGGTCCACCGATGCCACCAGCCCCAGCAGCAGGCGATGCAGGTCGCTTGAGAGCGCTGTACGAGTTCCAACGCCTGAGTCCACCCCAGTTCCGGGGAGAGACGGACCCATATGCAGCTGAGGATTGGATGGAGGCTGTGGTGAGAGTCCTCAGGCTAGTAGGGATGCCAGCAGACTTTATGGTGATCCATGCTTCCAGTCTCCTTCAGACAACAGTAGGAATATGGTGAAGCCTGATGCTCCAGATGCACGAAAACGCGACACTTCTATGGGCAGACTTCGAGAGCATGTTCCCGGTGGAGTTTGTACCAGCCACCCGTCAAGCGGTGTGTATACAAGAGCTACTGCATTTGCAGCTGGGTTGTATGATAGTGGAACAGTACTCGGTGAGGTTTACAGACCTCTCATGCTACACTACATGTATGGTATGAGACCCATTTTTTCAGGGCCCAAACCATTGAGCAGGGACTCATGCGAGAGATTAGAGCTTTAGTTGTCTCCCACAGTGCTGTGATGCAGAAGGGGGTGTTGGAGCGGGCCCTCATAGTGGAGAGTTTCCTTGCTGAGCAGTCTCCAATAGTGGGACCCACCACTAGCCGACATGCAGCAGAGTCTTATGCAGTTGATAGTAGACATATGAAGTATAGGTCTAAGAGGACCAGACCAACATGTTATTGACTGCACGAATCAGGGTCAGTAGTACGGGTCACCCAGGGTGGAGATAGAGCCAGACCTACCAGGCTGTGTTACTCAGGCAGTGGACATGGTCACATGTCTCGTGACTGTCCGACCCGCCGTGCAAACGATTAGGAGATACAAGAAGGACCTCCCAAGCAGAGGTAGAGGTTTTATGGAGGTGGACCACAAGGAGTAGGAGACCGAGGCATAGGAGCTGGTCGTGCGGCTGGTGGTGGATGATGCTTCGATGTATTGCCACCACCACAACTAGGAGGTCCACCCCGACCATAGGGAACATGCAGACAAGGGAGAGGGTAGCTTTAGGCAGTTGAAGCAAACAACTATGGTGCTACGGAAGCAGGTGGATAGGAGTGCGACTAGTTCCAGGCATAGAGGCCTTTTTTCATGATGCTTCATGCTTCCTTGCTATTGTTGTTCATGGTTGTCATGTGTCCTTGAACATTGAGCTTCAGTAATGAAAGACACTTTTCTGTGTGAAATTTATTTTCCTTCCTTTTTTGTGCACTAAGAGTTCTGGTTAAAAACTGTTGACTTGACCCTCACATTTTTGGATTTCTACTAGAGGAGACCTTGTAAACACACACAGATGCCGACAGTGTGACTCAACCCTTGGAAGAGAGTGTAACGGTTGGATCTCTTGGTAGTAGCGTCGAGGCCTTACGACATCATCCATGACATGAATTGTATTGTTCATGTCAGGATTGACTGTATTAGGAAAAGGACGTGGTTCATCCAGGGGATGAGACCAGATTTTGATTTTCGGAAAAGAAAAAATCATAGCAGCTCTTGTTGAACGTTGGCAAAGAAGGATGAAGATGAATTCTTACAATTGGTATGAGTTCCTCTAGGACTATGACTTCGAGATAGTCTATACTCTTGGGAAGGGGAACGTAGTAGCAGATGCACTCCACAGGAGGACTGGTATTCATCTTCTAGGAGAGGAGAAAGAGCATCTATATGCCTTATATAAATCCATTGTGAATAGAGATGATGCAGCCTATCATGAGTCCCTTACTGTCACTCCTCCAATTCATTAGAAGAGTAGGCGAGGTGGATTACAGCCTGGCCCTTCCACCTCAGTTGCACCGAGTGCACTACTTCTTCCTTGTATCTCAGTTGAGGTGATGCGAGAACAACCCTTCCCACAACATCGACCATGGGGAGCTAGACATTGATGATGGGGTGACATTCATAGAGGTTCAAGTGGAGATTGGGTATCGACAGGAGCGGGTCCGGCGTGGACGGTCGATTCCTCTGGTCCGCATTCTCTGGTAGCACGAAAATCTCTAGGAGAGCACATTGGAGAGGGAGGGCCCGATGTGTGCTCAGTAACTCTATTTTATTACCATAGTGTCTGTTGTAGATTTACTGGGACGTAAATCTCTGAGGTGGGTGTAATGTAAAGACCCAGAAATTTCATGGAATTTTTTTTCTTAATTTCTTTGAAATTTTACGAGTTCGCAGTTTCTCATTTCGACTAATTTCGAGGCCCGGTATGCTCAGAATCAATTTCTAATGTTTTGTTCGGGAATGTTCAGTAAAAGTACGAGCAGGAATTTCTATCTGTTGAACCGGTGCTCGGAATTGAAATCCGAGGACACTGATGAACTCGTAGTGCCGGTAATTGCTTAAAGTGACCTTTACCGCAATTGTGTTTCATGAGGGTTTGAAGTTATATTTTGGAGTTTAATCCTAAATTAAATAAAAATTTAGTTGCACCCAAATTTATGTTGAGTTTCTTATATCCAAGAAGGGGGTGGTTGTTGGTGGGGCCAACACCCACATAACCTCCCATGAGAGGATATTTTTGAGGTGGATCCCACATGATCCCCCAACCTTTCAACACCCTTAAAACCCCCCTTTTAACTCATTTGTATTTAATTCTTTGAAAACTCCCCTCATTTAATATGAGGAGCCTCCACACCTCCCTCTCATTAATATTTCCAACTCAATTAATTAATATCCATATTAATTAATTGGAACAGGTCTTCATTTTGAAATAGTTTGAATTGGTTGGTAATTCATTAAAATTGAAGAAGGCTAATAAAATATTTGCATAGCAAATATGTTTGGTGGGGGAACCTATAGAAAATTGGTGGAGCTTCATTCTTCCTCATAGAACATCATTCTCTCTTGATGAAGAACACTCCACGACATGAAGAGCGACACCCTCTTCGATGAAAAATGCAATTTCCAAGAAGAACGAAGACATGACTTCCATTATTTTCTCTGCGATAAGAGAGGAGATGCCACTTCCCCTTCGGATGCACCCCGACAACCACAGAATTGATGTTCGTTCTCCGAGATGTCATTATTCGCGATGCCATCTACCACTACACTCGTCTTTTGTAGCTCGATGACATGCGACGTCAATTATTGAGGTAAGGGGAATTTTTAAATTTTATATATGTGATTTATACCCTTGAGCATGGGAATTTAATTGGCTGGATGATTATTTGAACCACTAACGTGGTGGGTATGGACTAACGAAAATGTTTGGACTCATCACCATATCGTTCTTGATGTACGGAATGTTTGGAGATGAAGAAACGGGGCTGCAACGGAGATTTAGAGCCTTCACAGTATTGTTTGGGACCCGAGTTGAGCATAGGAACAAACGGTGGGAGAAACGGACCACCAGAGCGAGTCCAGTGGTCTGTAGAAGGCAACGACGGTGCGCTACGCCAGCGCGGTGGTTGAACCGCAGTAGCGGGAGGAACCAGAACAGCTCAGTCATTCCGGGATTAGAGAGGCGCGGCCTAACGCTACACTAGCTGGCCAAGCCAGCGCCACCCCCCCCCCCCTATCCGGGCCGGGGTGGGCCATGCGGGCTGGGCCATGCTGGCCGAGCCGGGTCGTTCCCTACCAGGCTGGACCACAACCCAGGATGGGTCAACCCGGTTCGGGCTGACCTAGGGTGGGTGGTGCTGGGTCGGACCGGGCCCAGACCCCCCTTTTCGGACCGTTTTCGGTTAATTGACCTTAACATGAGCTACGAACCTATGATTGATGCACCGTCAGTTTTGTAGGACTCCTCAGATCACATCGATCGTTTCGGTATATTACACTCATGGTTTTGGAATGTTTTGGGTACGACCGGGTTGGTTCGATCCCAGAACCAACCGAGCGCTCGGAGCGGAAACACTAATAACTTAAAGAACGGACGTCCGATTGATGATCAATCAACTACGATGGATTCCTTTTGATGAGAAGATTATTTTGTCATTCTATACTTGATTTTTAGATACAGTTGGTGTACAATCAGGTTGGTTTTAGCTTAAAAACAAACCGGTCCTCTGGAATAGAAAAGTCGATAACTCTGAAACCGAACATTCATTTGACGAACCGTTAGTAGCGTTGGTAATCTTGTTGAGAAATGGTTTCTTGGAGTATACCCCATGGTAGTTTGGGGTACAATTGAGAAACATTTGGGTTGGTTCGTACATGAAACCAACCGGGCCCCCGGGACAAAAAGGCTAATAACTTGCAGACCGGGCATCCGATTTATGTGACATCTATTGCGTTGAGACCCCTTTCATGTGTCAGTACATTGTGATACTTCTACATGGGACTTGTGACACTTGGAGTATTGTATAGTATCTCATGGAGCGGATCCTCCCGGAGTTGAACATACGGAGTCCAGAGAGCTAGTAGCTAGTTGAGACCTGATTACTTCTTGTCCGATACGTTTCAGAGTTACTTGACTAGCCTAGTGGGTAGCACTACTGTGTGAGGTGGCAGACCATGGTGGAGAAGATCTACATTTTGAGGCGGCAGACTCTTGGTACTCAATAGAAGTAGTACCGATGTAGGCTATCAGGGGGAGCGCTACTGTGTGAGGCGGCAGACCCATGGTGGGGAGCGCTACTATGTTAGGTGGTAGACATGCGGTACTCGACAGGATGAGTACCTCTACAGTCTATGGTTAGTGACTAGCACATCGGATTCGTGACAAGACTACTACACTAGAAAGAGGCGGAGTTCTTTAGCAGCTGTTTTTTTGTCATCATGGATAAAAACCAGGTTTGAGCTGAGTAAATGACCTTTGTGTTTTCCTCATTATTGATATGGGTTATTTGATAACTTAGGTATATGTATGGTCACATACCTAAGTAAAGATTATCTGTTGAGATCTTTCCTTGTGGTTATACTTGTTGGATTTAGTGATACCTTGAGGGTCTTGGGGTCCCTAATGTGTATCATTATACTCACCCCTGCACGGGTTTTGCCCGCACCTCGTTGTATTGGATGCAGACGGTAGACAACACTGTCTGAGGAAGAGTGTACGAGGAGTGGACTGTACCTGGAGGTGGACACTCAGAGTGACGGGACATGGAGTAGACAGTTTGATGCGGAGTGCCAAGGAGGATATCAGTACCTACCCTTCTGGTAGGAACCCGGAGGATGATTCAGGAGCTGCTTCCATCTTCCAATTGTTTGTCTTTTTAGTTGTACTTTCTTTCAGTTGTAGTTGTACCTTTCTGTTGGGCTTGTATTTCTGACCCCTTGTACTTTCAGCACACATGTTATACTTCTTACTTAGTGTTTTATTCCGCCTGTAATCTGGTTGTGTGTGTGTGTTTACATTTTATAATGGCAATTCCTTCCCAGTTTTTAGGGATTTATGCCTTTGGTTCTAGCCGCCATCCCCTAACCTATAGAAGGCGGGCTTGTGGTAGTCACGTCTCGGGCCCCGAGGAAGGGTCGTGACAATCTCCACCTAGAAAAAAAAATTATTCTATTTATCTAAACTCACCCTTGACTGTATTATGAAATTCAAAAAAAGATATAAATGTGGTTAATCAACCCAATATTGTTTCCAATTATATCTCAATTTCTAATTATAAAAAACAATAATGAAAATGATAAATTTTAGTAAAATATAAAATTACTACTCCCTATTAACTTTCATTTAGAGTCCTTCTAAATATTAATAATTTATAAAGATAATCAACATTAATAAATTATCCCATGTAATAAGAATATTAAAAAATACACTAATAAGATAATATAATTGTTCTAAAATTTCTACCCAATTTATGTTCTGAAAAATAACAACTAATATAGAAAAAATCATAATGAAATCATATTAAAAATTATGTAAAAGTTATGAAAGGTTAAAAAAGTCTCCCCTTATATTTAATTTTTTATTCTCCGATGTAAGACACATATCCATTTTAATATTCATGGAATGACAAAGTAGGAAAATTCCTTCCCTATAATATACAGAATACATCCATTTTTTAGAATATTATAGTAAAATAAAAAACCCTACTCTAAATTTTTAGGATAATTATAAAAATATAAATATTAAAAAATAGATATTCATAATATATAAATTCATTGAGAAATAATCGTACACATTAAAAACCTTAAAAAAAGTTAAGGTATATAGAAAACTTTTTATAACAATAACAAAATAGTAAAGAATTTTAAATTTATGTTTTTGCTGTGTTTTCCCATCAGATTCCCAATCCGAATTAATCAATTCTTTTGAACATTTTAAATATCATTTAATCCTATGATTCTATATTTTGATATTATATAAGTGTCTTCAACTAATTTAGTTTTTTTATTTTTTCACTATTAACTTCATATACCGAATTGAATACTTCTAACCTAATATAAAAAAAGAGTGTTGCATTCATCGAATATTTTCCTAACATTATTGTTATAATTATGTAAATATATAATCTCTATATCAAGAAACGTATAATACTTATCCAATCACATTATATTCTATAAGTGTAACTCATAATTTTTTATGAAGCATAATACATCATATTTCACTTAATAATGTTGATAGAGAATCTTTTTTTATATAATATCTATGATTGTCCAATGTAATTTCTTATAGAATACATAGTCTTTAATAGGTTTTTCATTGGTTAGAAATGATTTTCAATTTCCTCAATAGATTTTAGTCCCTAATTCAAAGATAATTCTCCACCTGTAATCTCCTTGAACAATATTTTCATGAATTATCTTCTGAATAACTATCTCAATTAGATATTGCACCTTTACATTTTCATTTATTCCATGCATGAACAATAATTTATAGTAATATTATTAGGATATAAATTTTATGATATGGTACGTCTTCCATAAATTTTTTTAATACCGATTCTATTCCACCATCTATCATATATCAATTCTTTATTATCAACTATCAGAGGAACCCATGACTTAAGATTGTCTGTAGCATCATCTATTAAATTTTTTTTATATTTAGGAACATAATTAGATGTTGATTTATGATTATTTTACTATTATGCATTAAATGACCAAATTATACAAGAAAATGATCATTATGGACAATAAAAGTTTGAAATATATTAAATTGAATATTCAGTAGTTGGCAAGGACCAAGGCATAACTTGGAATATTAAACCAACTTCTTCTAATGTCATCACATCTTAAACCACACAAAAATTAGTGGTAGAATAAATTTAGATAAATATTTATCTTTAAATTTCATTAAAAACTATATTTCATCATAATTAATGAGGACAACTAACTTTCATTCTGCACAGCTTTATAAAAAATGTCTCTAAGCCATTGAATTAATCAGATCTGACGGTCTAATTATTCCATGCTAAAACCACAATGACATAAAATCTATCAAAAAGAATAAATATAAAATTCAAAAAAATAAATGGTTATAATATAAACAAAATATATCAATAAAATAAAACATTAATATATTTATAATTCATTAATGTATTAAAGGAATAATAATTTACCTACAATTTTTTTTATAAAATATGAAAATAAATTAATCCACATGAATATCATCTTCGACCATTTCAACATGATCATATTCAAAATATAATGCTTTCATTTGTTGTACTTAAATAATACTTTTATTTTTGATTGTATGTAATAGTAGATAAAATTACTTCTTAATGAAATATTTCCTAACAAAAAAATTGTCCATCGACAATGTATATTTGAATAATAAAAGAAAACAAAAAAAATAAAAATTATATATATATATATATATATATAACATCTATAAGTTAAAAATAAATGACAATTAAAAAATTTATGTAAAATGTTTCAAATGATAGAATAATCATAATAAAAAGAAAATTTAAAATAAAAAAATGAATGTTACCAAGTACCAATTATTGTAATTCAGATTCATAGACATGGATACCTCCACAATTAAAACATTTAGGACCAAAATATAACCAAATTTATTTTTATTTATAGCTTAAATATTCCTAAAAATGTAATTGAGTTTTCCAAATCACTGAACCTTATTTAGGGTGAATTTGTCTCCGTTGTTCAACTTTTTGGAATTTAGCTAAAAAGAGTAAAATCCTTGGTAAAAAATAATATTTCTAATGGTGGGAAAATCATGTGTATTTTTTTATAATTTTAAATGATTTCCTTTTAATCCAATAAATCTAAATAGTTTTTCAAAATTCCACCATCTAGAATTGATATTAAAAAGTTTCATTTACAAGCACACAACATCTGATTTTAGTGTCATAACATCATTTTTATCTATTGGAGAAATCATTGAAATTTTATTTTTGTTATGTCATGAATATAATCATGAAATTTAGTACATATACTTTTATACCTAAAAAATTTATTAGAAATTGAAACATCCATTAAATTTATCATATAAGTTAGATTTTTTATTTCATTATAATATATCACTACAACATATATTTTCTTGATCAAAATAGATTTATGTTTTGAATATAACTTTTAAAAAATTATATTCATATCATAAATATTGAGAAAAAAAATCCTTCATCTCATCATAATTATTATTAAATATGTCCTTTTTATATGAATACGATTCATCATGAAATGAAATTGGAGAATAATCCCTCAAAGTCAAATCATAAAAATATTATGTCAACATCTTTCCCATAAGGTATAATTAAATCTTAATAATTATTATTTAAATATGTTAATATTATAGATATTATAACTATATGAATTTCCTTTGGAGAAATGTGATGTATCTTCAATAAGACTCCATGTTATATTTGTATTTATATATTCTATCTTTATTTTTTCGGTCTAAGAGATTCTCCTTGATTCTGATTCATTATTATTGAGTCTTGGTTAATTTGACCAAATCAATCAACAATATATTATATTCATTGTAGTTTTGTTCTGATTATTTTATTTTCATATTTATCATTCCTTTCTATCATTATTTAAACTAATCCTGTAGGAAAAATGTTTCTAAACATTATTAAAGGTATATGTGAAATTTTACCATCAGTATGTTCCATATCACTATTATCTGAATATTTTGTAGTCAATTTTCTAATTATTCTAGTTTTATTAGTTTGATCATTATATATTGAATCATAAAATGTTCATTTAAAGTAAACTCCATTTTTATTTCATTACTTATTAAAATATTATTTATTTAGTTCTCATAATGGATGATGGATCTTATTAAGTTATATTAGTTAAATTTGGTAATAATTTCAGTGTCATTAAAATTTTATCCCGTTATGTCATACTACCTCTGTAGAATACCATTTGTTTATACAAGATGACCATCCAATCATTATTATTCACTATGAGACTATGGACTATTTACCAATATCTTGTATATCTGGTTCATTAAGAGATTATCTCACTATGTAAAAAAAACTAAATCATTGATAATTGTCTTTGAGAATCAACCAAATATTATTTAAAACTTTTTATGTTACAATCTGAGCAACCTTATACATATTCTAAATTTTTTCATTTTATTGAAAAATAGAAACCTTATTATAGATATTCATATGAATAAAACATAATAGGATATTCCATACTAAATATATTTGTTGGAATTTTTCTTTATCCTAAATGTTAAATGTATTGACTTAATTCTATATAATTTTGTATGTAACTATAATAATAATATTTATATAAAATATAGTTTTAAAATAAATTTATTGGTGTAGTCACATATGTATTCTTATAAATTCCAATAAAATATAAATTCTCTATTTGGATTTCTATTTTCTAAACCATTAACTATAATTACACTTTGCAAGAAAAGGAAAAAACATATACTCTATTCTACATGTAGAAGACAATGAATCATGATATTCACAATATAGATAAGCTAATTGTAAAGATTAATCTCTGATATAAATGTTTTCTAAAAGGGTAACAAACATGATAGCTATATAGGCGGGATTTTAGTCAAAAAACCAATAATATTTTTTATAGTCACTCAAGTATTCAGTCATTAAAAATATATATCGTACAATCAATTTCAGTATATTAAAGTAAATAATACATTATGAATATTGGAAAACAAAAAATGGATAATAAAAAACCTAAATGGGAAAATTATTTTAGTAAAAAAATAAATCAGTTTTCCAAATGAATTTAAAAAAAGATTTTAATAGTTATTTGAAAAATAATTTATGGATATTATATTACCAAATTTTTTTTTGAATTTTAATCCTAAATTTTTAGATCGGGTTTAACTTCACCGAATGTATCTGTACCACCCTATTATTTTAAAAAATATTTCTCTTTAATATATGTTATGTGTTTAATAGATTTTAATAAAAAATATTGTAATCTTAATAGAAAAGTATTTATTTAAGTAAAAAATTAAATATCATATAAGGAATGTAAATGAAACATAATTCATAAATTCATTTAGGATCTACATTAGTTAGTATTATTAAATAGAAATGTAATTTCTAAAACCATTATTTTATTATATATGTTATAATGAACACAGGTTATCATATATTAATTTTTAAATCATTTAAATAATATAGATGTTACATCTCCCATAAAAATGTCACAACCCTAAGAGTAAATGGTATAGTTACTTTAAAAATTACTCCATAATTTCACTATTATTGATCTTTTTTTAGGATTATTATATATTATACCTTTCCTCATAACCGAGATAGGGATAAATAATTTTGGGGTGAGCAGAAATTATTACAATGGGTTAGAATAAGAGATAATAATCAAATAGAAAAAGTGAGTATAACATAATAGTATGTGTATGAGAAGGTATGCAAGGGAAAGAAACAAAAAATATATAGTTCATTCTCAATCAAATAAATAATATAATCGTAATCAGGGATACTAGAATAAGGAATGGATATCATATGGTCATAAACATGTGTCAACAAAAAAATGATATAATAAACATAATTACAAGAACATAAACTTGAATTTTATAAAAAAGTAGAAAAATCCTAATGGCGTATTGGGATTTCTACCCATTACGATATCCATAGTGGAAAAAGCACCATGGTTGATTTGGTTCACACCCCATTCATATAATCATAGTAGAAAAAGTCCCACTTTTTATTAGATTCACTCCCTATTCCCATATCAATATTGTACAAAGTTCCATGGTGGATTAGGTTGACTGACTGAAAATTAACTTTTTTATTATCAAAACACTTTTGAGGATAAAGTGAGAAACCACATGATCCAACAATACAATCAAATAAAACCATAAAGAAGAATAACCCGGATCAAGACTACATGATCTGCCCCTCCCCATCGATTACATCTTGGTGCCAAGCCTTCACCATCGCATGACCGCTCGGCTAGCAGTCCCGTGCAGAAGCACGGGCACGGTACCGATGGCAGAGCCATACCCTCTCAAACTTCCTAGTCCAAATGGCATACGCAGGTGAAAGCTTCTTGCTCGGAACCTCATCCGGAGCAGAATCATGTAGAAAGCGGTTGCGAACAACTCAAAACTTCACAGAAAAATCAAACAGAATTATCTACAAAGAGAGTCTCTAAACCGACAATCAAACAACACAAGATTCTCCAAATGCTCTCAAATTAAACCAAAACACTGCAGAATCAGAGTTGCGCATGTACGACATCACCCCGGTGATAAGCCGATTACTTGGTGTGCATAACAAACCAACTTCAAATCTTGTTGAAGTCCAGCCAGACTCCATGGCTCGCCGAACCCTACTAAAGGATAAATAATAAGAAACCCAAATATAATAAATAATTAAATAATATTATGTTTCCATAATTTAAAAAGGGAAATTTGTGTAGAATATGGTGTTCCAATATATAAAATCCTAGATATGTATCTAGGAGATGAAATAATATAAATTAACCACTTGTGATTTATTTAAAATAACTGAAGGATATTTTAAAAAAATAAAGGACTGATTGTTTTCCCTAAAAGATTAATTGTACAAATATGGTTATTATAATTAAAATGAGGGTTTTATGAAGGTATAAATTTTTTAATAACATTTTATTTGTGTATATTCTTAGAATGAGACAAGAAATTGGAATGTTATCATAAAATGGGTCTATATAGAAGTGGCAATTTTAATGTGAATAAAAAATATGCATAAACATAGATATGAAATGATAATTTTACTAGGTATATATATAAGGAAAATTTATATAAAATTTGAATAAGTTAGGGGGATGTGTATTCAAAAAATGAGGAAAAATAAATAAAACATGTAAACAAAAATTTATATGGGTTTTATAAATGTACAATTTATATGTTTTAATAATTCATTGTTGTAAATCAATATTATTAAATAATATAATGAAAAATTATTTCATAAATAGGGCAAGATATAATGATTTTTTATTTTCCCAATTATAAATGATATCATTTCTGGGATGGGGAATTATGAATAGGTATGGGAAATAATAATTTAAATGTTTTGGAATTACATATAACATAGTTTAATTTTCAAAAATGAATAGAAATATCTAGTGAATAATATTTTTTTGAAAATTTATCATTAAATATATTAATATGGAATAATATATGAAAAGAAAAAACGAAACTCATAAAAAACAGTATAACTCAATAAATCAAATTTAGATAATAATAACCATTATATTTTAGGGAAGGAATCAGTCATAGCCAAAAAAGGAGAGAATTAATTAATGTGAGTATTCAATATTCAATAAAAATTCATGATATTATTATTTTTTCTGGATGTAGTTACACCATGAAAAAGTTAATATCAGTTCATAATATCAAATAATGCCTCAATAATGGGTTATTGATATAGAAACCCTTACTTATTAAGAAATTTTTTAATGAAATACCCTTGTGAGGTAGGGAGATTGATTTTGAATATAAAATACCTCAAATAAAAGTAACCCAAGATATTAAATATCCTGTTATTATTATAAAAATCATTTAAAATAAATTTTGTGTATAAGAAATGTACCTCAAAAGGATATGTTGAGATGAAACACTTACCTTTTGACCAAATGTAATCTTCACTTACACAAAAATTCGTGAATAATTTAATTAAGTTCAATGGATATTAAAAATTAAAAAAAATAAAAAAATAAAAAAAATGTCATTTTTATGGGAAACATATAGTATATTTTGGTAGTAGTTAAATATAGTTTTATCTTATGTTTTTTACTCAGGTTGTACTGTTAATTTTTTCATAACATATTTGTTTTGATGACTCTGGTCAAGGATGTTTGAAAATAACTTCACGATCATTAGAATTTAAATGGTTTATATCCTGCATTATTCTACATGGTAAATACTTATATAGTATATAAATTTATCAAAAATAGTTCCAGAATAAGAAAGATTCTTTGATAATCCATTTAAGGTGGTTCTATTTACTATGAATGCTTCTTGTAAATCACATATATAGAGTTACCAATGATATTATTCAAGGAAATTAATGGTTTGTAAAATATCATATTAGTTAATAAAATATTTTTTTTGAACCAGTGATTTAATGTGGTTATGGATAAATGAACTTTTCATTAATGGAGGTTTTACTACACACACACACAATGAAATCGTCCCCATTATTAATTATTTGGGAGGAAAGTATAAAATGGGTATCCTATTAGTATAATAAAACATTATCATAGTAAATATGATTCTCTTATCATGACATCATGGATTAATGGTATTTTTGGAGAGTAGAAGAATAAAAGAGATAGAGAAATTGGGTTGAGAGTGTTAGCCACACTTGGAAGTTCTCCCTAATTAGTTATTTAATGCTACATACCATTGAATTTTTGGGGGACCAAGGATTAAATCGAATAAAGAGGGTGTTGAGGAGAGATAAGGGTAGATTTTTGGTGAATCCAACTTGTAATGTCCTTACCAGACTGACCATAAAATATGATCAAAACGCATATAATTACTACCATACCACCTTTGAACTTATGGTCCCCAAGAATCCATGAGGAACAACATAACACATCACCCCACCTACTTGGGTCATTATGCTCCATTCAATAGGCTTCATTGAATTTTATAAATATCAAGAAACACTTAATAATTTAAATGATAAACGACACATATGCCATTTAAACTGAAGTCAATGCTCGAATTCCAACCTGAACATCAAGACATCTCTTTTCTGAGCCCGTTAACCTAGAGACAATCTCGACATCACCTCATCATGCAATTGGAAAATGGTACATCCGATCAAATTATTTAAAATTAAATTTCTATATTCAATCAATAGATCCTCCACCATTTTAATTTCATTTAATATCATTCTCCTACCATTCCAATGATGCTCCCAGTTTGATTTTAAAATAATGAAACAATTTATTCCCATCCAAATCAAAGCCCTTATCGAGCTTGTTGTTCATGAAAATCACTAGAAAAAACTAACTACACGCTTATTCACTTGAATACATACCAAAAAATGACTCTTTATCTGAAAATTAGTAAATAAGTATTGATAGAGTGAAGGAACTACGAACCAGTAATTATGGAAACTCCCAGCTTAGATGTCAATTTTTTTAAAGCTGAACTGCACTGCCTTCTCCAATGGAATTGCACATTTACAACATCCACACTCACTGGAATCTACACCAGACTCCTGATGATTTTTCTATGATCAAACCACAATGTAATCCATGCATCATACATGAAAATACTCAAAAAAATTTAAATTTAAACATTCATAGGAACTGTGTCACATCCAAAACATCCCTTGAGGAAATGACATCTCATGTATATCCTTAACCATGAACAATTCCATTTCAAGGAAACCACTTCATTAAAACCCCCTTTTATGTGTGGAAAGAAAATCATTATGACCAAACCATTTTATCAATGCACATAATTTTTTGAAAGTTCCCTAATAAAGTTCAACACATCAAATTTTCCTAAACATGGAAATTTGGTTATAGGGGTCCCAGTGTAATATGTAGTTCCAAGGCTACAAGGCATGTACCTACTTTGTAAAAATAAAAAAAAGGTTACATGTAGTCTAACATGTCCTTTATCAATTATAACCCATTTGTAATTTAATAATAAAATTTTGAAGGTTGTCAATAATATATTTTAGCACTAGACATTTTTCTTGAAGGCAATGCACCTTAATTGAGTGGTTTTATTACAAAAACATTTTTTTCATATCAATAAAAAAATTATCACATTTAATATTTTCATTTGGTTCATCAATGAAATAAATTTTTTAATTAACTACCCCACATGGAAGTCATTATGTAATTGTGTGAGAAAACTAGAAAATAAATAATTAATGGGTTTTTAAATAAACAAGGCAAGAAAAGGGACCATACATCAGGGTGGATCAAAGCCTTACACTTTTGATCTTGATGACTTTTAACTAAATTCTCAAGGTCCACACTAATAATATGCATATATAAATACATGGAAGGACACCTAGACCCTATGAACCCAACTACATGTCCATGATCATGTTCAAGGAGATTCTTACACATATTCTTATATTCCTATACCCATCTCCCCCCACAACGCATTAATTTATATGTATATTTTGGAACACCTTGGCACATATAGGTTTAATCATTTCCATTGATGATTATATATGTAATTGGATAACCCCTGTATATATATATTTTTTTACTCACCTATGAAAACACATGAGATTTTACCGTGATTTGGTGACTCAAAAACACCAGGTAACGAACAACACACTAGAATTTGATTACATAAAAACTTAAGAAAAATAAATACCCTAATTTAAAAAGTTCAATCCAAGCTGTAATAAACCTTATATTAGAACAAAGTCCATGGAATGAATGCACCCTAACCGCCTCTACTTTGGTGGTGGTTTCCAAAACCCACACCTAAGGGTCCTGAGAGGCCTTTCGGGCGACCCAAGAAGGGGGGGGGGGTAAGGATATCAATACCTATAATATCTAGTATAAAAAATTTATCTCGATTTTGTATGCATTTTTTACATTATTAAATTTCTTTTAACCTAATTTACACTAATTGTGCTTACACTATTTTCACCCTGGGAAAGTCATTTTAGTTGGAAAATTTTGATATTATTTACTAATTTGTATATGCTAATTTTAAATATTAAAATAATTTTATAATATAATATTTCCATAATGTATAATACTTATTTTTAGTAATAGTGTATATAACATGTAAAAATTGTTTATTAGAAATAGTTTTTTTATGCATAAAAAAGTGTTGGAAATTATTATCAATGTGATGAACCAACCTGAATATCGTGGTATAATAGTACCCAAGACGACAATAATATGGAAATAAGTGTAGTTCTGGTCCCCACAGAACAGAAACTAGTTTCTGGATGCAAATAATTCTTTATAGGGAATGATTTTCCCACACGAACAATTAATTAATATTGAATAATGAAATATAAATCAATAAATAATCAGTTTGAAAAAAAACATCATGGATAAATGAACCTCAATTAGATAGATATAGATCAAAATGGTACATCTGGAAATAAGAAAACACAATATATCAATACAGGGTTATAAAATCTCTATGTAATGAGGGGATCACCGTTGTACTGTTCACCACCTATATGAAAGGTCCCACCAGTAATGCACACCCTCCACCTTGAAGTGGTCCAATTCCATTATCCTAGACCTATAATAAAATATTCATAAAATTAAAAAAGTAATGGTAGGGTGTATCTATATATTTTACCCCAAAATTTTCTAGAATTAATTCAATACCGAATAAACTATTTATAATTCAGTTTAAATAAAGAAAAGGCATAAAAAATAACATTTAAATTTTTAGTCAAACACGATTTCAAATTATTTTTATGGAATGTATATAAACTGTTGGATAAAATTAAAATTTTTAAAAAATATGGAATTATTTGATCATTATAAAAAATAATCCCAGATGATAATCTATTCAAAATAAGGAACCTAAAACATATTTCTTAAGGTTCATTAGTTCATAGTTATATGATGATCTAGCTACTCAGAAAATCAATCCTTAATAAAATTATTCATACATACCTATAAATGATATAGTAACCCATACTATTCATACATAGATATTAAATATTAATATATGGTTATTCATTACATAAAATTACATTCTATTCTATAATTTTATAGATTTAGTGTATTTCGAAAATTGGATACAACAACAACGTGTTCATAAGAGACTGACACTATCTCCCACTATTTTTTTATAACTAGAACCCTTGTTAAAAATATCATATATAAAAATTATTTCGTAACATGGGGGAAGGAAACAAAATGATATATGATCTATCATACTATATATGAGAAAACAAGGGAGATAACAACAGTAACTAAATAATTAAAAGATTATAATGGTTTAAGAACAAGAGATTTGGATTTTAAAACCATTCCCAATTTATTATATATCATTTTCTTGTATCAAGGCATAGATTTTGGTTTTCAATAAGCCAAGAATCATAATGGTATCAAATTTTACGAGCCATGAGAGTATAAAATTAGAAATATGTCATAAGTTTAAAGAGTACACCTAATTATAGATAATCATTTCTTTAGTCTTGGATAACTACCAATACTATCATAGTGGATTGGTTTCACTCCTTCTTCCATCAAATCCATAGTTAAGGTTCACTTCTAAGACTATCATAATGGTCAAATTCTCTTACTAAATAGTGTTAACTGACTATTCCATTATTATTATCTCATGAAATATAAAGATTTACCAAATTCATTTCACTGAAATAAAATTCTAGTCCCACCCATCACATAATATGAACTCATATTTGTTCTATAATATCATAAATCCCCCATCATATATCATAACTCATGGAATTAAAATGTGTTTTATTATCTTTATATTGTTTCATCATAGTAGAACCCATTGGAAATAAATTTGATTCATAGAAATATAATCATAATTATCCTAATATATCAATATAAAATATAAGTATAGTATCCTAGGATCATAATCATCATAAATCATAAGTAAAATCAATTTATGTTATGATTTATAAAAAATTCCTTTAAAATATCAATAGAAAATTTGTTGAGGAAAATTTAGTTGTATCATTTAAAATATTTTTTTAAAACTTATTAATTTCCTAAAAAATAAGGGAAACATTTCATTAAAAACCCTTCAATCATTTAATGGATGATTCAAAATATTCCATAATCATGATGGGGATAAATATTTCTCATTCTCTGTATATAAAACAATGATTCCTTCTATATTTTCTTAAATATTATCAATCTACTACTTTAATAGAATTAAAATATGATTCCACATATACCATTATTTAAAAAATAAAATGTAGTGGAATGATAAAATTAAAAAATAATTAGATAATATTAAAATAATTCTTGATGTTATTTTTGAAAACATAGATATGGAGGAAATATAATATTCGACCGTAGTGGGAAATAATGTTAACTTTTCGTAAAAATATTAATTAAATCTCTTTAGATCATAGCGAGAGGAAAATGAAAGACAAAAATTTAATCAATGGAAATAATCCAAGTATAATAAAATTAATTTGATTTTCCATAAAATATCAACACAAGATACTTAATCACAAAAAAATCCTAAGAAAGAATGAGAGTATAACATAAATTTCTTACCTCAAATTCATCTGGCTTTAAAATAACTCTATCCTATGATATAATAATTATAAATTTATTGTACTTATTTAAAATAATAATTTTCATACTCATAATATCAAATATTATAATCATAAAAAATTTCAATTCCAATTTATTATTAATTCCTTATTAAAATTTTATCTTTTCAGGTGTTAAATGATGCATTTTTCATGAGAATATCCATTAAGTTGTTATAGTTCTTTTAATGATATATTTTTTAAAAAATATATTTAATTTTAGTCATTATAAAATATCATATATATTAATTATATATATTTATATTCATAAATTAAATGTAGAGATAGAAAATTGAATTACATCAATCATAGAGATGACAGATCGTATGTACACATAAACACTGTTTTCAATTTCTGATGCATGAAAAAATGATAGAAATAATTTATCTTTATATAATAATTTTTTAATCATATATATCATATATTTTAATTAAATATATCATTTTTACTATTTTTATGAAGAATAAATGAGAAACAAATAACATCACTTCGTGGAGGTGGATGTTCACAGTTATGCATGGCTGATGTTAAAATTCTCTAATAGATTAGAAGGTATAAAGGTAGAGATTATATTAAAATTTATAAATTAAAAATATTTAATAAATATGACAAAATATTTTTACACCCTCAGAAAAACCATCCATGAAATATGGTGATTGAAAATTAATTATATCACTACGTGGAGGTTATCGTCATCACTTACAAATGAACGATACTTTCACAGCCCATTGTATGGATTAAAGGGTGTTTTTTAGTGGATAATTAATAATAATAAAATTTAAATATATTTAGGATACTGAATGTTTATTTTATGATTAATATTATAGGCTTTAGTATAGGTATGATATGAAATAAATTGAAAGAGGTTAGGTATGATGATTACCTATACTTCAGTAGGACTCTATTGGATCCTTAATTAAAGACCATTGGAATTGTATATTATGATTAAAACCCCCCAAATTAATGTATATGGATTTTATAATTGTATTTTCTTGTGATTGATTTTTCTATATTTCTTAATGTTGTATAAATTAGAGAATGGTGTGGTGTCCTGTGATACGTGGGGTGGGGGACACACTTGTAATATCATTAAATAATAAAATATAGTAAAGTAATATTAATGAAAATTGATTCCAAATAACCTGATATTTCAATTAGGGGTCTGATTAGATCATTAAATGTCCAAAAAATATATTTTAGAGATGTTTAATTAGAAAACCCCCCTATATCATTGATTATTTCTACAGTAAATCGGGTTTCACCTTTACCACGATAAAGAAATTTTACCGATTTTACTATTAATTATTACCCAAATTAAATGAATCATATAATATAAAATTAATTACTATTATTCCAAATATTTAATCCATTTTAATAATTATTTTATGAAACATGGTAGAATTTAATTTATATTTAAACCAGCAAAATGTGATAAAAAGCAGGTGTTCAATAAAAAAACATAAGTTTAATTTTTTATATAAAAATTCCACATAGAGTTGGTTATAATGAACTAAAATTTATTATTTTCCAAATAATTTCACTAATTATTCTTATGAAATATATTTAATAACATGTTTTGTAATTTAAAATTTATTAAATGAAAATGAATATTCAATAAAAATCACTAGTTTTTTAACTAAACAAAAAGCCAAATTTCAAAAAAATATAAATATATTAGTCTATGATAATGTTTAAAAAATATTTTTAAAATGAATTTAATTTATTAAAATAATAATTCGAAAGTGTTTTAAATTTATTATATAATTATCTGAAAAAAATAAATAAACACTATTTTTGATGGAAATGTATTTTTAATGCATATAATGACATTACTAAACATTTAGTACTAATTTATCAATATATTTTACTAATATAAAAACATTATATATTATTTTACGAATTTGGTTATTCCCATTCATTCCTCTAATTTAATATATATGGTATAACATTGTGTTATATCATAGTTGAGTTGGACTCATGGTTGCATGCGTTGAATGCTGTTGAAGAAATTAAATTAACTAAAAATAGATAAATAATAAATTCTATAAGTGTCATAATAGAACCCCCATAAAGTGATTTTTTCTGATGAAGTCATATCTATCTAATTTAAGAAATTATTTTTTCCTAGTTTCATCACATCCTTGTGTTCCCGTATAGATTCACGAAATATTTGATTCATATAGAGAACATTAACTAGAAGAGTATAATTATTATTCATATCTTTATCTATATGGTCCATGATTTCTACTAATTTTATTTATTGGAATGATCATGATTCATAGGTATAATATCTTATTTTTATACATGTTATGGATCATGTTTTCACTGTCTATAGAGAGATACATGGAGTACAACATGAAAATCAGACAGATTGGATGGAAGCACCAAGAAATTCCTTACCATCCCAATTAAATCATGAATATAAAGTGATTCAATATACTTAATACTCGACATTACTTTATTTCTGAATCTCATTACCTTCTTCCATAAATAAAATCATAGAAATAACATCTCTCAAGCTAGAAATTACATATTTCACAGATGATTTTCAGAATAAATTTTATATCGTGTATGAGTTTCCTTGGTGTATAACTAAATGGATATAACATTATAATCCATTTTACCATCTACTTCTAGTCCTAATAGCTTTTTGTTTTCCCACATCATCAAAAAACATTTGATTTTTAGCATACTAAACTATAGGACTTCTTAAGGTCCTATCTGAAATCTACATTGAAATCAATTATTTTATATAAAACTTGATTAGAGAATAGTTATATTCCCAATAAAAATTAAAATCAAAAAAATAATATCATAGTATATCCTAAAAGGGTTTAATGTTTCTCTCAGACTAACCATCTTTCTATGGATGATATATAGTTCTAAATTTTTTTTAATCAAATCCTTATTGAATATATCCCATGAAATTTGAGGTAAACCTACGATATAGATCACATAAAATAGAATGTCATGTTGTATGAAAACAAACCACTAATTTAATGTATATATTTACAATATAATTAATAAATAAGTATTATATGATAAAAATGAGGTGTGATGACATCATAATGTGATCAAATTTAATATATATATATATATTTTTATTTATTTATAGCATTATGGTCTTTTTTCATTTTAGAGTGTCTAATGATAAAATCCATAGAGATGTTTTCCTATTTCTTTTATAGTATATGTAATTATTGTAGAATTCCATTATAGTTATATCACTTATCCATAACGTTATGACATAAGAAGAACTGAGATACATAGTACGAAATATCTCTCTTCATGATGTCCCACCAAAAAATCACTTTCATACCCCTATAAATCTTTATAGTTTCAATATGAAAAGAGACCGATGAACCCTGAGATTCATGAAAGAAATAAATTCTCAGATACACTATCGACATGAAACATACAAGAATCCTAATCATTATCATTCCATCACAATCAATGTTGAACACAATGACATTTCAAACCTTTGTTTTCTATTCTACACCTCCATTTTAAACATATTTAAAATTTCATAGATATATTATTGGGAAATCATTTGAGAAATATAATATTTATCCCCTCCCATAAATAATCCCAAATACACCAATTGTAAAGTACTAAAATATCCGATATTTTGTGTTGATCATCATAGATAAGCTTTCATGTTTCTCATGACTCAATGAATTATCCACATTGTTCACTTTCCAAGGGAGGTATTATATTAATAAATCCACAAAATTAATCAAATATGGAAATATTATCTTGCATTAATTAAACTATTTTTGAGTGAATATATACATTAAATTGTTGTTATAAACAAACATGTCACACCATCCTCTAAAGAGTTAATTCCTCTATATGTTTAATACAAATATTTCCCCAGGAAATTCGAAATCATGAGTTGTGTAATTTTTCTATTGAAACACTAATTGTCTTGATGATTAATACAGAAATATAAAATTCTACATGAGGAAATATCCCAATACCTTATTTGATACATCATTATAAATCATATACCCTTATCCACAACATGGTAGTGAAAACACAGGTTTAACAACTAACCTTATCTTTAGTTTATTGATATTTTCCGCACATACATATGTCAATTGGAACTTTTCTCCTTTCTTAGTTAACACGATGATTTGATTGTATAGTTTTGAGAAATTATTCAAAAAGTGTTTATAATATCTAGATAATCAAAGAAAACTATGAATATTATTCACAATAGTTAGTCTATGAAAATATTCAACAACATCCATCTTAGATGGATGAAAAAATATAACCTCACTTGAGATTATATGAATAAAAAAGATGATTTTTTATCCAAAAAATAGACTTGGTAAATATTTCATAAAAATTAACATTTCATATGTTAGTTAGAACAATTATTAGGAGATATTCATGCTCTTACATGAACTTTGAATATATTAATATTTCATCATTAATGACTAGGAGAAACTGATAAGGGTAATCAATAATGTATATATTTATTAAATAAATTAAGATAATATGGTTATTTTTTAAAAAAAAGGAATAAATTTTAATTACTTTTTTCTGTACCTCACATGGATGGTTGCTTGGGTTTGTCTTCACTTTTGACCCTAACTAATTGTATCTTGACGGAAGATCAATTTTGGAAAATTATTACCCTCCACATTGTTGATAAAAACAATCATCACTACAGGGTAAAGGATATTTTTTATTTATTTTTATCATTTAATTTTCATGATAATCAACTCATACATTCATTGATATATCATTATTCTAAATAAATGAATTGGTGCACCACATGGAGACATAAGTGTCTAAATAAATCCATTCCAATGATTCCCAAGGAGATTCATAATTAATTCAAACAAATTAATAGGGGAAATTCTATATGGATTATTGGAAATAATATTTTGATACAATTTGAGAAGATAATAATTTTTATAACCTTATTAAATTCATAAGATACATAAAATTTGGGACGATCTAGAATCAAATACGAAATTAACAATTCTTGATTGGATGGTAAGTGTACATTCCACAACATAGTTATCATACCCTACATAATCAATAATGATCAGATTAGATTTCCCTTTTTTGCAGGATTAAGAGGTTACTAACACCTATCATAATAATTACCAATTAAATATGAGATCTGGTTAGCATAATATCTTTACTATTTTCATTTGAAACACTATATTATGGGTTTTTTTTCTTATAGTGTCTTTTCTCCATAATTATCCAACCTTTTTTCCCATAAATTTATAATTGTATTTCACAATTACCCTCCATTACATAATTATAATTTTTACAATTTACTTTTAGAAAATTTAATCCATACATGAACATTTCGTTCATAAAATAATCCTCATCTAGGACTGTCTTTGTATTTTATAATTTCTTTTGAATTAAATATTTATTATTTTACAAAACTAGAGATAGATGGGAAACTACATTCTATATCACCATATTTATTACCCGTAGAATGATTACGTAATTGATATGGGGGTCATTTGGGACTAATTCCCTTTATAAAATTGTTTATAAGCTATTGATGAATTGAATTATATTACATTCATATTGGATGATAATAAAAAAATCATGCCACAAGTGTCTATTCTGATTTTCCATAGAGGTACTAAGGGATTCATCATAGTTATACATTATATTAAGGAATTACATCACCATTTTTTATAAATAATATACTTATTTAACAATAATCTCTTTGTCTCATCCCAATCCATTGAGTAAATTTATTCATGTGGCCTGACATTCTTGAAAAGAGTCCACCATTGTTATAAGTTTCACTCTTAATGATAAAAAATATAAATTACATTTTCATGTTATGAAAAATGGTAAAATTTAAATATTTTTTCAATGGGCTGATAAATTTATACTCAATTAGTGGAACAGAAGACCTAATAATAGAAGGAATATGTTTCCTCATGAAGCTGTCAATAGAATATTGGTTTCTTCTGAAAACATTTTAAATTTAATAATTATTAAAATCTTTTTAATGTTATGTAAAAAGAGATATAATAAATATCATTCCATATATCCAAACCTTTGGTTTCACAAGAGGAAACTCATTTCATTATCCTTCACATTCATTATTAACACAGATCATTTATATTCTATCAATTTAAAAAAATTGTAAACCATAGTGTGTGTAATAGTAAGCATAGTGCATAACCACATGATCCTTAAGAATCATTTATTGTATGTGTAAATCATGACATATTATTTTCATTCCATGACACCTTATTTTTATCCTATGTCATTCTTGGTCATCGTCTAATCAAATCATTCATCTTCATTGTTATAGAATATTTGATTTAACAAAATAATTTCTGTCAAGAGTGTAAAATCGGGTGTGTAGTATGATGACACACACCATACACCATAAATATGCCAGATATATACATGACAAACTATTTTTAGGGATATTAAACCTATATATATATATATATCCAAAAATATCAACCACATATAGTATCCAGATAGTGACGTTTTTCTAGGAAAGGCACACACCTTTCCTTAACAGAAACGAGGGTGTTCTTAAATACATAGTAGTATCCTAAGGGCTCTCAAAAAACATTTCATTATTATTTTCAATGAAAACTAAACCTTTACTTCATAGAAACAATAGATCCCCATAATTTTTATACAAAGATAATACATATTAATATATAGATATTTGTTAAATTAAATTAAGACCCACACTAAAATAATATCGGTATACTGTATCTAGAAAATTAGATACATAAAAAACTAGTTCATAAGATATATACATCATCTACCAGTAATTAATTAATAAAGAAAAACCTTCTTAGAAAAATCATTCTTCAAAAATATCATTATAACATGGGGAAAGGAAACATAACAATGGGTGAGATAAAATGCTCAATATGTGGGAATGTGGGATATATCAATGATCACTAAATCATAACATGATCTCAAGTGTATGATAAATTGTTGATAAATTTTGAAAACCACACCCAAAATATCATAGATCATAATAAATAATGGAATAAATCATGGTAGTTCAAAAAATTGAATCATAAAGGAATAAAATAACTCGAGTTGTGAGAGAAAAATAATTTAAATAATATATAAGTTTTCGGAATTCACATAATAATATAAAATTAATTCATTCATAAAAAATCACTATAAATATTATCACAGTCCATTGAGATCACTTCTTATTCCATCATATTCAAATTCAATGTTAAATCACAAGACTCTCATATTATAAAATGTCCCTTACTAAACTAGGTTCATTATTCATCCCAATATTTGTTAGGTCATCAGATATTTATCTTAAACTAATATATTTAGAGAGTATATAATTTCATTAATACAAATCAAATAGTAATAATACATTTTAATTTATTCCAAAAGATAAAAAATAAATAAGAATATATCATTAGTCGTGGAATGGAATTGAGTTTCATTAACATTTCAAAACTTCTTTATAGAATAACCCATTAAAAATAAATATGTTTCATATAAAACACATCATAATAATAATAATCTAAATATATAAATAATTGAGATCGTATCCACTGATCATTACCCCATATAGAAAAAGAAACATCAAAGTATGATATCATAAATGAAAAATGTTTTTAAAATATCATAAGAACATTTCTTGATGAGAATACTATATTCACTTTGAAATCACTTGTTTAAAATATAAAATTTATCAAAAATTAAGGAATTTTTTTTAAAAAAAATAACCATGGTAAATTAGAAATGGAAATTATAAATATTGATAGGTCATTACAGTGGGAAATTTCAATCATTCCATGTACATAAATACTAAGATTCCTTTATTATTTTTAGTAAAAAAGGCAAATGTTCCCCTTCAGGTTTGGATTTTTATCATTTCTTCATGGTTTTTTGTAATGGGTTTCCCTATAACCCCATTTTCCAAAATATTCTCTCTTGTTTTCTTTTTAATAAAGGGGGAATAACAATTAAAATTTATAAGAAGAAACCAAAATACCTTATTTGGAAAACTATAAGAAGCTTCCATTAAATAAATTTTTTATCAAATGTAAAACATTAGTAAAAAGACATTAATAGATAATTGGATATTAGTAAAAAGAATTCAAATAATATTTTAGAAAACATATATATGGGAGAGAAATTATTTTCAAATAAAGAGACTAATAATGATGGTTTTACTTAAGAAATTATTTTTATAACATAAGTTATAAAAGAGAGGAAAAATAAATTAAAACCTGAAATATATATAATTTAAAAAGACGATAATAAAATTAAAGGGATTATTAATATATTTTTTATATTATCTCACTATAATAATCTTGATCATAAATAATCTCATTAATGAATGAAATTTTAACATAAATCCCTTTCCATAAGCTAAAAATTATCATAAATTAGTCTAAAATCCATTATAATAATTTTAAATTTAGTAAAATTATATATCCAAATTATATATTTGGTAAAAATATTATATATTATCCTATTTTACCATTTCAACCTCAATTAATTAATAATACCTTAATAAAATTTATTATTTTGGTTTTTGACTATTTTTTATTCAGGAGAATTTTGATTTTATAGTTCTGATCATCAAACAATGATCATGGTTCCATCATATAAAAATTTTAATTGTGATGTAAATATAATTTATTCATTATTTATATTTATATTAGTATATAAAAGGTATATATAGTAAAATTTAGTACATAGTTCATTGAGAAGGTAGGTCATACATACACATAAATGTTGTTTTAAATTTTAGAAGAGAGGAAAAAAGAAAGGTAAATAATAATCCATTTTTATAGAATAATTAGTATATCATATATAAAATATATATGAATTAAATATATCCTTATTACCATCCATGTAATGTGTAAATTAACAATGAATCACATCACTTCATGGAGGTGGTAGTCCATATACACACATCAACGATATTATTGTTTCCGAGAGGATTGGAAGGTAAGAAGTTAGATAAGTTATTATAAATTTAGATGCATAATTTTTAAATTATTATCATATAAAAAACATTAACCCCATCATAAAAACCATCCCATAATGATGGTGATGGAATATTAATTGAATCATTACGTGGAGGTGGTTGTCCACACATGCCCACAAGCGATACATACATATCCAATTTGATGGAATATGGGTTGATATTTCTGGTTCCATAATAATAATTATAACATTGTTTTGTATTTAGGATAATATAGTTGAAATTTTGTTACTAATAGTACATATTTAGAGGATTTTAAGAATAAACGAAATAAAAATGGTTAGGTAAGATGATTACCAATTATTTTGTAGGATTCCTTTAAATCCATTATTAATGACCATTGGAATGATATTCTTAAATAACATTACCTAAAATTAATTTACATAAGTCTAGAAGTGAAATTTATAGGTTGTAATCTAGATCGATCAAATATTTGTGAATAATGGAATTAAGGGGTTTTCTTTTATATGTGCGAGAGAGGACATGCTTGGAATTTCATTATCAAATAAAATATAAAAAAATAATTCTCATTCCCAATTATATCTAATGTACTGATATTAGAGTGTGTGAAATTATGAGATCAACATATGGCTAGCAAGTTTTATTTAAACAGGTTTTATTGAAATCTTTTTCTTGCCTATTAGTTTAACACCCAAAAAACAAATTTTAATCGTATCCACGATAATGGATAATTAATTTGTTCACTTTTTATAATAAATAAAAGATATATTGAAATTATAATATAATATTAATTATGAATATGAAAAATATGGATTCAATTTTACCAAATTCAACTCATAAAATTTTAATAATTTAATTTAAAATTAAACTCCCAAATTGTAAGGAGAAGATATTTTCCAATGAAATCAATTTCTTTTTATAAAAAATGACTTTATATCAAATTTCTAAATAAAATTTATTCTTATTAACTAAATTGGATTAGTGGTAATATTATTGAACTAATTATATTTTTATAACCATTTTAAAATAATATTGAATGTTGAATGTTTTTTTAAATGGTTTTTATAAAAATGTGTATTTTTCAAACTATTCTTCAAATAATAAAATCTTTCTGAAAAATATCAAAAAATAACTGTAATATAATTTTCACATAATTCTTTGAATAAAATAATTTCCTTTTTATATTAAAATTTTTAATATTCAAATAAATTAATATAATTTATTCCCTAAAAATGAGATAAAACCGTTTTTGAGAAAATTGGTATTGTTAAAAAATATCTAAACTAATAAAAGTTAATTTCTTATTTACAAATATATTTTACTTACCTAAATCCTTTGAATATGATATATAATGTATTATTATTATAAATAATTTAACTAATATAATAGGTTGGTTAAAAATATTATATATTATTGTTCATTTAGAAACAGATTTGTGTGTATCCCAAGGTATTAAAGAAATTAAATTTCATTGTAGAGAAATATATCATAATATAATGAAGGGTTAAATTCATGGCCATTTAAATAAAATAAATGAACACCCCAATAGGGAAAACTATGCAAAAATTTGTTTAATTATATTTTCCATCATCAATCCATTTCTATATGTCATATTCATAATACTCATTCCCTGCCTAAATGGCCAAAAGGCCTTCTTTTTATTTATTTTTGATAACCTCATTTTGAAGGGATTAAAGGGAACCCTTACAAGGCCCATAGTCTGGGATATTACATTGACCTATGGATTATAGAGACATTATATGACTTGTAAGACTTAAATAAATCATACAGACTATGACCTCATGAAACCACCCCTCCAAAACATCTGCATTGTGATCATCTCACAACCTTTGTATGAATGTTTGACTAGTTGTAATGTGCAGAGACGCATAGGTCCGGTACCGATGAAAATTCCATACCCTCCCATTCTTCAAAATCGGTTTATCCCTACTCTAGTTAATGATACCTTCTATTGAATCATCCTCTGGAGCTAGTTCCTTGTAGAATCTATCTGGACATCTGAATATCAGGTGGCCATGAAGGCCATTGTGGTGGAATGAAGGCCTTGATGTGGCATGAAGTCTATAATGGAGACCCAAAATCCTTATTAACCTAAAGGCATGCATGATCTGAAGTACATAAGGACTCCAAGCCCAAACATGTGTCACAAGGTGAATATTTCTAGCTCCTACAGTACCAAATAGTACCAGTTATAGTACATGCTATTATACCTGCACGGTGCTTCTACAATACTACTACAACGACTCACCGCTAGAAATCTAACCTTTCACAATGGTTTAAAACTATTAGAATAGGCCCTGAAACTGTTGGGATAGTTTATCCAAATGGTTTCATTAACCGTTGGAAAGTGGGTCATTGTGGTATCCCTATACCAACAGTTCACATTGAACCATTGGTATGGGGGGTCAGATTTCAATATTCCTTCGATACATTGTAAACCATTGGGATACATTTATGCCAATGGTTTTAACCTATTGCTACATATCTAGTCTAATGGTTTAAAATGTTGGTATATCTCTCTACCTATGGTTTCCACAGGTGATGGATTTATGTTGTTCCAACGGTTCAGTTTGAAGAATTGGGATAGTGTTATACCTACGGTTTTTAACCATTAGTACAAATATAAACCAACAGTTGGATCTGTTGGCATAAATCTGTACCAACGGTTATGAACCGTAGGCCTATTCAAGGTTTCAGAAATTATATAGAGGTATACCAATGATTTTGAAACCGTTGGTATAGACCCCTTCTCAATTTCAGGCAAAAAACCTGGTATCAAACACATTGCACACAATAATCACACTACTGCTACCTGCAACCTTCAATCTCACAAAAACACACTACAAAAATATAAAAGACACTGTAAACCTAAAACCTGCAATCAGGGCCATCCCAGCCAATTTGATTGCATAAGACCTGTGATGAAAATGTTTCCCTGTTAAAAAACAGTCAAATAACAATGAATTCAGAACAGGTAAAAAATGATAAAATGGAAAAACTCATATAAGAAAAATTAGAACACCTAGAAGGAGAGGGAGTAAGCTAATGGGATAATATTTTTTATTGATACAATTATGTACCAAACCCACTGGAATGGTCAGATCTGGGGGGATCTACAAATAATTTCATATCACTAATTACAAACCCAACTGCTTGTCTTTTCCTCTTGATCAGCAGTGAACTAGCTTTGGATGGAAAATTAGCCCCACACACAAACAAGTGACTAATGGGAACAATTTCAGCATTGAACATTCATTCACGTGCATCGATTAACTTAATCTCAAGAAAACAAGAAGTACGACCCTAACCTTAACTGAAGCAGCACTCATACCCTCACTCATTGATGTGGAAGTGAACCTACAATAGCAGAGATCAATCAATAGTGGACTCCACCAACTTCATGACCAGTTCAGTATCCACTGCTAATAGCCTCCAAGAAGCACAAAGATAAGATAATCTAGATCTTTTTAGCAAATCTGGAACATGCTCGACTGACCAAATCCAAACTCCTCCATTCTCGCATGCTTCACTCAAATCATCGAAATCATGATCCAAGAACTAGCTTCTACAAACTCAGCCTCCAGCCTCCTGGGAACCCAAAATAATCCCGAACAATCATGGCACTAACCCCATAGTGACATACCCAAATTTAGGTATAAGAACACATGAACAACCCACAAGTGACCTAAATTGTAGTGGCAAACACCAAGAGAGTCTCGATCAATGAACAAACAATGAGCAGCTTGGTTTCTCATTCCAAATTCTAACATCATGTCAACATGATCTCGTCATTAAATGTTTCTAGAAGAGTGGAAACCCTTAAGAGCAGTAAATGAATTGTTGAGCTAGAATTGAACCTGAGATAACAACATGAAGCTCCGAGAAAAATAGGATGTTTTGGAGGATCTAGTGACGAACAACCAAAGGAGGCATCATTGACTCTATGGACATTGAAACTCTATTTCCATAAGAGAATAATAATTGGCTGGTACTAGATGATGTAATACTTCCAATGAGATCTAGGAATTTACCATTGTGCCTAATAGCATTTGATTTCTTAGGACATCTGGGAATTGGTTGTGGGCTTCTGCAATATTTGCTAGGGCCATTACCCTAGGAAACAGTTCTTGAACATACTACTTTGATATTGGATTTCCCTAAGAGGATGGGAATTGGTTTTAAATGATATACTAGTTGGAATGGTTTCATGGCATTCTTTGAGACACTTCAGCACTAGACAAGGTAGGTGTGGTCGATCATATGTTTCACGTTAGAGCTTGAGGATCAACAATGATTTATTTATTTATATTAAATAGTTTATAAATTTGTTTATCTAAGAATATAACATGTAGTGACACACATTTTCTAGTTATGTATCAAACAATATTAGTGGTTTCATACTATGTTGTACTCTCATCATGCTCAGGAGGCCATGATAATTTGGTCCCTGAGAAGAATTGTTACTTGCATATAGGCTCAAATTGGGTGAAGGATAACTATTACATGATAATGATAGAGAAGTTTAGATGGTTTGGTGATTGAGATTATATGAGACTTGAGGATATATTGGAGTCTCTTTTTTCCTTTTATATTCATTTTTTGTATATGGGGTCAATCTGGTGGGTGACTTGTGTGTGTTAGTTTTTATGTATGTAATAATAATTCAGTTATGTGTTATCATGTATTCTCTGATGTTTATATCATGGATTTTGATTGGTTTATTTTCATCTATTGGGGTGAACTCTGATAAGGGGTATAGTCTTCCAATGGTATGACCCGAGAACCCCATTGTTAATAATTGTCCACTACTGTATGGTAATGCATACCAAAGTTCCCATGGTGACACCTTGATTCAGGCAACACTCAGTGGATATGGACCAGGGAAAGTATGTTACAAGGGAGAAAATACTCAGGTATTATTCAAGTACTCTTAGGGTTACACCTTCAAGAATATAGACAGGGTATACAAAATGGGATCTAAGTATGATTTATTGGTAAGAGCAGGGATGATCCAAAAACATCTTAGTCCATGGTCTCATAACATTAACCAAAGGAGGATAACCCTTATGGTCATATAGCCTAGAGTGTAGGGGTGTAATTTTTAAGGTCGTGTCTCAAGGAATAAGATGATATATAGAAAATAAATAAATAGGGGGGAAATGAATATAGCATGTTTTCATAGCCTAGGAATTATTAGGAACACCTCCGGTCTGAGTGAATAGATTTTAAGGGCACGGCCTTTGGAGTATAATATTTCTATAAAGATCATGATCAAGTATATAAGGATGGAAAATGCTATGGTGGGAGATAAATATTTATGTTAATTTAGTATGTCCTTATCACCCAGGATAAAACAAGTGATCCTCCCACATAGATATAACACATACTCAGAGAAACGGGCATCATCTGAGAATTATGCTGGGCAGGGGCTCGACATGAGTGTGTCACAAACACTATGATCTAGGATGGAATGAAAATATTTTTGGTCGAGTACATGATGTCTAGACAACACTATTTATCATGTATAGTGGGAATAAAGCCATACATTTTCCGAGAGGGAAGTGTGATGGGAGTCCAATGTCATACAGGGATTATCCTCTCAGGTGGGGACTAAGATATCAAATCGTTTTAGTAAATTAAATAGGGATAACATTATATAACATAACATATAATGGAAAGGAGGCCAACAACGTATTTTAAAATACACATAAAATCCTCCTTAAATGGAAATATATATGATGAGGATTATGATGTTAAGACATGCAAAGGATATTCCCATTTTGATAGTTCAATTCAAAATACACGAGACATGTTACTATAAGTAGAGATTGATAGTAAATTTGAAGCCATGTAAAGTTGAGTCTAGGATAATCTAATAGGACCTGATATCATGAATGATAAAAAAACTAGTCACATGCAAAAAAATAGAATGTACCCTCCCGTCTGGGAAAGGGTGCACCCTCTTAAAGGTAAAATGACTTATGATGTGCGAAACAAGAAGAATTATTTCTCAAGAACTAGAAATGGTGTGACATAGATATTTTTCCTTCAACAAGTGGTATTGAGGGATCTTTTGATAATAATAGAACATTGTACCTGAATGCATTTGGTCGGTTTTCCGTATGCCAGTGGTTGTTTTCACGTAAAATGTTTTCCATTTCAAATAAACGTGGGACACATTAAGTGGTTCCATCCACACCACACCTCAGATTGAGGCATGGTTGACTCTTTCCCACCACATAAGACCCATGGATCATTGTGCTAATGTGTCAACACACTCTGAATACGTTTGGCCAGTTTTCCGTATGCCAGTTTTTTAATTAAAATGATTTCCATTTTAAACAAAACAGATATAGTTAGAGTCATAATAGCCACACCGTGCCTCAGATTGAGGCTGGGTTCACTCATAAATGTCACATAAGACCCATGGATCATTTCCTACTGTTTCAACATAATCCGAATGGGTTTGGATGGTTTTTCGTTTGTTAAATTTTTTTCACAAAAAATGATTCCCATTTTAAACAATAGACAGACACTTTCAGTGGTTCCGGACACACTGAGCATCAGATTGAGGTAGAGTTGACTCCTACACATCACATATGACCAATGGATCATTGTGATAAATTTAAAAAAGAATCTGAATGAATTTGATCTATTTATCGTATGTCAATTTTTGTTTTCACTTAAAATAATGTTCATTTTAAACAAACGAGAGACACTTTGAGTGGTGTCGGCCATTCCGTGAATCAGATAAAGGTGGGGTTGAATTTCACACGTCACATATGACCCATGGATCATTTTCATAATATTTCAACCGAAACTGAATACATTTTGGTCATTTTTTCGTATTTCATTTGTTGTTTTCACTCAAAATGAAGTCCATTTTAAAAAAAAGAGAGACACTTTGAGGGGTGTCGGCCACACCGCACCTCCGATTGAGGTGGGGTTGACTTGTACATGTCAAAAATGACCCATGGAAAATTTTATTAAATTATCAACCCAATCTGAATTTGTTTGGTGAGTTTTTCATATTCCAGTTATTTTTTTCACATAAAATCCTGTCCATTTCAAATAAAAGTTAGAAAATTTGAGTGGTGTTGGCCACACCAGACCTCATATTGTGGTTAGGTTGACTCTTACAAGTCACATATGGCCCATGGAACGTTTTCCTAATGTTTAAACAGAATATGAAAGCCTATAGATAGTTTTTTATATGTCAGTTGTTGTATTCACTTAAACTGATGTCCTTTTGAAACCAAAGAGAGACACTTTGAGTGGCGTCGGCCACACCGATCCTCGGATTGAGGCAGGGTTGACTCATACACGTCACATATGAATCATAGATCATTTTCCTAAATCTTCAACCGAATACAAATGCTTTGGGTCAATTTTCCATATGTCAATTATTGTTTTCACATAAAATGATGTTAATTTTAAACAAAAGAGAGACACTTTGAGTGGTGTCGGCCACACTATGATTTGGATTGTGGCGGGGTTGACTCTTAAATGTCACATATGACCCATGGATAATTGTTTTAATGTTTCAACATAATCTGAGTACGTTTGGTCGGCCTTTTGTATGTCAGTTGTTGTTTTCAATTAAAATGATGTCCATTTTAATCAAAACAGATACACTTTGAGAGGTGTCGGCCACACCGCGCCTCAGATTGAGGCAGGGATGACTCGTACACATAAAAAATGACCCATGGAACATTTTCTTAAAGTATAAACATAGTCCGAATGCATTTGGTTGGTTTTTCTTATGCCAGCTGTTGTTTTCACTTAAAATCCAGTCCATTTCAAATAAAAGTGAGACGGTTTGAGATGTGTCGGCAATACCGGACCTTGTATTGAGGCATGGTTGACTCGTACAAGTTAAAAATGACCCATGTATCATTTTATTAATGTTTCAATAGAATTCAAATGACTTTTGTTTGTTTTTCTATGTTAGTTGTTGTATTCACTTAAAATGATGTCCTTTAAAAATAAAAGAGAGACACATTGAGTTGTACCGGCCACAAAGCACCTCGTATTTGGGAAAGGATGACTCTTACACATCACAAATTACCAATGAATCGTTTTCCTGAAGAATCAACACAATCTGAATGCGTTTGGTCAGTTTTCCGTATGCTAGTTTTTTTACGTAAATGAGTATCCATTTTAAACAAAATAAAGACACTTTGAGTCGTACCAGCCTCACTGTGCCTAGGAATGAGTCTAGGATGACTCTTACATGTCACAAATGACCCATGGATCATCGGTCTGATGTATCAACACAATATGAATTTGTTTGGTTGGTTTTCCATTTTCCTATTGTTGTTTTCCCATCAAATGTTGTCCATTTCAAATAAAAGTGAAACACTTTAAGTGGTACCTTCCACACCATGCCTCAGATTGAGGCGGGGTTTAATCGTACACATCACAAATTACTCATGGATGGTTGAGATAAAGTACCAACAAAATCCAAATTAATTTGGTCGGCTTTCCGTATGTCTGTTGTTGTTTTCATTTAAAATGTTGTCCATTTCAAATAAAAGTGAGACACTTTGAGTGGTACCAGTCACACCATGCCTCGGTTTGAGGTGGGGTTGGCTTGTATATGTCACTTGGGCATTTTGAGTTCCATCAAGTGTGGATTGAAGATATGGTTGAGTCTAATCCTCTTCCTTCATCCACTTTTAAATTAGGGTTTTCACTCTTCACTCATTTTCTTCTGATGCTCTTAAAAACTCTTTTCCGTTGCGATTTAGGGTGAGTCTTTAAGAGATTATAGATTGGTATCCGAGTCCAGGGAGGAAGGTTGGGGGGGATGTCTTGGGGATATATGGGGTCCAGGGAGTTGGGTGGGTGGGGGGAGGGTTGTTCGGTGGCTTTCCAGGGTCCATGAAGATGGGTGGGGTGTGTTTGGGGTCCAGGAAGGAGGGTGGGTAATGTATCTATAACTCTATCTAGGTATCATACATTAAATTTAGACAAGACTATGAACTACTATAGGGTTTCATCCTAGAGTAGGGCCAAATCATGGCCTGACCATGGCGTGACCGTGGCGTGACTACAGCCTGACCGCGGTGTGACCGTGACATGTTGGAATGGTCGTGTGACTTCCGCAAGGCAGTATCTTCCGTCCAGGAGCGAAGGGAGCGAGAGGAGGTGGGGAAAAATTCCTGTCGTCACCTCCCTCCCAATTAACTATGGGTGGGTAATGTATCTAAAACTCTATCAAGGTATCATACATTGAATTCTGACAGGACTCTAACCTGTTGTGGGGTGTCGTCCTGGAGCATGGCCGAATCACATCATTACCACGGTGTGACCGCGGCATGACCACGACATGTTGGGCCGGTCCAGCGACATCTGCGGGCAGCATATTTTGGCTAGAAGGAAAGGGAGTGGGAGGAAGTGGGGAAACATTACGACCATCAACTCCCTCACCATTAACAAAGGGTGAGTAATGTATCTAAAAGCCTATCTAGGTATCATACATCAAATTCTGACAGGACTGCACACTTCCCCATGGTGTCGTCCTGGAGTATGGCCAAATCACAGCATGACTGTGGTGTGACCGCAACTGGACCACGGTGTGACCGCAACATGACTGGGGTTTGACCGCGGCGTGACTGCGGCATGTTGTCCCGGTCCAGCGACATCTGTGGTGCATCATCTTTCAACTAGGATCGAAGGGAGTGGGAGGAAGAGGGGAAAAATTATGGCCGTCACCTCCCTCCCCATTAACTATATGTGGGTAATGTATATAAAACTCTATCTAGGTATCATACGTCAAATTCTGAGAGGACTGTGAACCACTATAGGGTGTCGTCTTGGAGTAGGCCCAAATCACCGCATTACCACGATGTGATCATGGCGTGACTATGGCGTGACAGTAGAGTGATCTCAACATGGCTGCAGTGTGACCGCTGTGTGACCACAACATGTTGGACCGGTCCAGCAACATCCACAGGGTATCATCTTCTGGTTAGGATTCCAAAAAAATCCTATGTATTTGTCCTTCACATTATAGTAACCAATCTTATGTTATAAAAAATAGATCTTTATTTGGGATTGTTGTATGATAAAGATATATATTTTATATTCGTTGTTTTTAAAATTGGGTTTATTACAAAAACAAGGCATTATTTATCAAATGAATAAATTATATTAAAGAAATCATATTCAATATATGAAATTAAATATAATTAAGAAGAATTAAGAAAGTAGCTAAATTCAATTTAAATCATTCTTAAATTAATTAGGCTACGAGAGAGACTCTACCTCAATGTGGAACCAAGCCGTCCACTTTGGATCTTTGAGGATTATAACTAAAATATGCTACTCCTCCACTTGGTATACACACCTTCACAAACATACAAGGACACCTAGCCCCTATACACACAACTGCATGGATATGAGCATGTGCAAGGGGTCCTTGCACATATGCTTACATGCATATATCAGTCTCCACACACCTGCCTATGCATTTATATATATATATGGGAACACCCATCCCCATATGTGAATAATCACTACCATGGGTGACTATACACGTAACAGGGGAACCAACATACATATACTTACTTTCCTATGCACATGCAGGCGAGTCACCCTTGACTTGGAAACTCAAAACCAACGATCATGGAACAACACACGACACAAATGATATTAAGAACCTTATAACACATGAAGGACGCTGCATAACTAGTGAGAAACCAACCAATAGCATTAATGCCTTACCTATATTGGTCGTAGAGATCCAAATCCACCCAAACCAACAGGAAACGATGCAACGCCCTACCAAAACATAACATGGAGTTGAAAACACTGATGCCACAAATAAATGAGGTGAGAGATAAGTAGTAACCATAGAATCTTACCTGGGATCAAATCTAGTGGACTGAATCAATCTATACTCCTTCTAGCCCCCTCTATAGAATATGACTACCCTCTTTCCATTGAATGTAGTAAAAGATCTAAGTGACCAATGCGATAAAGAAAAAAAATAAAAACTAAACCAAAACATACATTTGTCCTATGACTACACCTGTCACCGCCCAAAATATAAGTACGATAGCACCCCATGGGTCTAATCATGTTCAGGCATGCAAAGGGGAAACAGATCAATGTTTCAAAAGGATACTATCAAATAGTACATTCCTATTAATTAATAATTACTCTTCGTATGAATGGTATATTATCAATTTGGCCCGAGTTTCAACTTCATTAGTTTTTGTTCGATATAAGGGATATGGTGTTTTTATTATTCGTTTTTTTGTTTACACTTGAGATATTTATTTAAAAGAGATGCATGTATTTGGCATTATTATTTATGCTTTTAGTTCTTATCTTGTTTCCATGGGGCATGTAGACATTAATAATTCCTAAAATGTAGGGTTTAGTTGACATTTATGTGCTTTAATGTGATTGATTTCACTAATGATGAGGATTTAGATCATGTAAAATATTCCTAAGACGATTTGGCCTTATAGTGATAGGTGTGAAAATTGTACATCTATCGTTTGATGAGGAAATAATTATGAGGATGGATTTGAATATTAGTAGATTCTTAGAGTGGAATTGTCCCTCTATGTATATAAAATGTATTATGAAAGGTTTTACTCCATTTAATGATTCAAGAGTTCAACAAAAGAGATGAAGGATGAGATGCTAGTGTGGGTATTGGGTATTGTCGGACAGATTGGCATTATAATGCCAAGAGGTATGGTGTGATTTAGCTTAGGATGGAACCTGGTTAGTGGGGTTAGGATATAATACATGATTTTGATGAGGTTCTTGAACAGATGATTTAGAATATAATGTAGATGGGTTTGACATGATGTGATTTTGTGACTAGGACAATCATAAGATGAATAGTCCTTTTTGTCTAGTTGGATGATGAGATGTGCATCAAGGATTGGGATAATCCTCAAAAGATGAATCGAGACTATGTGACTAAAAGGATATACTAGCATAGGATTGATAGTATTGAGTGAGTTTCCATCCCATGCGAGGATTATACAATTTATGGAGACACTTAGAGACACTTGGGGTTATTTATGCTCTCACATGGAGACACTTAGGGTTATTTCATGACTCCAACATACTCCAGAAATATTCCCACACAATGTTTTAGAAAAACAACTCCATCTCAGGGAAGACCCCAAGGCTCATATATCTTCGAATGTTTCCTCAGACTCACACCTCATGATATTATAGTATACATGTGATCTACGTCAACTAGTCATGATAACATTACTACACTCCATCCGTAGAAATAAGTAAAATACCTAAGTGGAAATGCGATAAATAAAATAAAATAAAAACTTAACAAAAACATACCTGTATCCTATGACTATACATGTCACCACCCAATATATAAGAACCACACCGCCCCATGGGAAAATCATGTTCCTGCAAGCAAGGGGGATATAGTTCCGTTTAATAATCTCTTAATTTTTCATTTTTTCTTTATATATCATGTTGTTTGAAATAGCATACTAGTACACGTAGCCATTGAATATGCACCTATGCTTCATTGGTTTAGTTGAATATTGTGCAAATAACACTCTTCACTATGGAAAGAACCTCATAGAGATTACAATCATTGTTTAGTAGTTGATCCTACTCTTGAACCTGGTTGAGCACTAGTCCATGAACCAAATGGTCTACGAGGTCATGAGGGTGTAAACCATTTCATTATACTATACTAAGAATAAAGGTTTTGGTATCTTTTCTACCAGCAATGTAAATTTCTCATGGTTTGAGTTCCAAACGACTTATGTTCCTAAGTTAATGGCCCCTTAACTATCTGTAGATGTGAAGGGGTTTCTCCCATGGGTGTCTTGTTGTGTGTAGGGTCTATTTATGATTTTTTGGGCTTACGTATTTTCAGAATGTGCATTGCATGGTCAGTTTAGTAAATACATTGGTCAATTGGAAAATAAACCCATAGTTAATAGTGATATACCCACATTTAATATAGAATACCATCCAAATAAGCAACTCAGAAACCTGAGACCAACATTTTACTTTACCAATTCCAATTACATAATATATGCAATACCAACTTATTTTTTATGATCCAATAAATTAATGGGAATGAAACTCCTCACCACAAACCATAAAATCTCATATAGAATCACTCACATCCAATTAACCCACATCATTGCACATCTTAATGACGATACAACCACATCACATATATATAATGATTAACAAAAAACACAATATAAGGTCTACTAGAAGACCATAGAGGAAAATATGTGTTTTTTAAAAAATCATGAACTTTTTATTGAATGCATTGTTAGAATGAATGGAATACAACCTGTGAATTTAACCCTACATTTATGGAAGACTATATTTTGAAAAAATTCACAATTTACCCAATAATTCACCACACCATGACTTGGTTACTAACAAAAAATATAGAAAATGCAAGATTAATATGAATGGTTATCCTAACTATGAACCTAACAACTCATTCCATGTTGCCTCATTTTTAAAAAAATGAAGACTAATTATTACATGGAAATACCGATCAAGAACCCTTGCGAGAGGAGAGGGAGACGAGAGGTGGGGGTGTCTTGTGGGGTTTTCGGCCATGGGGGGTGTCACACATGACTAGAGAGGGGGTCGAGGGACGTCGTCGGAGGATATTGAGTCAAGAGGTGAGGGGGATGTCGCCAGGAGTGCGAGACGCAAGGGCATGTGGTATCTTCACCGGGAGTCGAGAGGGGAGGGGGATGTCGTCATCAGAGAGGGAGCCAAGAGGGGAAGGGGAACGCTGCCGAAGGAGAGGGAGGGGGTTGGGAGGTGGAGGCAGAGGCCGAGAGGCAATCAAGTTCACGAGGGGTGGGGGGGGGGATTCGGGGGTGGGGTGGCAGAGGTCGGGGATGTTTCACCCAGGAAGTGGATCGCTAAATTTGATGTACTTTTTTCAGATGGTTAATAAAAACCGTAAGTAAAATTCATAAGTAAAATTTTTCATTCCCAATGGTTTACTAGAATAGTTGGTAATTGATTTTTATCCAAACTATTTTTTTAAACAGTTGGGAAATAAGTGTTGGTGGTCTATCAATACTCTTTAAATGTCACACTAATAACAAGTTTTTGTGTGAATTAGGACCAGTGTATGTTGGATAATGTTGAGTGTAAGAGTGAATTGAGTTTTGAATTATTCATCATGAATAGATTATATGTCATTGGTTATATAATAGGTGCCACCCAACACTTAGTGAATTAATATTAAGGATTCAAACTCAGTAAAATTTATCTTTCATTGAAAAGGTAATATAAAAGTAAATTTTACATTGATCCATTCTACTTAATCGTTATTTAATTTACCTTTTTGAAGAAACATTCTACATATGGGTATCTTCATTTAGCATGACAAGGGTAAAACAGAATGATCATTATACAGATTGTTCTGTTTAAGGATAATAATTTCTTGTCCTTATATAGACTGCATTATAAAAGGGTATTGGGATATGTCACTTATGTAGAACATTCAGATTCTAGGTAAAACCGATAACCATTAGGTATATCCATAATACATAAAGGTATGTTTAACTTTACCTAAAACTAAAAATCATGTTCCCTTTTTGTTTTCATCTTAGTCTCATGAAATTATTCACAAATCAAATTCTTGGTATGGCTATGATACCACTGTTGGGGTTTAAATAATTATAATAAAAATTATTTGATCCTTAAGAATGGTATAAAATCCCATATGAATTATCTACCATGATATATAAATGAAAAGTGCATAAGAAACTAAAATTAATAAATCATCTAAAACGTGCACAGTTTATTGAAGAATCCATTGTATCATCTTAAACACCACCATATGGGTTTGAGATAGATAACTGAAATTGCATCCAAAAGACATCCCACATTTTGGGTGATAGGGAGTTCAGTCATGGAATAATGCATACATCTATACAAACCACTAACACATGGGCCTGAATGCATCTAGTATATGGGAGGATGGCCAAACAACTAATAAAAAACTGCAATGAACCCTTAACACCAATGAAACCACAAAAATATGGTCAAAACCTTCAACCAATGTTCAAGAAAACCCCAATAGGGAAGGAGAAACCTACAAGGAATTAAGGAAAAAAGAATTAGAGACCCAACCTTGGTGATCCAACCATAAAAAATGAATATAAACCCACAAAACGGGCTTTGTGATTTAATATGAAGGATGAAAGCCCAAGCTAGAATAGTGGAATAAGAAGGAACTGGAGCGTCAAGGCATGGTTTCGATTTTTGAGTGGGATGAGGGAAAAATTTCAATATGGAACAATGGAATCAGAAAGAACCATAACATCGAGATAGGGTTTTATCTTTGTGTGGGATGAGTGCAATGGATGAGAGAGGAATCAGGGGAGAAGAGGGTTGGTGGTGGAGAAGAGATTTTGCACCAGGGATTAGCGCAATGGGTAATCGGGCATGATTGTTGGGGGAGACTATTTTCGTGGAAGTGGATTTTCTTGGGAGATGAGGGTTTGTGGGGGGGGGCATGCGGATGAGCCCGATAGAATTCGATTTGAGGGATTACATACCAAAAATTTTATTAAAACTATAGGTATAGAAAATCTATTCCAACGGTTTATCAAAATCGTTGGAATGATTGTGTTGGTATAGACTCATTTTTTAGAACTGTACACTATAGTTCCTACTACTGTACTACTACAGTACCCCAAAATTATCCCTCCACCTTGTTTAAAACCTGGGTCTCATGGATTCACTTAGAGAGACCTCACCTATCAGGATAAGGCTTGTGTCACATGCATTACCTAGTAAAAACTAACTACTCAGGCTCACATGTGATTTCACTAAATAATTTAATCGAACAACCAGTCATTGAATCGTGGGGAAAATCATTACATCAATATGAATCAATGTTCATTGTTAAAATTTCTAATTTCATGTGTCACATGAAATTTAATTTTTAATCCAAATCATATGTTTTAATCAATTTATTACCCTTCAAAATCATTTCTCATTTACAACCATTTTTATCGAGAATATTGATCGAAACATTCATCATTTCAAGCCATATATTTTCAAAATCTATGAAATATATCCAAAGTAATTGATAAAAGGTTTTTATCCAAATTCCTAAACCATTTAAAACAATCAACTAAATCACCCTCATTTAAGATTAAAAAAGAAATGGAAACCCCACTTTAAATAGAGTAATTAATAATGTTTCATGTATCGGTAAAATCCTTCTATAACTACATAACATTAGTCACATTATCGATCAATCACCAAAAATAGGAACAACCAACATAGAGATAATGGTGAAAAAGGTTAATGAAGAATCACTAAAACTACCGTCCATCATATTAACATCCTAATCCATAAATAACATGAGTCCTCACTACAATCATGAATGTTAATAAGATAGATAAAGGTAGATTTTAGAATTCACAAATAAAGAGCTTACCCATACCCAAGAGTAATCCATCACTTCTATCTAAACATAGTTTAATAGATAAAAGAGGCTAAAAGTGGAAAAATAACCTCTTGAGACCCTCTAAAATTGATAGGGATGAATTATGTTTTATTTGAAGTATTTTAGAATTTATAATGGGGTTTATAAATAGGGTTATGGATATAACACACTACTAAAGGATGAAAAACCAATGCACTAACGATCATCAAAACCAAGAAAATTAATAAAACAGATATAGAAAACCCAAAATCACAAAAAATCTCCCTAGAGTTTGAGAGGGAGACCAACACTTCAAATAATGAAGATTTCAGGAGTGAAGAATCAATAAAATTACTGAGCATTATACATTTATGTTATATATCATGGATTTATAGAATAAATTCATTATGTTTCACATACAATTATAAATGAATCACCTCATGTTAAAATCACCTTAGCAATTAATTAACAATGTTACATCTTATTTTATATTGTAAATCATTTTTCGTAGTAATATATTATAATAGATTTAGTGAGGTGGATTTTTTTATCATAAACTATATATTTACTATGTAAATTCCTTATTCAACAAGTGTGTGGTAGCCTCCCTCAGCAAAACAACATCAATGGAATAAAAACAACATGGTCCCAATGTGTACCATCCTTAGACACACTTTTTTTTTCAAAATCTACATTAATTCAATCAAACACACTCCCCAAAACATTATTCCTTTTCCCAAAAAAAATTCTTATGTCCCAAAAATTCCCATCAGACACAAAATTAAAAGAGGAATCAAAACCATATTCAAGAAGTTACTAAAATATGGTAACATGATATAAAAATATCTCAAAAAAACACATTGTTTCTCATGAATGTATTCAATATCCTATCCTCATATAAGGGAAGGCCATGGGGACCACATAAAAAATTATTCCCCCATTCCACATGGTTATCCAATCCACAACTCTATAGTAAATAGTTCGAGGGAATTTTTGAACCTTGTATTACCTTATCTCAAGGATCCATAATATGTATTGGAAGATAACCCATAGTGGTGTTGATATCAAGATCAAAATCCTCTGAATCAATTACATGGTTAAGATCTATTAGATACCTCATTAGAAGAGAAACATGAAAAAATAATTTATTGATGTTAAATGAGATTCAATGTCCAATTAATATGACACCATTCTCTGGAAATGTGCATCCTCAAGGTTTCCAACAATCCTTGGTGCCAACATTCCATGTATATCCATCCAATTATGTCACTCGATTGGTGAAACTCTAATAAAAACTAGATGAATTTCATCAAAATCAAGTGGATCATAATGAATTTCAACATAGGATTTCTGATGACTCTATAACATGACCAATCCTTTCTAGATCAACTTCACATTTTTCATCATTTCCTGAAGAGGACTCGACCCAAACCAGGACCACTCTCCCCACTTTTTCAATCATAAGGGAGATCCATATAGAGACCCATAAAATGACCCAACACTGTTTATACTATTCGATTCTTGATGACTATAATTATAGGAAAAATAGATAATAGTTCAATTATTTTCCCAATAATAACTAAAATCAAGAACACATGCATGTAGAATATCCTCAAGAACATATATATCCCAATATGACAATGCCTCTTTTTGTTACACATTCATTCACCATTTAATACAAAATAATACACCTACTAAAACAGGGAAGATGCATATTTATAATATCATTGGGAATTTGGTACAATACATAACAATATTAAATATGAAAAGAAAGCCATTATTAAAAATATCCTTAACAAACTCTTAAATAAAACTATATGTGGAAACCTGGGGACATACATAAAAAATGCGTGTTCTATAAAGACCAATAAGGTAATAAAAATGGATTATACTAAAGAACATAATAAATGGTAAAAAATATTCTTATTAGTGAGACCTAAAAGGGTTGAGAATCATAAAAATGAAAAATGAAGTGTGATATATAATGATAACATAAAGGAATAATGGGAAATGAGGGTTATACTTAAAATAATATTTCATAAACATATGTCAAGGATAAATACAAATAAATCATGATAAAAAATTCCCATAAAGTAATTAGGCACACTACCTTTCCCAAAATGATGTTTTGTGAAACTAAACATTATCCAATGCATTGGAGAACAATATAATTTGGAGCGCACCTATCACATTAATTATATTATCATGATTATGTGTGCCACATAGATCATGTATTCATTCATAATTAAATTTTATTAAACAAAAATTGAGTGTAAAATAAATAAATTTTGGTCCAAATTAATATAAGTATTATGGTATAACGGTGAACACCCCTAATAGAAAATTTTTATGGTACTCACTACACAATTTTTATAGCATGGAAAATCAATGTCCAATTTTGGAATTACAAAGATGTAAATTAAAAATTCATAAAAAGGCTTCATGATTGATAGAGGGGAAAATCATTACATGGAAATAAAATGGGACTAAATTGGTACATGAAATTAAATATACCAATTATAGGAATTGGGAAATAAATGGAATAAGATAATAATAAATATTTAAAAAAGTGGAGAATGAGAGGATCCCTTAATTGGGATTCTAACTCGGTGTACTTGGTAGGAGAGTAATGAGATCTTTGGGGAACCATGGGAGGACTCCATAGTGGGGAAGGATGGATAATGTTGTTCTGTAAGGATTTTTTGTAAAGATAATTCAGATATTGGGAGGGTCTATATATGAAATGAGTGTGGATTTCTATAATATTTCTCTAACATAGATTTTGGACTCTATATAACTAAATAAGCAGAAACAAAAACCATATCACAATTCATGACTACGGTTTCTAGAAAAGGAGGTTATTTTTAATTTTATATAAGGATAAGGGAGAAAATAATAAAATAATTCCCTTTATGATATGGAAGTGAGTCATTCACTAAATGAGATGATTTAAAATCCTTAACATATATTAATTATTTTGGAGGATTCATAATGGATTCATATAATTAATAAAATACATATAAATTAAAATTATTTGAAATATAAAATATATACTTGGTCTTATAAGTCATTTTTATTGTATTTTTACATCACATTTGTGTCATTATGATGTCATAATAAGCACTGTATATTTATATGATATTTAATTTTTAACGAAAAAATCATTTTTCTTAGAAAATTACGAAAACTTCACCACTGTATAATTTAGATGTTATGATTAAAAAATTAATATTCATTTTATAAAAAAATTCTAAATCTGTGAAAATTCAAAATTATAATAACAACCTAAATATATTGAGAAAGGCTACATTTTTTGACAATAATAGTATTAAAAACCAATAAAAATAATATTTAGATTCAGAAATAAAATATTTTCTTATAAATTTAATAAAAATAATAATATTTTATTAAAATTTTATTTATTTAAATAATAAATTATTTCATCAAAATAATATCCTTAATTGAATTTAAATATTACCCGAAATAAAATTTGTGTTTTATAGTATGAAAATCAAAATAATTTATAAAGTCATAATAATAGGATGTTAATAAATTCATTAATATATAAAAATAATGTACATACTCAATTTATTGGTTATTGATACATATCCCTTTATTAAAACCAAAAATTCCCCAAGGGTTTGGTGGGGGACTTTAATACTTTCATGGGGTGGTTCGGAGATCTTTCATTGGACCTTGATCTCAGTGTACTTGAAGTTCTCCTGTAAATGATTTTTCTCATGAATAATTAGTTGGATATAAAATTGGTCTTTGTCAAGGTATAATCCTAGTGATGTTATCTCCCTTATATGGTATGATAAATGGGCTTTATAGGGTACGATCATACTAGGTGAGGCTATCACATCCTATTTCTATGTCATTTGGATTTTGTAAAACCCTATATTTATACTAATCATGTGATCATTGTTCAATGGATATATTATAAATGGAAATGATACTAAATAGTATATTAAATCATATAGTATATAATAAAACAAAATTTGTCCGTGTGTTTCGTATAACAAAAGTACATTATCTGGAATTTAATTAAATCGTAGGGGAATATTATTTTTTATAGTTTGGGTAATTACAATCTTCCCCCCCCCTCAGAAATTTATACCTTTAAATTTTCACATTCCCTATTAAAACAAATTATTATATCTCTATTTCATCTCCTCCTCCATCTCCCATATCTCGAATCCAAGCTTTTTGTTTTTCCCTATCAATTTGACAAGGGGAATTTTCTTATTTCTTATATCATTATATCTATAATACATAATTTTCACAGGATGATATTAATAGGAATGATCAATATGCATTATTACCACATATTTATTGATTTCATATGGAATTTCCGGTATGAACTTCCTAAATATATATATATATATGGAATGGAATGTGTACATATGATAGTATATGATATTGTTCTAGTCAATAGGTCATCACTCTAATGTGATCAATGATCTCTATGTGAAATATATATCCTGGACTAAGATTTCCCTCCATTCCTAATCTCTTGAATTTATTCCATGGATATATGTGGTGTAATACCATGCCTCAAACATCAAACTCCTGGCCTCATTGATGATTTCCAACATAACTCTTATTTCAACTCTCAGGAGCCTTGATGTTACACAAAATAGTCTAAACCTTTTCCTTTACTTCCATAACAATTTTATGATGTATTAGTTTTAATTCATCAACTTCATCCAATCATGTAGATGTCCTTCACCTCCTTTCATTCATGTATTCATAAGGAGACATTTTAATTTTTGAGTTGAAATAGTTATTCAATGGGAACATAACCATAAGAATATGTAAGTACCATCTTATTTGGATGTCAATTTAGGATTCCCTCAAAATTTCCACAAGTGTTTTGATATTCCACATAAATTGGAAACCATTTTGGGGTGATAATATAGGTTCAACTATTTATATATAGAAGGTTGAAAACATTTCAAGAACATGGAGGCAAATCTTGCATTTCGATTGGATATAATCAACTATGGTGATCTATGCAACCAAACTGATTCTATAATTTTTATCCATGGAACATTATTTAGAGAAAAGTCCTCTGAAAATTAAATGATGTGTGTAGTATTTTTAAGATGATACAATATATCCTAGAATGAATTATTTCTTCTTTATTTCTTTAGAGGACCAGTGTTAAAGTCCATTATTTTCCCCATTTCCCTATATGTATGGGTAATGTTTTCTTCATCCCCTAGTATTTTTTTACTTTCCACATTTTCTTATTAAAATACAAGACACCATGAAATATATTTCATGAAATTCGTCTTCATATTGTATAACCAATAGTTCTCTCCTCGATCTCGATACATCTTTGTTATTCCTGAATGTATGAATAAATTCAAAATATGTGTGTCATCCAATAGCTCTATGTTTTTCTTGGGATTTGATAGTACACATAGCCAAAACCCAAATCTTACAAATAATTTTTCATTAATATTTAACTCTGATGATTTACCTTTTCTTATTGTTTCCACCTTATTTTGAATTACCACAACATTTCATTAATTATCCTTTATCCTCTCCCAAAGGGATAGCTGAGAAATCACATTTATAAAATATTGATGATATTCTGTCCTTAGTGATTCCAATTTCAAATCATTTTATGTCTAAAATGATCTGGCCCTTTTCAATTATCATAAATGATCAAATTGATGGATCCTTTCTACATTGAGAGCATTCAACATTATTCTCTTTTTATGATGGATTTGGATTGAGTATACATAGTCCAATATCATCTTTAACCATCATAATTGGTGTATATTACTCTATTTCTATGTGAATATATATTTGAGGCTTTAGTGATCCTAATATATTTAACACTTCTCCCCAAATTGATAATTCTACCATATTTCTAAAGGTAATATTAATAAAGCCAACTCCAGATCGTGTATTTGGTAGATTTTGTTGGTAAATATATACTACCTCTATGTATAGGAATCAAATTTTTCATTGTGAATTCACACACATCCCAATACCTTCTTTGAAGCAGTTCTAAATTCCACAAATAGTTCTCCACTTATGGGTAGTGTGAGTATAGGAATAGTGATAATTATCCTTTTCAACTACTTAATGTTCTCTTCACCATTATAATTACACAAAAACATGAGTCACTTATGATTTATCTTTGTTAGATGGGTTAAAATTATGATAAATGTTTCATAAATCGATGATAGTACCCAGTTAATCAATAGAAACTACAGATATAAATCACATATATTGGCCCCATCAATCATTAAATTTCATATTTAGGGTCCAAAAACATACCATTTATTATAATGATATTCCCATATAATGATACATCCATGTGTCACCCGGTTATCCCTAATGTTTGTGTCAATATGGATGCTTCTCATTTCCCCTTTTATTATGAGTGTATTATGATTGATGAGGAGTACAGGTATAGGAAAATAGTGATTTTTGAAAATTGTACTGAGTTCTCTCCTTCTTGAAAGCATTTTGGCCACCCTTTAGAGTCTTGCCGAAGGTGAATCACTACTCAAGCATTGGAGGTAATTCATAGGGGTATTCAGGTAGCTACATATAAATAGGATGCTTTACTAATCAAGGATCCTATGGTTGGTGAGATGACTAGTCTTTTTAAGGAGGCATTGGGGTCCAAAGATGGGAGACCTCACCCATCGAGTCCTCTGGTGATGGACCTCACATATGGTGTCCATACAGTGATGATGGAGGATATTAATGGTTCTCAAATATCAAATGTTATGATAAATCACTGTTACCCGACAATGGATAATGTGATCAGTTGGTTGTAGAAGGATTTGGAGGGATCATCTAATTACAAGTCTCAAAAGGATACTAGCTCGGGTTATAATGAGGATAGTTTGGAGCAGTGCATGGATAGAGAGAAAAGAATTAATGTTCGGAGGGTGGGGGCAAGTGATTCAATTCAGGTGTGTTTAGTCCAAACTATGTTGGGGGTTCTAGAGGCTTAGACCCATCGGCCAAACCCTTTCTAACATTGAGAAACAAGTTTGAAGGAATTTTGGAAGACATTCTTGAAGTGGATTTAGATGATGATGCGGTGGAATGTGGTGATGCTGATGGGGCCTATGTGAATGGGAACAATTCTATATGGTTTGGCCATGACGGAGTGCCTATATCCATTGTAGAGGTTGTTATTATGGATGGGGGTCTTGTCTTGATTGATAGTAACACGCTGGATCAAAGGAGTGGGAATGGTATTGAGTGTAACGACAAGGCCTCGATGAATAAAGGGATGGTTGTTTTTGGGGGTAATAAAGAAAACAATAGTGGTCTAGCAAACCTTGGCTATAGTCACATTGGGTATAATGGGATCTAAAGGACAACTGAGTGTGAAGGATCACTATCTACTACACCATGAAAAAGAAAAAGAAAGGACTACTCTCATCTACCATGACAGGTGACTACCAGATCTTCTTATAAATGGGATAGAGGGGTGATTCTTGCTTTCATAAAAGAGAGCACGATTAATAAACTTTGTCTAGTGTAACCTTTACTAGACCAGATAAGGAACCAATAGAAAGTGATTATATTTTGAGGCTGCATAAATCGGGCTCTGAATGGTAATCGACTATGGAAGAATGGGACTGTTGGGTGGGATGAAGAAAGGATAACAAGTATTATGATATGTAGTACCATGCTGGTGTTTTTTTCATTAGTTTGTGTTTGGTCAACATGTGCTTGTTTTGTGGGTATTTCAAGTCATGATCTGGTATGAGTTAAGGGTTGTGTGGTTTCTCACTTTTGTAAAAGTGTTTTGAAATAAAAAATCAAATTTCAGTCGGGGGTTGATTTGTGATAGAGAGCGTGATTTACTACTAACATTAATTTATGTTGGATCTATATAGGTAAATCTAATCCATCAACATAAATGAGTCAAATAAAAACAAATTTAATATGAAACATATCTTTGGGATGTTTATCCTACAACTCTTGATTGGGGAGGAGCTATATACTTGGAATTAAATAATTTCACCTATTTTAGTTTTCACCGATAGCTCTAACTCAATTAATTTTGGTGGTTCTTGAATAGTTTTACTAAACATTAATGATATGGAAGAATGAATAGAAATTGAACAAAAAATAAATTATCTATTCAGAAATAAATAAATAGCATACCAGTCAACACCCCATTTTTTTGATCCACCTTAGTGGTTATGATTAAAAGGCTCACACTTGCTTCCCTAGAGGTTATTGGTTGTCTCTAAAAAACCTCATCTTATTGCATTGTTTTGAAAAGTTTTCGTGTTATTTACAGTTTAAGTAATGAACAATGCACTGCTGATTGATTAGAGAATTCATATGTTCCAATGAATTAGTGTGTTCTCCTATCAACAATATCTTGCTATATATTATTTCATCATATACCAAAATCATTTCATCATTCCCCTTAGGTAGTATTCGGGGTTCTTCATTCTGCTCCTTTTAAAAGTGAAAAACTTAAATTTATTATCATTGTTATATTTTTCTACTATACTACATGATTTAAACTCCACTTTCCTCTTCTTATCCATGTGACAGCCATTAGATTCGATGACCTCTATCTTGACATTTTGGGAACATCATACAATTTCCTCATAGTTATCAATGTATTAGTTTTCCACGTATTTTTATTGACATGAATCTAGGCCACCAATGAAGTATTTATCCTTTCATTTAAGGGTAAGAAAAAATCTAAAGGCATATCACACATATCCTGTGATGGTTTGCACATATGCCTCGATAGATTCATCATCATTTTACATGAGTTAAAGGAAATCCATGTTCATTTTATGTTTGATAGTTCATTGAAAATATTTGTTAAAAAATATTTTACTAAATTGCATCCCCCAAATTACATTGATATCTTAATCATGATTCATATTTTTCATCAATTTCTACCACTGATTAGTTTCATCCACCATATGAAAATAATCTAGTAGAACCTTTTCTTGTTAAAAAAATTAAATAATATAGAAGATCTTTTCAATAGAGTTGATCCATTTTTCAATGATTAAGGGATCTCTTTACCTATTGAATGTGAGAGGCCATTGTCGCATAATGGTTGCAAACATATCTAGTTTCCTCTTAGGGGAATTTAGAAACTCCAACTGATATAGGTTTTGATTCTGAATATGAATCATCTGAAAATGTTTCATCATAATTTTCTTGATTCCCACTCCCAATGGTTTTGGAATCTGGCTGTGGAAGTCATCACATTTCCAATCACAAGGGTCATTTACTCGATTCCACATATTTCTGTCCATTGGAATGAATAAATTGAAAAATAGGGATGATTTTTTACATAATTAATCACATAAATGGAGAATCCAATAAACAAAAAGGTATGATTATAAATTTCTTGTATTTATTATCTTATGAATTTTTAAGATTCAATATATGGTATCTGTGATCAATTTCATAACATATCTTCTTATGTAATATTTATGTTCCCTTAATATTGGATTGTAATGAGCTTATGAATTTAAAAATTCATATACACAAATAGTGTCAGAAAAATTGTGTAAAATGGCATGTTGTCATTCACCAGTTCCTATTCGAGTCGAGATCAATATAGTGTTTTCATTTTTAATCCCTATATATATATGTGGAATGGCCACATCAACATTTAGCATCCATATTGGGATGTTTATTATTTAAAAAACATATAATTTAATTAATAAAATTTAGGTTTATTTTCTTATACATATTTATATCCCTATTTATTTCTCTAGATTTTTTAAATCCTAAATCGAAAAATAATCTTTTCATTCGATGCCAACTAGGAAAACCATTCTCATTTTTACACATTAATTTATGATTTATTATATAACATTACACATTCTAAAACGCATAAGATCCAGAAGTCTATTATAGTTGGGAATTATGTACATTTAATAAAAATTTATGATAGGAATACACAATAACATTATTGAAAAAATCATTAACATGATTTAACTTAAAACTGAATGGGATAACTGGGGGACATACATAATAAAGGGGTTAGATATAAAGCATAGTATGTAAATAATAATAGAATAACCAGATAAACATCATACATTTTAATCAATAGGAATATCAATGAGTCGAAAAAGGGTTAGGAATCAGAAACAAGAACAATGAGGCATGATATAGTATGATAACATAAGGGAAACATTGGAAATGTAGAAAACATAAAACAATTCATAATAAACATAGGATAAGGACAACAACCAAGACATGATTATTGGAATATTCCAAAATCGGAATCAAATTCATTCACTATCCCAAACTAACATATCATGATACTAAACATTACCCAATGCATTTGAGTGTTATATAATCCAAGGGCACCAATCAAATTCAATTCATTGTAATTCTTAATTGTACACCATAGATCATAGATAATGGATCCATTAATTATCGTATTTCAGTACATGATTAAAGAGTATTTAATACATGAATTTATGTACCAAATCAAAAATGTATTACTATATAAAGGATAACACCCTTAATTGGAAATTTTTACTTTATTCACATCATAATTGTTTTGGTATGGAAAATCACAGTGAAATTTCAGCATCGTATCAATGTCACTAAAAAATTCATAAAACGAGTTTTCGGGAGAGAAAGGGGTCTCTAATCATTTGGATATCAAATGGGAAGTAATAATTATATAGAAAGAAATATCAAAATTTTATGAATTATAAAATTCAAGGCATAATATAATAAACAAACATTAATTAATAGGAGAATTTGAGGATCCCTTAATAGATTGTGAGATCCAAATGCTTGGGTGGAGTTTCATTAGATCTTGGGGAACCATAAGAGAACTTTAGATAGGGGAAGGCCGAGTAAGGATGTTTTCCAAGGATTTTGAGTGAAGAGAAGTGGTTTCTTGGGAAGGATTATATAAGAAATGAGTGGGAATTTATTTAATATTTCTCAGACATAGGTTTTGGACTCTATAATAAAAAAACAAAAACCAAAAACCATACTATAGTTTATGCCAATTATTTATACCAAATGTTAGTATTTTTAGTAATTTTAAAAGGTCACAAGCATAAATTAATAATATAAAACCCTTTATGAAGTGGAAGTGAGTCATATTCTTAATCAAATAATTTTTAATCCTTAAAATATATTAATGGTTTTTGAGGACTTGTAATGGATTTATATAATTAATGAAATAAAAAAAGTCCCATTATTTAATGGAAAAATATAGATTTAGTATGGAATCCTTTTATAGTAACTATTAAATTACTTTTGGGTCATTTTGATGTCTTAATAAACAATATATATTTATACAGTATTTAATTTTTACTTAAAAAATTTACTATTTTATTAAATTATGAATAATTCGCCATTGAATAAAATTGTGGGTTTGACTCCAAAAATAACATTCATTTTAACACAAAAAGTTTCTATTTTTTTTGATTTTCACATTTATAATTAGAATCAATATTTATTGAGAAAAGTTGTTTTTTTTACATTAAACATTTTCAAAAATTTAGTAACGTTATATATGGCCTCAAATAAAAAATATATGATCAATTTTATTTAATACGAATAATTTTATTTTATTAAAAATTAATTATTTCCAAAATATAAAAATTCAACAAAATAAATTACAAAATTGAATTTGAATATTTCCCAAAAATATAATTTGTGTTTTATTGTATCCAAATCAAAATCATTTATAATGTAATAATAATCTGATGAATATATATTCATTATGCTATAAAAACAATATACATAATAATTTTTCATGGGTATCAATACATATCCCTTTAATACACCTGACACAACACGAAGGGTAATGTCTACAATGGTGATACATTAATGGGATGGTTTGGTGAACATGGTTTGGGTTGTGATCCTGATTCCCTTGAACATCTCTCATTAATGATTTTACTCAGGGTTAAATTCCAGGAAGTCAAATTGGGTTTAGTAAAGGAAAAAACATAGTGATTAAATATCCATTAGAATATCTGATAAATGGGATTCATGGGGTATGAGCATAGTAGTCGAGGAAATAACTTCCATTGTTTGTTTCAGTTAGATTTTTTAAAACCCTATATTTACAAAATTCATGTGATCACTATGAAATGACTATAGTATCAATGGTAATGATTCATAATAGCCTTTTAATCCCAATATGATATAGTAAAACCAATTATGTGCATGTTTCTTTTGTTTCCATATTATATAATGAAACATTAAATTAAATCATAAGGGGACTTTTATTTATAATAGCTCTATTAATTACATTGTCTCTGTATTTACATCCATTTCTCCAAATATGTCACACTCAATTTCATATTTTAACCCATAATATATTGAATTTTTTTCAAAAATCTAATGCGAACATAGGGTCCTTGTCTAAAAAAATCACTGATTAAACCCCATGAATTCTGAAAACATATCAGACCTACAAGTCCATGAGCTATTCAACATTCATCTTAACCATGATGGAGAGGAAATGTTCCAATTTCTTGATTCAATAAGTGATTTCCCAAATAAAATATTTTCATATAATAATATATAGTAAATCAACAATGATTTCCATGTAAATCTCATTCCACTTCCATATTTTAATGGTTAAGGAATGCAATAATCCAGTAGGTCTTCTGTGCTCCTCATTATTTCTCTGACACATAAGATGCTGGTATATAAACATATCCATAGTCCATCTCATCCCTAGACCCCAATAATTATTCCTTATGTAATGATACGTCTAGGTATTCTAAGGTTTCATAAACTAGCAATAATGGTGACCAATATATAATAAATCTTGCCTTAGATTAATAGAAATGAACAACTATCTTTGGAAGAACAAAGTGTTGTTGGGGGACCTAGAACACTCACCCGAATTCTCCCCCCATTTAGGATTTTAATTAAATTATATAACATTGTTTAGGTAATTTCTCAAGGCCAAATTTATAGTCAAGAAATTATTCAGCCAAATCAATGCCATGTAAACATTTCCTGATTATTCTTCCACACCTATTCTCATCTTCTAAAGCAAACTTATTTGAGACCACATTACATTGATTACATCAAGGATTATTTTAGTAATTTCCATATAAACATATAAGTTACAAAATTAACTTACTCAAGATTATAATAAATTTACAAATTCAATTTCCTAAGATAAACAATAAACATTTTCACCACAAGTTCAGATCCAGTTGAGAAAAAATATACTTCATTATTTTATGATTATAATATACCCTATAGCTTCCCCAAAAGATGTAGTGATGAAGAATTTTAGTGCATTCATAACCACCACCAACTCAATACCATGGGTAGGGTAGTTTTTATCATGAGGGTGTAACTTTAGAGATCCACAACTGATCAACATTTTCCTACGTATTAAGACACATTCAAAACCCATGTTAGAAGAATCACAGAAAACATCATATCTTGAACCAATTTATGGATGAATCATAATTTTTGTTAGAGTCATCCTAACCCACAGTCACTCAAAATTTATCAAAATTTGTTCATTACATTCAATCGTTACATACATATGGGTTTAATATGTCATCATAGATAAAATATTAGTAAATTTCTAAATGAATTATCTATAATATCCAGCCATACCCTAGAAAAATTAGACATGAAACACATTTCATGGGTGCTCCTAGGTCATGAAAACCTATATATTTTCAAGATTCACTAAGATTCCCTGTTAGATATAACATTCCCTAACAACATTACATATTGAATTTATAATTATCTATTCTAATGCTTACCCTAAAAATAATGATCATTGAAGGTTATAAGAATTGTATATGGATATTACATTTCTTCCTCTTCATAATTTGGGTTTATGAAAATATCATCCATGAAGACATCAAAAATATAGTACCTGAATAGATTAGATTCATGGTTCATCAAAACAATAATATCGTAAGATACTTAGAAGCACATAATGGAATAACTATAAATGTAAGTTGACAATAAAATCTCATAAATGATATATTAGATATATCTGATTCCTAGACTCTCAACTAGTGGTACCTAAACCAATTTTCAATACTTGAAACCCCATGAACCCCTCTAATAAGATAATAGATACCATCAATCTAGGGAAATAGTCTTTCTTATTAATGGTAACTTTATTTCACTTTTGATAATCCAGGAAAAATATATAGATCATATATGCCTTCTTAAAAAAGGTGAAAGGAGAAGAAAAAGGCTATATGGTAGGATGAATAAATCTCTTATCATCAAGATCTGAAATCTTATTCGTATTTTCCTGTAACATAGTAGGTGTGATATCATATGATATACTAGAAATGGAAATCTTACCAGGTAGTAGGTCAATGATAAATTTGAAATCCCCCTATGAAATTGAACCATAAAAAACATCTAGAATGACCACTATGTTCACACACACTACCATAAGAAATAGACTACTAAATTAAGTATCAAATGTATTAAGAGCTTTCATTGATAGATGGCGTGATATTTCCCCACCTGATATATAAAAGGCCCCTATCTCCCAAACCTAGAATCCTACTCACCTTGAAAGTCATTTTTGACTCCATTAGAAAGTAAAAAAATACAATTTTATAATGATAATAGTCAATCTGGTCCTCATCTCCAATCATTAAATCCATGACAATAATCATTTTTAACATAAAAAGATGAATAACAAATAAGTACCACCCAACATCAATGGTGGATCATGTCGCTCCACATTTTGGACACCATAATAATGGTTTAGATCACTTTAATAAAGTAATTTAAATATTAAACATGAATGATATAATCTCCAAAAAAAATCCAATTACATAAAGAAAATTTGATTATATAAAAGAATATTTAAGAAATGTATCAAAAAATTCTACATTATAGAAGATGATATAAAACCAACCACTAATAGTATATAACCCTACTTCGGATTCCTCTGGGTAATACACCACCGTATAAATATGACAGATATTAGCTTCTTCCTATGTATTCATAGAAACATGAACATCTCCCATGTTATTAAGATAATACCTGTCTACCCTAGAAGTATAAGAAGAACATGCGAATACACCATGAGATTGGAATCAATAATAATTCTTTGAGATATCCTTCCACAAAACACCTAAAATGAATAAATTATGAGTAATGATGACAAGTCATGGGAGTCTTAAAATTGAATTCATATTATTCCCTAAAACCTATATATATACTCCATTAGTTTAGTTAATCATTAGTAACAAGACTGATTTCTACGTAAAAAACTCATCAATGTGAGTAGATACTTCATAAGGGTACACTCACATTATCTATGTGTAAAAACTCGATGGTGTTTTTCACATGTAATTTCATAGGATGAAACTGATGGTTGAATATTTTTTTATTGTATTCCCAAGTAAGATCCTCATAAAAATTATCTTTCATAATAAATCATCTTGAAATACATCCCGGTCCCCTAAGAATATATATGGGAAACCCACCATAAAGTTATCTGGAGTCTTCAAAAATTTTAAGATCCTCTCAATTCACTCAACCCCCTCTTATGATTCCTAGGTTCCTTTTCACCCTATAATCTAGGTGGATTATTTTAATAAATTTTTATCTATGTTCCACTACTCATACCTTGTACCTAAATCCTTCATGACCTAGAGTCTAAACAGTGAATATTATAGATTCTACTAATGAAGGGTCCAACAGAGGATTCTCTAGATTAAAAACCTCATAGTATTCTCTCTCAGATTTGGAATAGTACTTATTGGCTAAATATTGAATTTAACTCAATAAAATGAAGAATTATTATAATATGAAATACAAAAATCATTAAAACAACATGAGGATTATATATCAGTTCCATTAAATGATAATAATTTAAAGAAGTTACAGATTTTATAAATAAAATATTAACAAATTGAAGGAATAAGTCCATTTAAAAAAACCCAAAATCATGTTCATTCAAATTTCCCAACCACAAATTCTATATCATGAAAAAAAAATCCCGAACCACCCATGGTAACCCATGTTTAGTCATAGTTGTGAGCTTTCTTGATCTTTTTTCCCCACTTACTATCTGAATTTTTTTGGTATAAACTTCATTATACCAAGACACTTATCCAACCCCCAAAAAATATTATAACACATCCTAAAAAGAAGTCTCTATGATTATAATTTTTTACCAAAAATCTCGCGTCATGTAGACAATTCATTGACGAATCTAATCCACATAGAGATGTAAAACAAAGAGGAAAAATATACCTCAGGATAAACATTAACATGGAAACCAAATATTGTAGAATATAGAAGTATGAGAAAATATCTATGAGAAAAAAAATTAATTAAAAAAATATTCCAAACATGAAATATTAAATAATATAAGAATAAAAAAGTCTATATGTGACCATTTGTTAAAACCAAACTACCGCTCTTCATAGATGATGATTGGAGGAGAAAGTATCATGGTATAAAATTCCTTACCGTTACTTGATTTCTGCAAAAAAATACCACCATGCAATGAAAAAAGTAGGTTATGAACAAAAATCCATATTGAATACCCATAATGAGTCTATACCAGTTGTAATATAAAACATTTATTAGCTATAACATAAAGGAAAATCTAATTTAAAATGAATTTTCATTTAATAAACCCATTATATAAAATATTCCTTTAGTTTCCGTATAATATTACCATATTTACTGGATCTAGGAATATGTTATATATAAATTAAGACTATTAAGAAACCATATATACATAGTATGATAATCAGGTAAAAAAATAACCATGAAATATTCCATCGTGTGACAGACCAATGGAAAATGACAAAGCACAACATTTGGAATATAACCTATGGGTATATGTTCTACAAATAAAATAAATCCCCATTCTCAGAATAAGGTGGAACTGACTAGTATATCCTCTTAGTGGAATTATAGACACTAATGTGACATAAACTATGTTGTGGAATTACACATAGAAATATAGAAAATTTTCATCCAGGTGGAACCTATATTAACCAATGTGATTTGATTTACAAAATTAATTTATGAACCATGCCAAAATTTAATAAAATAATATCAAATCAAAACCATTTCAATTTTAGGTATAATTATCCTTTTTCAAATCCACAACCACCACATAAGTCATTTTACGGAAAAAAAATTGTGTGTACAAATCCATTTTTAATGAAACCCCATTTGGATAAAAGAATATCATCCAACCAAACCATTAAAATTTCAGACAATTAAATTTATTTTAAAACCTAGTTTAATTGACAAGAATTTACATCATTTAAATAATTAAATCCTAGTATGGAGATACCAAACGTATGAGTAAAGGAAACCTACATGCCATCAATAAAAGGGACTATAATTTGAAGATCAACCTTTGAAAGACAAGTCATGGTGGGAGAATGGATAGATTAAGATGGAACCTTAGTTATTAGACAATTAGAAAAAATAGAGCACACTAATTCAAGAATAATATCAACAAATAAAAATCGGTAGAGGTTGATCACACATACCATAATTAATACAAATAAAAAAAATAGCAATAAAAAATGATGAAAAGTGATCTAGAGGAGAGAGATCACCCAAAATTGTCCAAGGGTTTGAGAGTGAGTCTAAAACATAAAAAAGGAATGGTTCAGGTGTGTAGTGTAGTTAAAATTTTTGTGCATGAAGAATTTATGTCATCAATCATGGATTTATCACATAAATGCTTCACATTTCATATACGCTATAAAAGGAGTCGCCTCAAGTTCAAAACACATAGAGCAAAAATTTTATGGCTATGTTCATTTATTATGTTGAAAATAAAATTATGTTGTAAGAAATTCTCATTTTCTATGTCCATAAAAAAATTTACATTGTAAAAAAATGATTTATGGTGTTCATTAATTCTATAGATAGTTCCCAAAAGCAGCCTCTTCTAGAACGACCCATATGGCTTCCAATTCAACATAGACCATAATTGAACCATCTAATTCCTTGTGAAAATTTATAGTAGATCTAAAATAATTAAAAATTACATTAATCTCCAATCATTATTTAATTTTACCCAACAAATATTTTCTATCCCCAAATGGTATAAATCACACACAACCAAAAAACAGAATCAAAACAAGAGTCAATAAGTACCTCAATAAATGTGACATGATTTTCACCTTATGTATTTACAATATATCCTTCTATTTACTTGGACATACTAGACTACATAATGATATCACTGAGTGATGAAAAGCCTACCTATAATGCCAATTATTAATGAACCAACACGAATACCCTTGGAAAATTCTATCCCAGGTGGAATTGGAATGACAAGAAGGGCGTTCCTGATACCCATATTCTGGTGAATATTACATGATCAACAACAATGGTTCAAAGAGAAAAAAATTTCCATAAGACAAATGAATCAATATAGAACAATGTAAGATAAAATAATTAATGGCAAGTATTACAAACACTAATGAGGGAGAAAATATCCCCACATTGATATATAATGCTCAAATGGTACATAATCTATTAAAATGAAACAATATCCACCAAGATAGAGTCCCGTGTCATCAATGTAATGAGTGGATAAACATTCAATCAGTAACCACCATTACCCAAGGTCCCACTAATTAAACACACCCACCACCTCCAAGTGGTTATTTACCTTTTATTATAAATGAATAACATAATTTAAAAATTCTCCAAGATAATGGTATGGTGTGAGAAATGTATCATAGTAGGATATCACTAAATATTCTATAAAAATTTGAGTAATTAATGAACCATTTAAATAACACTTTAAATACATGAAACTCCTAGAATATCATATTCACATTTTTAGTCAAACAAGATATCCAATTAAGTGAAATTATATAATAAGAAAAATATTATTAAATGAATATTTTCATAATAAATAACAGAATGAATAGATTAGTCCAGTCAATACTCAATTATAATAATCAAATATTAATGAATAGCCATGGTTATATTCCGTGAGTTTCATTTGTTCCATGTTTTATGATCCTCAAATTACATTGTCAATAAATCATGAAACAGTGATTGAACATGTCTCTAAGGCTTTGGTTCACATGATGGAATCAACAAGCAACATATAATGAAAATTCAATCTCTATTTAATATAGTTAGAGTTTCCATTGTCAATCCATTGCTATGGGTTGGTATCCTACAATGTTTTTCTTAATAACCCATTAAGAAATTATTATCACATGTTATTTTAATGAATGAATCAATAAATAATGGGAAAATCATTTCTCTTTAATTCAATTCATCAGACAATGATGAAATACCCAATTTCCAGATTTTAATTCCTACCAATTTTAGACCATATCAAAGTATTTAATTGTTTTTAGTCCTTTCAAAACAATCATTACTTTAAAGTATTTCTTCTAAAATATCTTCATCAAATAACTCTTAATTTTAAGCGATCATTTCATATTATTAATATGATATTTTCAATGACACTGAAAACTATTTTAATTCATAATACCCTGAATTTTGAAAGTAAATATTTTTATCTTGTAAATTAAATGTAAAAAATAGATTGAAACTTCACTTAAAATCAACCAATAAATTAAGGTTTTATATGTTGGAAATTTCCATATTTAACCACCTACCATTAGTCACATGATCAACTAATTACCAAAAATGGGAACCATTAATAGAGATCTGAAGGATGGGATAGTAAAATAACAATACCTAGAATTAAAATTCATCAAATAATTGTCTCAATCCACATATAACAGGAGGATTATCCACACTAAACGATGATAATAAATGGACAAATGTTAAATCCCAGATCAAGGGGATATACTAAGAAAATAAGGATCTTTCACATAAATTGAGACTTCAATTCGATAAGATAAGAGGTTTGAGGAGCCAAAATCCACTCAAGGGAGAATGTAATACCAAGTGGGGAAAATTAGGTAAAATGATGAAGAGTTTAGAATTTACAATGTTGGTTTCATGACTTTTTTTGTAAAATTTGTATACTACTACATAATTGTTATGATAATCCCCCTAATTAGTATTAATTGTGCACCTATACTTGTCTCATCACTATGTTTATTGAGAGAATCACATGGTGGGATGCATAGTTTAATGACCCATGTGTGAACCAAGAACTCCCATATATTCTATTGAGAATGGGGAGTGCAGTTTGGTTGAATTGTTTGGCCACATGCTTTGGAATCCTAGCATTATCCATGCACTCCCCACTAACCCATGTTATGCTGTTTTTAGGGGATTTAAGATGATTCGAACAAAAATTGTTTGTAACGCCCCGACCCTAGTTACCCAGAGTCAGTGCATTATTTCCTAACATTGGCATGATCACAAAAGATCATGTCTCAAAAGACCGATATGTTTTGTAGCCTTGGAAACACTAGAAACATTCATAAATGGTACATTACATCATAAAGTAAAAAATCACAATAACATAGTCTCCATTGTCCACACTTCTATCCCCATCAGACTATCCCTGTAGGTCTGTCACGACCCGTCCTCGGGGCCCGTGCCGTGACTACCCCAAGCCCGCCTTCCATAGGCCAGGGGCTGGCGACTAGCACCAAGGCGTAAATCCCAACAAAAAGGGAAGGCATTGCCTTTGAAAAGTAAACAAGCACCACAGGGCAAGGAAGCGGAAAAGTAAACACTAAGTAAAACTGTACAAGCTGTGCGGGAAGTAAAAAGGGGACAGAAATACAAGCCCAACTGTAAAGTACAACTGAAAGGAAAAACAAAAACTGAAAAGGGAAAACTGCAGCGACGAGCCGTCCTCCGGATGTCCCACCTGAAGGGTGGGTACAGATAGCCTCCACTGCTCCTCGGGTCCACCTAACCGCTTCGAGTACGTCCCGCCCAGTGGTCCACCTCTAGGTACTGTCCTGCTCCGCACGCCTCCTCCACGATCAGCGCTGTCCGTCGTCTGCAACCAACACCACGAAGTGCGGGCATAGCCCGTGCAGGGGTGAGTATAAGCTACTCAGTAGGGACACCGAGACCCCCGAAGGTCTCCCGAAATCCATAAAGGATAATCCACAAAGGAAAGATAAAATCACGAAGTAACATCTGACACAGCTTAGGTATATGCCCATACATATACCTAAGTCTTCAATTCCCGTTCGGCTCCAACGTCCGAGCCCAAGCACAACCCAGTCCACACAGGAAAGCAAAACGTATACCCACGCAGGATAGAGCAACACAATCCACAAAGGAGAGTAAACAGTAAATCCACACGGGATAGCTCAACACAATCTACAAAGGAGAGTAACACAAGATTCAGCTCACACAGGTATACTTCTTCGAATGACGATAAAGATGGTCATTGAACCATCTATGTCGTCGGACCCACGAAGGATCGATAGGTACTAACCTTGCAGTGACCCACACAGGATCGGGCCCACGCAGGACCTGTAGAAGTTGGCTCACACAGAACCGCTGAGAGATGACCCACACAGGATCGGGCCCACACAGGACCGGGCCCACGCAGGACCTGTAGGCGCTGGCTCACACAGAACCGCTGAGCGCTGACCCACGCAGGATCGGACCCACACAGGATCGGGCCCACACAGGACCGGGCCCACACAGGACCTATAGCACTGATCCACGTAGGATCGCTGAGTGCAGTAGTCGTCGCAGTCCGCTGAGGATCTCTGCACAGTCGTCGCCGCAGTCCACTGAGGATCTCTGCACGGTCTTCGTTGGAGTCCACAGAGGATCTCTGCACAGTCGTCGCCGCAGTCCACTGAGGATCTCTGCACGGTCGTCGCTGTCGAAGTAGCAGTCGCAGCCAGCACTAGGGTTCCCCCACACAGCAAACTCGTTCGGGAAGGTCCGCTCCACGAGCCGAGAGGCTGATACATCAACTGACACGAAATCTGAAGTTGATGTATCTAAAAGTTCCGTATCGTCAACAGGAACTCAACGTCGCAGACGTCGCGTCAATCGGACGCCCGGTCTGAGAGATATTGGCATTTTCGTCCCAGGGGCCCGGTTGGTTTTTAAGGCAAAACCAACCCGACCGCACTCCACCTGCATCCAAACCTTGGGCGGAGTATGCCAAAAGATCCGTCTCACTTAGAGAGATTCAACAAAGATGACGGCACATCAATCGGACGTCCGTAGCTCGAGATATGAGCGTTTCCGCTCCGAGGGCCCGGTTGGTCTCGTGTACGAACCAACCCGGCCGAACACAAAGTATTCCGAAACCTTGAGTACGATATACCGAAATGACCGTCTCGATCCAAGGATCGTGTTGCCGCTGACGGCGAGTCGTTTGGAGGCACGCAGCTCAAGATACGGGCATTTGAACGAAAACGTCTGAAGATGGGGGGTACGGGCCCGGGCCGACCCGGCCCGACCCCCCCCCCCCCCCCCCCGAGCCGGACCGGCCCTGGCCGGGCCGCGCGGGTGGAAGCCGCGGGCGTTGACCCGCGGCTTGAGGAATGACTGCGGCCCGCGTGCGGGCCGCGCTGGCGAGCCGCGGACGCGCTGAGCCGCGTCCGCCCGGATGAACCGGACCCGCACGCCGCGGGTCCGTTTGGCCGCAGCCACCGCGGCTTCAGCCGCGGCGGATTTCGTCCGGCGGCGCGCCGGGGCGCCGCCGCCTCCGGCCGCCGGCGCCGCCGCGCCGGTGACCCGCGCCGCCGGCAACTTCCGCGGGCCGCCGGCGTCGCTCCGGTGGCCCGTTTTCTTTCCCGTCTGCGCCGTTGCTCCTCCCGGGATCCGTTCTTTACTGCGGGATCGTCAAACGTCCGCTGCGGCACGTTCCGTTGTCGACCGTCAAATCCGCACAAAAAAATGAAGAACGGCGGAGGGTCATCGGGCCGTGTTCGTTCGGCCCGCACCCTCCGCGTTAGAGATAAACAACTGGGAGAAAAACGATCAACACATGATCCAACAATTTTAATTAAAATAAAATTGTTCATTGAAAACCGGATTTTTAATTTTCAAGAACGTTCACGAGAAAATTAAAAAGCGGTAATTTTCCAAAATGAATCCCTACCTTGATGATCGTCGTGCGCGGGCGTTATTCGCGGAAGAGACCGTCGCGGAAGAGATCGATCGTCGCGTCGTCGCGGGGAGGCGTCGCGTCGTCGCGGATTCCGGCGTTGAGTCGGCGAGCTCAACCAATCAAGAACAACAGATTTAAATTATTAATATTTAAATCTGTGTTTCGTTTAAAACCAAAGAAAAGAACTTGAGAGGAAATCCGAAAGCACTCACCTCGAATGGTCGATGATCGGAGATCGGAGATCTGAAGAACGTCTCAGGCGAAGGCGTCGTCGATTTCTGGGTTTGGCGTTCTTCGCGTTCTTCGCGTTCTTCGCGTTCTTCGCGAGGGATAAGAAGTTGCGAGGGTTCTCCCAAATCTTCTCAAGCGCAAATAACCAGAGGTTAAGCGTTGGTCTTATTTTATTATTACGCCAACGAATTTGAAAAACTGGTTAAGAAACGATCCATCAATTCGTTGAATTAATTCAACGAAAGAAACGACCCATTTAATTCATGAAAGAAACAGCCCATTTAATTCATGAAATAAACCGCCCAATTAAATGGTCTGTTAAGAATTTAGAAAACGCGTCGGTTGACTTTCATTAAGATGGGTTTTCACGGGTGCGTTTCTTAGCGGAAAGAAACGGCGGGGCTCGTGCGGGCTCCACCTCACAAATATCCTACCAAGGGGGTAGGATATTTCTGGATAGCATCCTATCCAGTTCAACTCAGTTCAAGCCTCCTTTAAGTGGCTTCAAGTGGCTTCCAAGTGGCTTAAGTGAAATAAAATAAAGCTGTCGCAAAAATATTTTATTTCATAACTTTAAGCCCGAAAATTAAAAACCACACCCGAGAAAACGCAACTCCGGAAGAGGCGTTTCTAAGAGAATACCGGCGCTGCGATTTCATCGGTGCCCTCAGAATTCGATTCCGGGCACCGGTTCAAAAGTTAGAAAAACCCGCTCGTCCGTTCACTGAACGTACCCGAGCCAAGCTTCAGAAAATGATTCTGGGCACACCGGGCCTCGGAATCAGGCGCCGTCAGAAACTGCGTTCTTCTAAAATTCCAAAGAAAATTAAGAACAAAAAAAAATTCCCTTGAAATTTACGGGTCTTTACATTACACCCACCTCAGGACTTTACGTCCCCGTAAAGATACATCAAAAACTAGGGAAACAAATGTGGGTACTGAGCACGCATCTGAGCCTCCCGCTCCCATGTGCTCTCCTGGAGGTTCCCGTGCTGCCATCTGATGCGTACAAGAGGAATCGATCGCCCACGTAGGACCCTCTCCTGTCGATCCTCTATCTCCACTGGGACCTCCGTAAAAGTCGCTCCATCATCCACGTCTAGCTCCCCGTAGTCAATGATGTGCGTCGGGTCGTGCACGTATCTCCTCAGCTGGGATACGTGGAAGACATCGTGCACCTGGTGCAACTGAGGTGGCAGAGCCAGGCGATAAGCCACCTCGCCAATCCTGCTGAGGACCTGGAAAGGCCCGATGAAGCGTGGAGACAACTTGCCGCCTCGGCCAAATCTCTTCAAACCACGTCGAGGTGAGACCCGCAAGAAGATGTGGTCACCATCCTCGAACTCTAGTGGCCTCCGCCTCCTGTCAGCATATGACTTCTTCCGGCTCTGTGCTGTCCTCATTCGCTCCTGGATGAGCTGGACCTTCTCTGTCATGGCCCGGACCATCTCTGGTCCCACAAGTGCTGACTCTCCAGGGTCTGTCCAGCACAAAGGAGATCTGCAAGGCCTGCCGTACAACGCCTCATAGGGTGCCATCCTGATGGTGGAGTGGTAGTTGTTGTTGTACGCGAACTCCACCAAGGGTAGGTGGTCCTCCCAGCTGCGACCAAAGTCGAGGACACTTGCACGGAGCATGTCCTCGAGAGTCTGAATGGTCCTCTCCGTCTGACCATCCGTCTGAGGGTGAAAGGCGGTGCTCAGACGTAGTCGCGTCCCGAACGCCTCCTGCAACCCCTTCCAAAGCCGGGAAGTAAAACGAGCATCCTGATCGGAGACGACGGTCGATGGCACACCGTGAAGTCGTACAATCTCCTGAACGTAGAGATGCCCCAAGCTCTCCACTGTGCCCTGCTCTCGGATGGGTAAGAAGTGTGCCGACTTGGTGAGTCGGTCAACAATCACCCATATGGAATCGTGACATCTGGAAGTGCGTGGAAGTCCAGTCACAAAGTCCATAGATATCCCGTCCCACTTCCACTCCGGGACCTCCAAGGGTTGTACCAAGCCTGCTGGTACCTGATGCTCTGCCTTCACCTGCTGGCAGGTGAGGCACCGTGAAACAAACTCTGCCACAAACTTCTTCATGCCCGGCCACCAGTGCTGTCGCCTGAGATCCTGGTACATCTTCGCCACTCCAGGATGTACCGCCAAGGGAGAAGTGTGAAACTCTCTCAGCACCTCCTCTCGTAAGGCGACTGGTACCAAGGTACGTCCTCTGAAAAGGACATCGTGCTCTGCTCCAAGGGAGAAACCATCAGGTTCCTGTCCCGAGGATATCTGTGCACGCCGCGTCTCACAGTCAACATCCCCATGCTGTGCCTCTCTGACCCGCTGAAGAAGTGGAGGAGAGACTGTGAGAGACTGAAGGAAGGCTGCTCCGTCTCTATCCACGAAGGATATCTGCAAAGCGGCTAGCTGCTCTGTCGCCTCCTCAAGTAGGTGGATGCCCGTCCTCCTGCTGAGGGCATCAGCCACCACGTTCCCCTTCCCAGGAGTATAGACTATCTCAAAGTCATAGTCCTGGAGGAACTCGAGCCATCGCCGCTGTCTCAGGTTCAGGTCCTTCTGAGAGAAGATGTACCTGAGACTCTGGTGGTCAGAAAAGACTGTGAAGCGCTCGCCCATCAGATAGTGTCGCCATGTCTTCAGGGCGAAGACCACTGCTGCCAACTCCAAGTCATGGGTAGCGTAGTTCTGCTCATGCGGCCTCAACTGACGTGATCCGTAGGCAATCACGGCCCGCTCCTGCATCAGGACACACCCGAGTCCGGTCCCTGATGCATTGCAGTAGACTACGTATCCATGTCCCTCCTCAGGCAACCTCAAGATAGGTGCGCTGGTCAACCTATGCCTCAGCTCCTGGAAGCTCTGCTGACATCCGTCTGACCACACGAAGGGTTTCCCCTTCTTCGTCAACGCTGAGAGTGGGGCCGCAACTCTGGAGAAGTCCGGCACAAATCTCCGATAGTATCCGGCTAGGCCCAAGAAACTCCGTACCTCTGTCACGCTCTTGGGTGGCTCCCAAGCTAGCACTGCCTCGATCTTCGCGGGATCCACTGCAACTCCCGCCTCAGAAATGACGTGCCCCAAGAAGTGGACCTCACGTAACCAGAACTGACACTTCGAGAGCTTTCCATAAAGCTGGTGCTCTCAGAGTGTGTCTAGTACAACACGCAGGTGGTAGGCGTGCTCCTCCTCCGTCGTCGAGTACACCAAAATGTCTTCGATGAAGACCACGACAAATCGATCGAGGTATGGCTGGAAGATCCTGTTCATGAGGCTCGTGAACACTGCTGGAGCGTTGGTCACGCCGAAAGGCATAACCAAGAATTCGAAGTGGCCATACCGACACCTGAAGGTCGTCTTCTGCACATCCTCGTCTCGAACTCTAAGCTGATGATAGCCTGACCTGAGGTCTATCTTCGAGAACCACCGTGCTCCCTTGAGCTGGTCGAAGAGATCATCAATCCTGGGTAGCAGATACTTGTTCCTCACTGTCACCTGATTCAGGCGACGATAATTGACACACAGTCGCAAGCTCCCGTCCTCCTTCTTGGCGAACAAAATCGGGGAAGCCCAGGGCGAAACACTGGGTCGGATGAACCCCTTGCCCTGCAAGTCCTCCAACTGTACTCGCAGCTCTCGAAGCTCAGCGGGGGCCATCCGATATGTTGGAGTGGATATCGGGGCTGTCCCAGGGTACAGGTCAATATAAAAGTCTACCTCTCTGCGAGGAGGTAGTCCTGGAATGTCGTCGGGAAAGACGTCCACGTACTGATCCACCACAGCAGGAAAACTGGGACTCCGCACGTCAACTGCTCCCAGGATGAGGCTAGCCAACTGATGAGTGATGGGCTGACCTCTCCACTACGTGATTCCATCCTGTGCTGCTAAGGCTCCCTTCTCGCCGGTGAAGGTGAACCTGCTCCCGTCGGTGCGCACACATCGCACCTTGCGCCTAATGCAGTCAATCTGAGCATGGACCGTAGATAACCAATACATGCCCAAGATGACGTCGTAAGGCCTCGACGCCGCTACAAGAAGATCCCAGCCGAAGCTCTCGCCTCCTAGAGTAAGCTCACACTGCCGGCACCAGTGCGTAATCGTCGAGTCTGCTCCCGTAGGAGTCTCTAGCCATAAGGATCGAGCCAACGGCTCTGTCGGAATCTCCGAGCTCCGAACAAGGGCAGTGGCTATGAAAGAGTGACTCGCTCCTGTGTCTATCAGAACTACAGCAAGGGTGGAATAGACATAGATCGTACCTCGAATCATCTCTGGCGCGCCGTGGTCGTAGGCCTCCGCTGCCTGGAGCTGAGCCTGTCTCTGCCCGCCAGCTCCCTGTGGTCGGGGCGGGCCTCCTGGTGGTGGTGGTGGCAGAGCCTCAAAGCGTCGCCCACCACCTGCTGCTCGGCCAGCTCCTCTGCCTCGTCCGCCTCCTCCCTGCGGACCGCCACGGTCGACCCTCTGCCTCTGCCTGGGTGGCCCCTCCACCATCTGCTGCCCCTCGGTACAACGGGTCGGGCAGTCACGAGCCATGTGGCCCTGCCCGCCGCACTCGTAGCACTGTCTGCCTCTCGAAAGGCTGGCTCCGGGCCAGGTGCCCTGCACTGCTGAGCCAGCGTCCCGAGGTCGCCTGCCAGAAGGTCTGGTCCGCCTGGAACCCTGAGTCATCCGCCGGCTACCAGCTGCCGAAGACTCCGCTATCTGCCGCCCTGCGGTGGGTATCGCTGTGGACTCAGCCAGGAAGCTCTCGATCAGGAGGGCTCGCTCCAGTACCCCTACCTGGGTCGGGATGCTGAGGGAGATCAGCGATGCCCTGATCTCGTGTCTCAAACCCTGCTCGAAGGTCCGGGCCTAGAAGAAGGGGTCCCGTACCATGTCTGTCGAGTACCGAGAAAGGTCGGTGAACCTCGCCGCGTACTGAGCGACCGTCAAGCTGCCCTGCCGCAGCTGAAGAAGCTCCTGGATGCGCACCGCTCGGAGGGTGGCCGGGACGAACTCTGAGCGGAAGAGGCTCTCTAAGTCCGTCCAGATGAGGGAGGCCTCATCGTGTAACTGGAGCATCAGGCTCCACCAGCGTCCGGCTGCTGCGTGCAGTAAGCTCGCCGCGAGGATCACCATGAGGTCTGCTGGCGTCCTCACTAGCCTGAAAACTCGGACGACCGCCTCCAGCCAGTCCTCGGCTGCCTGGGGGTCCGACACCCCACGGAACCTGGGTGGTCGCTGGCGCTGGAACTCGTGCAGAGCTCCGAGGCGTCGTGCGTCGTCAGCTGCCAGTGCTGGAAGCATCGGGGGCTCGGCGGGTAAAGGTACCGCCGGTGCCTCTGCTGTCAACGGGCCCTGTACCGAGGCCTCGTCGCTCGGTTGGCTGTCGTCGCGCCCTACTCTGGGAACCCTAGCTGGCTGCTGTCGTCGTGCCATCCTGAAAAGGAAACAAGTATGCCATGGTCAGAACAGTATACCTGGTGAGATGACACAAGTAATCACAAAGAAAACTTGAAACACACATGCAAACAATGTTTTCGTACATTAAGTCGGGAATCAGAAGTCAGGGTCCTGGTGTATGGATACGTCGGCCGCTGTACCAACACTGGACTCCCTGGACTGATAACCACACTCAATACACTAAACACTTTTGCTTCACATAGAAGAAAGATCAGAGTCTGCGGTAGAACCGACCACCTCTGATACCAATTTTTCACGACCCGTCCTCGGGGCCCGTGCCGTGACTACCCCGAGCCCGCCTTCCATAGGCCAGGGGCTGGCGACTAGCACCAAGGCGTAAATCCCATCAAAAAGGGAAGGCATTGCCTTTGAAAAGTAAACAAGCACCACAGAGCAAGCAAGCGGAAAAGTAAACACTAAGTAAAACTGTAAAAGCTGTGCTGGAAGTAAAAAGGGGCCGGAAATACAAGCCCAACTGTAAAGTACAACTGAAAGGAAAAACATCAACTGAAAAGGGAAAACTGCAGCGACGAGCCGTCCTCCGGAAGTCCCACCTGAAGGGTGGGTACAGATAGCCTCCACTGCTCCTCGGGTCCCCCTAACCGCTCCGAGTACGTCCCGCCCAGTGGTCCACCTCCAGGTACTGTCCTGCTCCGCACGCCTCCTCCACGATCAGCGCTGTCCGTCGTCTGCAACCAACACCACGAAGTGCGGGCATAGCCCGTGCAGGGGTGAGTATAAGCTACTCAGTAGGGACCCCGAGACCCCCGAAGGTCTCCTGAAATACACAAAGGATAATCCACAAATGAAAGATACAATCACGAAGTAACATCTGACACGGCTTAGGTATATGCCCATACATATACCTAAGTCTTCAATTCCCGTTCGGCTCCAACGTCCGAGCCCAATCACAACCCAGTCCACACAGGAAAGCAAAACGTATACCCACGCAGGATAGAGCAACACAATCCACAAAGGAGAGTAAACAGTAAATCCACACAGGATAGCTCAACACAATCCACAAAGGAGAGTAACACAAGATTCAGCTCACACAGGTATACTTCTTCGAATGATGATAAAGATGGTCATTGAACCATCTAAGTCGTCGGACCCACGAAGGATCGATAGGTACTAACCTTGCAGTGACCCACACAGGATCAGGCCCACGCAGGACCTGTAGAAGTTGGCTCACACAGAACCGCTGAGAGATGACCCACACAGGATCGGGCCCACACAGGACCGGGCCCACGCAGGACCTGTAGGCGCTGGCTCACACAGAACCGCTGAGCGCTGACCCACGCAGGATCAGACCTACACAGGATCGGGCCCACACAGGACCGGGCCCACACAGGACCTGTAGCACTGATCCACGTAGGATCGCTGAGTGCAGTAGTCGTCGCAGTCCGATGAGGATCTCTGCACAGTCGTCGCCGCAGTCCACTGAGGATCTCTGCATGGTCGTCGTCGGAGTCCACGGAGGATCTCTGCACAGTCGTCGCCGCAGTCCACTGAGGATCTCTGCACGGTCGTCGCTGTCGAAGTAGCAGTCGCAGCCAGCACTAGGGTTCCCGCACACAACAAGCTCGTTCGGGAAGGTCCGCTCCACGAGCCGAGAGGCTGATACATCAACTGACACGAAGTCCGAATTTGATGTATCCAAAAGTGCTGTATCGTCAACAGGAACTCAACGTCGCAGACGACGCGTCAATCGGACGCCCGGTCTGAGAGATATTGGCATTTTCGTCCCAGGGGCCCGGTTGGTTTTTAAGGAAAAACCAACCCGACCACACTCCACCTGCGGCCAAACCTCGGGCGGAGTATGCCAAAAGATCCGTCTCACTTAGAGGGATTCAACAAAGCTGACGGCACGTCAATCGGACATCCGTAGCTCGAGATATGAGTGTTTCCGCTCCGAGGGCCCGGTTGGTCTCGTGTACGAACCAACCCGGCCGAACACAAAGTATTCCGAAACCTTGAGTGCGATATACCGAAACGACCGTCTCGATCCAAGGATCGTGTTGCCGCTGACGGCGAGTCGTTTGGAGGCACGAAGCTCAAGATACGGGCGTTTTAACGAAAACGTCCGAAGATGGGGGGGTACGGGCCCGGGCCGACCCGGGCCGACCCGGCCCGACCCCCCCCTGGGTCGGCCCGAACCTGGTCCGACCCGGCTGGCCTGGCCCGGACCGTCCAGGGCCGGTCCGGCTCGGCCGGCTCGGCTTGGCCGAGCCGCGCGGGTGGAAGCCGCGGGCGCTGACCCGCGGCTTGAGGAATGACCGCGGCCCGCGTGCGGGCCGCGCTGGCGAGCCGCGGAGGCGCTGAGCCGCGTCCGCCCGGATGAACCGGACCCGCGCGCCGCGGGTCCATTTGGCCGCCGCCGCCGCGGCTTCAGCCGAGGCAGATTTCATCCGACGGCGCGCCGGGGCGCCGCCGCCTCCGGCCGCCGGCAACTTCTGCGGGCCGCCGGCATCGCTCCGGTGGCCCGTTTTCTTTCCCGTCTGCGCCGTTGCTCCTCCCGAGATCCGTTCTTTACTGCGGGATCGTCAAACGTCCGCTGCGGCACGTTCCTTCATCGACCGTCAAATCCGCCCAAAAAAATGAAGAACGGCGGAGGGTCGTCGGGCCGTGTTCGTTCGGCCCGCACCCTCCGCGTTAGAGATAAACAACCAGGAGAAAAACGATCAACACATGATCCAAAAATTTTAATTAAAATAAAATTGTTCATTGAAAACCGGCTTTTTAATTTTCAAGAACGTTCACGAGAAAATTAAAAAGGGGTAATTTTCCAAAATGAATCCCTACCTTGATGATCGTTGTGCGCGGGCGTTCTTCACGGAAGAGACCGTCACAGAAGAGATCGATCGTCGCGTCGTCGCGGGGAGGCGTCGCGTCGTCGCGGATTCCGGCGTTGAGTCGGCGAGCTCAACGAATCAAGAACAACAGATTTAAATTATTAATATTTAAATCTGTGTTTCGTTTAAAACCAAAGAAAAGAACTTGAGAGGAAATCCGAAAGCACTCACCTCGAATGGTCGATGATCGGATATCGGAGATCGGAAGAACGTCTCGGGCGAAGGCGTCGTCGATTTCCGGGTTCAGCGTTCTTCGCGTTCTTCGCGTTCTTCGCGTTCTTCGCGAGGGAGAAGAAGTTGCGAGGGTTCTCCCAAATCTTCTCAAGCGCAAATAACCAGAGGTTAAGTGTTGGTCTTATTTTATTATTACGCCAACGAATTTGAAAAACTGGTTAAGAAACGATCCATCAATTCGTTGAATTAATTCAACGAAAGAAACGACCCATTTAATTCATGAAAGAAACTGCCCATTTAATTCACGAAATAAACCACCCAATTAAATGGTCTGTTAAGAATTTAGAAAACGCGTCGGTTGACTTTCATTAAGACGGGTTTTCACGGGTGCGTTTCTTAGCGGAAAGAAACGGCGGGGCTCGTGCAGGCTCCACCTCACAAATATCCTACCAAGGGGGTAGGATATTTCTGGATAGCATCCTATCCAGTTAAACTCAGTTCAAGCCTCCTTTAAGTGGCTTCAAGTGGCTTCCAAGTGGCTTAAGTGAAATAAAATAAAGCTTTCGCAAAATTATTTTAATTCTTAACTTTAAGCCCGAAAATTAAAAACCACACCCGAGAAAACGCAACTCCGGAAGAGGCGTTTCTAAGAGAATACCGGCGTTGCGATTTCATCGGTGCCCTCAGAATTCGATTCCGGGCACCAGTTCAAAAGTTAGAAAAACCCGCTCGTCCGTTCACTGAACGTACCCGAGCCAAACTTCAGAAAATGATTCCGGGCACACCGGGCCTCGGAATCAGGCGCCGTCAGAAACTGCGTTCTTGTAAAATTCCAAATAAAATTAAGAAGAAAAATAAATTTCCTTGAAATTTACGGGTCTTTACAAGGTCAGTCATAAAATATTTCTTCACATCCTGGAAAAGATAAAACATTGATAGGGGTGAGCTCAGATGCTCAGTAAGGATAACAATATAGCAGAAGCTTTCATAAATAAACATAAACATTTAAGGAAACGTATAACTAAAACAAAATCCATTAAAACATGAACTTCAACATAATATGGATAATGTAAAATGAGATAATGCCATTTACTTATTCACATGGATATTCTACTGGTCAAATAATCACATGCAATATCAATAACCACTTTGAAAATGATGGAATGCATAATGCCAGACTATCATAACCACTTAACCAAGGTCTTGTGCCAAGAATACAAATAAGATTTTTTCAAGGCCTCGATCCAAGACACTAGTTTGTCTCATGAGACCTACCGATGCATTGAGGAGCTATAGTGGGTCCACCCGTCACTTATTAAGTCCAATGCATTCCTCATATGAATAGGTTTAATCATATCATAAAACATAACATAATCGTATCACATAAAACATGCATAAAGGAAACGTAAAATTTCCACATTTCAATCACAAGATATCAATACAACACATTGATATAATAAAAACATTATCAAAACCATTTTCAACACCAAAATAAAATAAAATTAAAACATGGTATTTATTTTTCATTTAAAAAAAAGTTAAGGCTTGTAGAGGAAGCCGAAACTCAAATAATGGTTACAGTGGAGGAGAAGTTGTTGTCATCGCATACGTACGATAAGAAAAACATTCCTTTTTTTCATTTAGTAAAATGCTTCATATTAAAATATTCCTTTTGAATAAATGTAAAGTTCAAAGGGGTTTATACACCGTATAAAAGAAATTTGTGTATAAAACAAAATATGCCTCAATGAAAAGATATTGAGACGATGTCCTTAATATGATCATTTTTAAATAAAATAGATCTATTATGTCTATTAACTATAAATACACATAAAGAAATTACAAATACAATATAGGACAAAATAATATCATGACAAAATTTGAAAGTAGGAGATTAACCCAAAGAATGAAAATTGGGTTAAGAAGTTCCCATACCTCGTGTCTGACTTGACTCGATAATTCTTTAATTTCTTGAATAATTAACTAGACATAATTTCTATTTTCTTTATAACCTTTTTCATGTTCATTATTCCTTTTATATCACTTATTACAATGTTATGAGCATTATGTAATTATTTAAGTTAATAACTGTCATTTTGTCGATCTTTGGTACCTGAGTCAAAAATAAACTTCTTATAATTAAAAGTTTTTCATGTGGTGAAATATCCATTATATCCAGAATAATATTCATGATTTAGATATCATATATATCATATATGTACAGTATATACATATATTTATAATATTACATAACATTTAGAGGTATGAAATGAAATGCACCGTTCATGGAGATGGTAAGCAGTACATACGCATGAATGCTACTTTCCTTTCTATTTCGTATTTAATGGAATGAAATTATAATTATATAAAGTTATAATATAATTAGAGTATAATATAATTTATAATACCATTTACTCCATCCTTTATACATCCCACATATGGAATTAACAATTCAAATCACTTTGAGGGGGCGGTAGTCCGCATTCCTAAAATGAAATTATCGTGTTTACCCATAATGGAAATAATTAAGGTATTACATAAATAAAAAATACAGAATCATAAGAAAAAAACATAATATATATCACATATAAAAATAGTGTCCTCATAATGTCCATCATGAGAGGTGTTAAAAGAATATTGAACAATCATCGTTTCGTGAGGCTATAATTTTCCACCCACAGAAATTGTATGTTCTTTAACCATTAGGCGAAGGTGTGTGAAAGTGTAAATAAAATAATTCTCATAAAATCATCCAAATATATTGAGTATATAGTTTTTTTTACAAAATAATGTAATAAAGTGATTCTAGGGGGTTGGAGAAGAAAAATAAAACAAAAGAACACAATAGAAGACATTACCTTAAAATCGGGTAACTCTTTTTGATTTGAGCCAAAGGCTTCCTTGGGAAGACTTCTGCCCAAAGTGAGCCTTATAAGAGTAAGAGAGGGATGTTTATAGAGTTTTTGGGAAGAGGTTGGCCGATCCAAATTTATTGAAGGTGTGAATAAGGTGGTAGAGGTGGGGGCCTTTTATAAGAGGAGAGGAGGGTCACTCTTGGAAGGTCATGAAATGTTACATTATTATGAAGTTATATTCGGATTTCAAAGGTCCCAAAATGATATATATAGAGGATAAGGTGATAAGGGTTCTAAATATACCCATACAATAGGTTTTAGAGAAGTTTAAGTCTTAGATTTTACATTATCTTTTCATTTTATTTAAATCGTTAATTAATGAGGTAATCACTACATCAACATTGTGTCAAAAAAAATAAATAATTTAATTTCTAAAAATTATAAAAAATTTACCATCATGTAGGAAATAATTTTAACTTTCCAATGAATATTTATAGTAAAAATTATAACTTATATAACCTCATGTAATAATTGATTTAGTAAAACAACACATGTTTGTGATAATTTTATTTTTACTTTAAATAAAAAGTTATTAATGTCATTTTCTTACCGAAGTTGCTCCATGGGGTCCCCAAGTTGACCCATGGATTTTATTGGTCGGCCATGACTCATCCAATAAGGGTAGGACAAGTGTAAGGGTATTTTAATATTTTTATAATGTCATTTTTACCTTAAATTTCACTAATTACCTTTAATCGTGATTAATTAAACATAAAAGTTACTATTCACCAAAAAATTATTTTAATCCCATTGACCCACATTTTACTTCCTAATGAAAACCATGTATGTCAGATTTTTGAAAATCAAATCACAAAAGTGGTAATGTTTCATTCAAATGAAAAATCAGTTTTTTAACTACCACTTAGTGGTTTCACTATTCATCAAAAATTGATGTTTTTCAGAACAATGCCAAAAATTCACCCTAAGCTATAATTGATATTCCGAATTCAAAAATGATGTCTATTTTAAAAATTTCCAAACATATAATTTGAAGTAATTAATTTTATAATTAATTCCCGCTGTCACAACAAATATCATTTTTTAAGAAACAATATATATCAAAAGATTGACAATTGTTTCTGTCCAATTTCAAAGTGAAATTAATTCTAATCACCAAAATTGGATAAAATGGTAAAAATATATTCTAATTATAATCTAAAATCACTCAATAGAATAATTTATCACTATAATTTATTTTGATTAAAAATGTTGTTTTTAAGTATTTTTCACTATTAAAAACAAATTAGATGTTCTCAGAAAATTACAAAAAATTCAACATAGGTAAATTTCGATATTTTGAATACAAAAATGAAGTCCATTTTGAAATATAATATTTATTTAATTTCAAAAAGTGGGTATTACTATCCATAACAGATACTTTGATTGGTCGCGGTGTGTTAGAACTCGAGGTTGCGTACAACACACACTTCTCTATTATTCAAAGAGAAGCGTACGATGGAAGCTTGGGGTGTTACATTCTCCCCTACTTCAATAAATTGTGTCCTTGAAATTTGAAATTTTTCATAGAATATAAAAGGTTGAAAATAGAAAATACCTTTTTGGAAAACCCACATCGAAAATAAGGTTAATAAAAATGTAACTTTAAATGAAATAAAAAGAAGTACAAAGGTCACCCGAGATAGCCCATACTAGGATTCAATGAAATTAAGGATATGGAGGGAAAAACCATCAAGGTCTGATGGAGAGTTGTAGAAAACAGGATTAGGAGAAAGTTAACCACAAGAAAATCATAAACATCTGATTGCTTAAATGGTCATTGAATCCCTCGTTGGAAAAGTTAACCGACAACGTTTTTGTTTTATGTTACCTTTTATAAAGTTGAAGAATTTATATGGGAGATTTACTAAGAACGTAATGGAATATACATACTTTTCATGTAGACATTCATTCTTTAATAAATTTTTAACCCAAACCCATTTTCACTCAAAAAGATAAGAGAACTCGAAAATAGTATATTTATCCTAATCGTACAAGGTTCCAAATATTAACACATACCATTTAGATTAGGAAAATTATTTTGTAATTACCAGGGACTTTCTGTAGGCTAGTAGTAGGTAATAAAGGCCTGTCGCACTATGGCAGTGGGTTTGATTCCTACAGATTTGTCCGACGCGGCGGGTTATCCCCCGACCTGCAGGTTGTCCTTTTTCTAAAACTATAGTATTATAATATTACATAAATAATATTATGAAATGTTTTAACCTTAATCCATACTATCCAATGTTCAACTTAATCCATTCCAACCTTTATAGTTATCCAAAATACTTCTGTCCGAACTCACAGTCCCAACATTATAAGAAGGTAAACACATTGAAGATCTTTTTTTCCGCATAATAACATGTGAACACCATTATAATGTATTATTTTAAACCACTGCAACACCCTAAATTACGATAAATCCTTCATGATCCCATATTCCTTATAGAATACTAGATATACTTCTTCTATCCAAAAATTTATACAAATCATTAATCTATTTCAAGGAAGTCGAGAATATCCAATATAATTTATCCAAATCAATCACTATCTCGGTATGAGAACCATATTTTGGTTTATCTTTATCTCAACCATATATTTTCTGAAAATGTAACCTTCTATTGAGTCACTTTTCTTGGTTCCACACAATCTCAAGTCCTTGATGAAATAATACTACAATATAATTTTTATATATATTTCACATTATTCTTGTAACCATAATATAGGTCTTGAGTCCAAAAACACAAATACAATAATTATTCAACTTCATCTGGAGTAACATCATAAGCTTGTCCTTGCTCCCTTGGCCTTTTTTGAGGTATGTTTCCTTGGAGCTTAGGGCATTCCTTTTCATAATGCCCCATTTCTCTACAATTTTAGCATTCAACATTGATATCCTCTTTCTTTCCCTTGCAATCACGAGCCTGGTGACCTTTTTCTCCACATTTATAACAAACTCCCATTCCTTTTAGGCAAGTACCGGGGTGATTCTTCCCACAATTATCGCATAATGGAAAATACTCCTTTCCCTTTTCCCTTTATCTAGCTCTTATTCCACCGTTCTCTTCTTCTCATGCTTTACATTATTGTCATAAGATTTAGAGAATTCCTTTTCTGTCTTGATAGAACACGCGACTATATCTTCATATGTTGAGGAAGATTGTGATACTAATGCTCAACAGAGAAACGGTTTTAACCCATCAAAGAAACGATCGATCTTACTTCTTGGGTTACATATATAATCTACAACATGCCTCACTAATCGTGTAAAGTTAGACTCATACTTTGTGACATTGTCATCCTCCTTTTGCCTGAGACTCAGAATTTGCCTTTCCATATTTTCTCGATGGTCATAAGAAAAGTATTTTTCTAAGAAAAGATCTATGAACTCCCTCCATTCCATATTCTATACTTCATCATCTTCCTTTGTATTTTGAATCAATGACCACCATTGATCAGCATCTCCCGTGAGGCGGTAAACTGCCATGATAAACTTTTCCCTTTCGCTACTCCCCAAGGCATGGAATATTTTCTCAAAGGAGTTTATACATTTCTCAGCTACTAATGGATTTGTACCCCCATTAAATGTTGGAGATTTTTGACTCATGAAGAGGTCTAACATTGATCCTCCACAATTCGGATCAGGGTTCTCCATACGAGTAAGGTTTTTATTCATAACCTGATTGAGTTGTCCTAGTGTGGTGATAAGTTGATCACCAAAAGTTTCATCTCCAGCTCCACTAAAATTATCTTGAGAATGAGGGAAATCCCTATATGGAGTGTATGCATTGATACAGTTTCCATTCCTCCAACTAGGCTCCATTTCTAAGAAATAGAATAAACTAGATTAGTTTATGAATCAAAATACATAATTCCATACTTGTAAAACACTTAACATAAATTGAATTATAATCATAAAAATGTTTTCTTTGAGGAAGTATATACACATAAACCCTTCATAATGGTTTGTAATGAAAATTAAAATTATCCTAAGCATATCCCCCGGGAGTGTCGTAACCAAGAGTGCAGCATGGCCCGTTATCGTGCACCAGTTCCCATTCGAGTCTAGCTCAAAGCGGTGTTTTCGTGTTTTACCTCTAGGTAAATTTGTTCCAGAGCCGCCTCTACCTGCTCGTATCCAGACAGGGGTGTATTGCGTGGAAAACTCACAAAATCTCAATAATACCAAAATTCTAGTAAGTTCTTCTATACTAATCCTCAAAATCTATCTTAGGGTTATGTGCTCTAATCATAATTAATATAAATCTAGCTTCCAAGGTTAGTAATAAACTGCCTCTGATACCAACTACAACGCCCTAACCCCAGTTACCCAGAGTCGGTGCATTATTTTGTGACATTGTCATGATCACAAAAGATAAAGTCTCGAAAGACCGATTAGTTTAGTAGCCTTGGAAACACTAGATAAATTCATAAATGGTACATTTCATCATAAAGTGAAAAATCACAATAACATAGTCTCCATAGTCCACACATCTATCCCCTTCAGACTATCCCATTAGGTCACTCATAAAATATTTCTTCACATCCTGGGAAAAATAAAACATTGACAGGGGTGAGCTCAGATGCACAGTAAGGTCAACAATATAGAGGAATCTTTCATAAATAAACATAAACATTTAAGTCAATGTATAACTAAAAAAACCATTCAAACGTGAACTTCAACATAATATGGAAAAAGTAAAATGAGATAATTCCATTTACTTATTCAGATGGATATTCTACTGGTCGAATAATCACATGCAATATCAATAACCACTTTCAGAATGATGGAATGCATAATGCCAGACTATCATAACCACATATCCAAGGCCTAGTGCCAAGACTACAAATAAGATTTTGTCAAGGCCTCGTGCTAAGACACTAGTTTGTCTTATGAGACCTACCGATGCATCGAGAAGCTATAGCGGGCTCCACCCGTCACTTATTAAGTCCAATGCATTCCTCATATGAACAGGTTTAAACATATCATAAACCATAACATAATCGTATCACATAAAACATTCATAAAGGAAACATTAAATTTCCACATTTCAATCACAAGATATCAATACAACACATTGATATAATAAAAACATTATCAAAACCATTTTCAATACCAAAATAAAAGAAAATTAAAACATGGTATTCATTTTTCAATTAAAAAAAGTTATGGCTTGTAAAGGAAGCCGAAACTCAAATAATGGTCCCGGTGGTGGAAAAGTCATTATCGCCTCATAAGTACGACAAGAAAAACATTCCTTTTTGTCGTTTAGTAAAATTCTTCATAGAAAAAGATTCCTTTTGAATCAACGCAATAGTCAAAGGTGTTTATACACTGCATAAAAGAAATTTGTGTATAAAACAAAATATGCCTCAATGAAAGGAGATTGAGACGAAGTCCTTACAATGAACATTTTTAAATAAAATAGATCTATTATGTGTATTAAATATAAGTACATATAATGAATGTAAAAATAAAAGATAGGACATAATAATATCATGACATAATTTGAATGTTGGACATTAACCCAAAGAACGAAATTTGGGTTAAGAAGTTCCCTTACCTCATTTCCGACTTGACTCGATCGTTATTTAATCTCCGGAATAATAAACTAGAGTTAATTTCTATTTGCTTAAGAACCTTTTTCATGTTCATTATTACATTTATATCACTTATTACCATATTATGAACATTACGTAATTATTTAAGTTAATAACGGTCATTTTGTAGATGTTTGGTACCTGAGTCAAAAATAGACTTCTTATAATTACAAGTTGTTCATGTGGTAAAATATCCATTATATCCAGAATTATATTCAGGATTTAGATGTCATATATATCATATATTTCCAGTATATACATTCATTTATAATATTACATAACATTTACAGGTAAGAAATAAAATGCATCATTCATGGAGACGGTAAGCCGTACGTACGTATGAATGCTAATTTCTTTTCTATTTTGTATTAAATGGAATGAAATTATAATTATATAATGGTATAATATAATTTGAGTATAATATAATGTATAATACCATTTACTCCATCCTTTATACATCCCACATATGGATTTAACGACTAAAATCACTTTGATGGGGTGGTAGTCCGCACTTCCTAAAATCAAATTATCGCGTTTACCCATAATGGAAATCATAAAGTTATACCATAAATGAAAAATACAGAATAATAAGGAAAAAAACATAATATATATCATATATAAAAATATTGTCATCATAATGGCCACCATGAGAGGTGTGAAAAGAAGATTGAACAATCATCATTTTGTGAGGCAGTAATTCGCCACCCACAGAAACAGTATGTTCTTTAACCATTAGACGAAGGTGTGTGTAAGTAAAAATAAAATAATTCTCATAAAAACATCCAAAAATATTGATGATACTGGTTTTTTACAAAATAATGTCATAAAAATAATTTAGGGGGTTTCAGAAGTAAAATAAAACAAAAGAACACAATAGAAGACATTACCTTAAAATCGTGTAACCCTTTTTGATTTGAGCCAAAGGCTTACTTGGGAAGACATCTGCCCAAAGTGAGGCTTCTATAAGTAATAGAGTGACTTTTATAGAGTATTTGGGAGGAGGTTGGCCGAGCCAAATGGCTTGAAGGTGTGAGTATGGTGGTAGAGGTGGGGGCCTTTTATAAGAGGAGAGAAGGGGCACTCTTGGAAGGTCATGAAATGTTACATTATTATGAAGTGATTTTTGGATTTCAAAGGTCCCACAATGATATATTTCTAGGATAAGGTGATAAGGGTTCGAAATATAACCATACAATAGGTTTTAGAAAAGTGAAAGTCTTATATTTTACATTATCTTTTCATTTTATTTAAATCGTTAATTAATGAGGTAATCGTTGCATCATCATTTTGTCATAAAAAATTTAATATATTTAATGTCTAAAAATTATAAAAAAAGAACCATGATGTATTAAATCTTTTTATCTTTCCAATTAAAATTTATAGTAAAAATTGTAACTTATATAACCCCATGTAATAATTGTTTTAGTAAAAAAAACATGTTTCTGACAATTTTATATTTACTTTAAATAAAAAGTTATTAATGTCATTTTCTTACCCAAGTGGCTCCATGGGGTCCCCAAGTTTACCCATGGATTTTCATGGTCCTCCATGACTCATCCAATAAGGGTAGGACAAGTTTAAGTGTATTTTCATATTTTTATAATGTCATTTTTATCCTAAATTTCACTAATTACCTTTAATTGCGATTAATTAAACTTAAAATTTACTATTCACCAAAAAGTTATTTTAATCCCTTGAACCAAATTTTACTTCCTAATGACAACCATGTATGTTAGATTTTTCAAAATAAAATCACAGAAGTGGTAATGATTCATTTAAACGAAAAATCAGTCCTTTAACTACCACTTAGTGTCTTCACTATTCATCAAAAATTGAAATTTTTCAGAACAATGCCAAAAATTAACCCTAATCTATAATTGATATTCCGAATTCAAAAATGATGTATATTTAAAAAAATTCCAAACATATAAGTTTCATTAATTAATTTTATAATTAATTACTGCTGTCACTACAAATAGCGTTTTTTAAGAAACAATATATATCAAAAGATTGACAATGGTTTATGTCCAATTTTAAAGTGAAATTAATTCTAATGACCACCCTAGGATAAAATGGAAAAATTATATTCTAATTATAATATAAAACCAATAAATAGAATAATTAATCACTATAATTTATTTTTATTAAAAAAGTTGTTATTAAGTATTTTTCATTATTCATAAAAAATTGGAAGTTCTCAGAAAATTACAAAAAATGCAACAGAGGATAATTTTGATATTCTGAATACAAGAATGAAGTCCATTTTGAAATATTAAATTTCTTTAATTTCAAAATGTGGGAATTACTATTCTTAAGGGCTACTTTGATTGGTCGCGGTGTGTTAGAACTCGAGGTTGCGTACAACACACGCTCCTCTATTATTCAAAGAGAGGCGTACCATGGAAGCTTGGGGTGTTACATTGTTTCAACTCATAAACACCATCATATGGAATATAGTTTCTTTAGATAACCCTAATGGTTTTCATTAACCATACGATAAATGATCATTTCCAGTAATCTTTTATTTTTTTCCATAGACTCAATAAACAACGCAAAACATGATACAAACAAATGATGAAAAAATGGATGAATTCAACATAAAGATGATAGTAGGATGTTACACTAAATTATAATAATTTTAATAAATTAAATTGATTTATAATAACACAAATAATTTTTATGTGGCTTTCCAGTCATGCCAATGCTGAATTCACTAGAATTTTAAAAATATTTTTTATTAAGATTAAAATATTACATTTTATATTGTTAAACATAAGTTATATATATTTAATACAATACCATTAACATTAATTAGAATATTACTTAAGTATATATTTTATCAGTTAATTTTTTACATAGTTCTGTCTCTTTTATATATATTAATACCTTAATAAAAGTGAATATTTTTGAAAAAGTTGTATTTTCACAAAAAATCAGTTATTTTATAAAAATATCAATAATTAACACTATGGTTATTTTCACATGATAAATACATAATGTTCTTTACTTTTATTATATTAAACATCGAAAATTTTATGTAATTAATTTTAAATTTTAATATAAATAATTTAATAAGAATAGATTTTTGAAAAATATTACATAATTCTAAAGTGTCCAATACATGTTTGTTAATTGAATCAAAAATTTTTGAAATGGTAAGTCTACTTATAAATTATATATTTTGTCTCATAAAAATTGTATAAATAATTTCTTATTTTAACTATTATAAAAATAATCTAATATAAGTAATTTTATTTATAAAATATGAAGATTCCATTATTTGATAGAAAATCAATATTTTTCAAAACAACCCTATAATTTATATTTATGTAATATTTAAATTATAAATAAAAAATTTAATGTCATTTCTTCTAATTAAATTTTATGAATTTTATATTATCCTTCTAATTAAAATTATAAAATATAATTATAATTTTTTATAGGATATTTACTTATCAAAATAGTAATTGTTCTAATCCATAATTTATATAAAACACTAATAAATATATTATTGATAAATTAATTTTCTATAAAATCATCATTTAAGAATAATATAATTATAATTATTTAATTATATTTAAAATGAATCAAATTATATATTCGTAAACACAATAATGAGTTATGTAAATTTTCATAAAATTTCCTATATATATGACATTATATAAAAATATTCTCATAATTATGTTACTATTATCCATACCTTCTGATTTTATGACCATTTTTTAATGTTCAAAATATTATTAAGTTTCATTTTACTTCTGGTTTTCATGAGGATAAAATATAAAATATTATTGAAATAATTAGAGGAATCAAATCTTAAAATCATGGCTTGGTACATTCTCCCCCTTAATAAATTTCATCTGAAAAATTTTAAAAGTCATATTATGGGGGTAATTTTCATAGTGAGATCCAAATTTATTTTACACTGGTAGTTGATCGTTATTCGATTTAGTATTTTATGTGAGATTTATCAAAATTAAATTTGATATGGTCACTTAAAAAAATAGATAGTCTACTCCTAATTTAATTTTAGCTAATGACTAAGAGATAAATACATAAGTTGTATCATTTCACAATCCTTGAATAATATTTATATACTATGTATATAACAATTATACCACTAATTGTTTTTTCATTTATACACCTACATGATAAAATATTAAATTGATTATGAAATCTAAATAACTAATGTAAATAAATAATTATCTATATCCACGACAGTCATTGGTTACGGTTTTCCTTGAATTCATAATCTAGATGGTGGTTTTTTTTGTTATCAAAATTAACATATAGATTGGAGTATCGGGATTAGTAGTAACCAAAATCCTCACATCTAAAACATTGAATCACTAGTATATCCTTAGGTGGAATATTATCTTACTTTGTTCAATCCTTCTTTTCCTTTGATATCTTCTTTCTCAATTCCATCCTTTAACATAAGTTTTTTTTCATTCCACTTTTAGAAATTCCCCTAGTGATTCTTCCAACATTGTTATCTTAGATGATGAAGAATATTCTATCCCTCTTCATCTTCATCAATCTATCTACCATGAGATTCCATCCTTATCTTATTTAGAGGGTTTAAAGTTTAAACAATTCTAATATAGTTAATATTATTTCATGATAGTTAGTTTTTATAACCACATGATTTCTCAAAGCATCTCCCACATCAAACAGTTGATCAATTATACAATCACTACATTATCCCTCACATCTATTTCTGACATGGTACATTTTATTTTTGTCCATTAATGAAACTAAATATCTTAAACATCAGTGATAAAATATTATCATCATAAGATAAGTATCCTAGATAACCATTGGTAAGTTTAACCTATATATTTATCACATTATATTACCATAATTTTATCTAATAATTATTTTCAACATACATCACTCTTTTAGAAACTCTATCAATAAACGTTTAACATATATACCTCTAAAATAAATATATACCATACTTGATTAAACAGATATCATTTCTGATTCATCCTAATTTAATTTACATTTAGTTTTATCATACTTCGTAACAAAATACCTTAAAATAACCTCAAAATAAATCATTTATAGTTAATTTTAAATAGAATATGATCTATCATAGAATATCAACTAAGTGCTTTAAAACTGCTGTGTAGTTATGACATTTATTTATACCCTAGGAGAGGATTGAGTTAATACCTTATTTTCATTTTCTCTGGTTATTACCCCAAGGAACTTTTGACCCAAATAAGTCATCACAATATAATATCAAGAATAAATAAAGTTATATAATAAAAAAATTACAATAAAAATTGGTCACTATCTGATACTTAATATTATAACTTTTAATTATCCATAGGGTTTTGACTATATTCCATTTATCATATTCCCTAAAAATAACAAAAACAATCCCCACGAATAACTTAACCCTACTATGATACCAACCATAAGGACCAGAGCATAAAAAATATTACTTTTTACATAATATTCTAAATATGGACACAATATCTCACATACAAATGTCAAAATCCAGTGAAAATAATTTTTTTCAGCATTGAGGACCTAGTATATAGAAAACTAATTCAACAATACAGGTTAATATATATCCAAAATCGTACTCTTATACACAAATTCTCGACTTCTTATGTGTTATATTTATCTTTATAGTATGGTAAATAATAATATAAAGAAAAGGATGATATGAATTTCTCAGTAATGGTTAAGAAACGTGATTATAATAAAATATCAATAGTTATAATAAGATATACATATATGTATACAAATATAACAAAGGAACATTATCACAAAATATAGAATTCACACCAAATAAAACGAATTAGATGATCATAAGAATAGAGACATGACATAAGGAAATGATATTATAAGATCATAAAAATGTGAATATATCATAAAACATTAGATCATAAATTGATGTCATGGTTTATTCCCAAGACCATCAACATATATTTGAAAAAATTATATTGTGGATTGGGTTTACTCTCCATTCACATAAACATAGGGGAAAAACTCACTTGGTGGATTAGGTTTACTCCAAAATCCCATATACAACATATAAGAAGATATAATGATTTATCCAATGAATTAAAGAGATATATAATTCTATATCCACCAATAAAATAATGGTAATCGTAATATGTAAATGTATACTTGTTTGACATGAGGTAAAGATTGTGTACATTAACCATATTATAGAAAAAACCATTGAGGAAGAAGTGGGTTTTGTAATTCACATTTAAATAATAAGTAAATAATAAATAATAATGATTTACAACATAATGAGGGGTTTTACCATTTTGATGTTTGATAATTTAAAGAGAGACATTTGCCTTCGACATGGATTTCTAATGGAGGAAATTCATGAGAAGAATGCTATACAATAATGAATAAAAATGAACTATTATGGTGGGTCATTAATTTAATATGTAATGGATATTTTAAATTTAAAAATGATGTATAGTTTTATATAAATACATAATTTATAGGGGTGATGCTTTCCAAGAGACAATGAACCAGAATGCTCCCATAAAACAGGTCTACCTAAAATGAGAATTTTATATGGACAAAATATATGAAAAAAAATAAATTTATATATTAATAGATATATTGGTAATTTAAATATACATAATAATTAAATATTTTCATGTATTGAATATTTTGCAGAAGGGGACAGAAAACGTGTAACCAACAAGTAAAAAGGGTGGTACATAACATCCCATTTTTTGTTTTAATACAATATATGTGAAATCAAACATTTCATATTAAGAGAATAAAACATTATTGTGAAAATATTACAAGTTAAATATGATGTTAAAAATGGATTAAAAATTATGTGATATCAAATTAAAAGGGAGAACATCATAAGGAGGGGAAATTATAGACAATGTGGGGAAATAATCATTTGAATGGATGTGAATTATTATTAACAGAGTTGAATTTTCAAAAAATAAATAAAAAACCCAAATAATGAATATGAGAACAAAATTAATGACCCAATATAAAATTAGGGTATACCATATTAAATAAAGGATGAAACTAAAGGATAAACATATTAACTCATGAAATCTAATCTAGTTATAAAAGACCACTATATTTAAAGAAGAAATAATTATATTCCAGTACATAAAGAATAATGAATGGAAGTGAGATTACCATGTTCAAAAATAATTTATTATATTATAATTCATGGGGTCATTATTTATACTATACTAATAAATATAGCTATCCAATATCAAATCATGTTTCCATAAAGGGTACCCATCCCAAAACCCATAAAACATAAAAACATTACAATGAAAACCCCAAATAATGAGATATTAGATATATTTTAATATAAATACCCTAAATTAAGATAATATATTATATTAAATATCCAATTGATATTATATAATACAATTTAGATAAATATTAGCATAGAAGAAATTTTTTGTCTGAGTAGTAAATTCTAAGATCAACCCCTTAACTCGTGTCCAAAAGCACTATACACTAGTAGTAAAAATCATAAATAATTAAATTAAGTAAATTAAATATAAAATATTTATTATTTTTAACTTTTATTTAATTTTTATACTATTTATATATTATATTTTTGTACATATTTTTAATATATTTTTCTCCTACGTCAGTTACCCTGATTGTTCAGATAACATTTCAAAACACTATTGATTTTGTGACCATATAAAAGGTGTTATAAAATAATAGAATTATTTACAGTATTTTAGAGTTTTATTTTTATTATTCTTATAATATGTAAATATTTATATTGTTTCAAAATTTTTCCCCAAATAAATCAATTTTAAAAAAAATTAATTAGAAGTCCATTTAATCCAGTTAACATTATTATGACTATTTATTATTTTCCACACATATATAACACCAAATATAATTCTTATAGGATATTAATCGTGAGAAAATATCATATCAGCTAATTAAATAATCTTTTATAATATTTATTTTTTATAATTGGTAGAAAATTTAACATGTCGTTCATGGTGGTTGTATTCCACACACAAACATGATGATGTTTTCCATTCTAACAATTATATTAACGTTGGAACTGAGTGCGTAGTGGAATCCCCAAGTAGGTTTGTTTTTTTAAATTTTTCGTCGACGATCGATGTAAACTTGTCGATGTAAGTGAATAGCAGACCGGTCATAGCTGAGCACCACGCATGATGGATGTTAAGCACAAAAAATAAACTGAAAATACCTGGTTTAATTCCCAAGCCGCGCATGATGCTTGCAGTACATTGGTGGTCACTTCTCGAAGAATCGAAATTCAAATTCCTCTAGATCATCCACACATGGTTTAAGTAATCCACAGGATTTCCATTCATCGTAATCCTGGTGCTAATGTAAAATTGGAACAATTCCTTCGATGCTCTAATGATCTCCACATCGCTTTTCTAGAGATGCCTAAGAGAGTGCTTGATCCATGATCCTTTGATCCAAATCCTATCTTTATAAATCATGGTATATAGGAGAAAAGAGGGAAGCACCATGAATAGTACTTAGAAAAAGGCCCTCCACTTTTATTTATGGAGGTTAATTAAAATATCTAGTATTGCCTCATTGGATTGGAATACATAACACACTATCATCATCATTTTATTTCTACTAATCTGAGTCATAAATATTATTATCTTTTACTTGTATTATGTTAAAATATATTACATGATTACAATTGAGTCATTAACTTGACTCATCATTCCCCTAAAAATTAATTGAACCATGAATAAATTTAATTTTTGTCAATTAATTTTTTTTTCATATACTTACTAAAACTCATAATTACATTGAATAGATAAATTCAGTACTCATTATTCCAAACTAAAATAATATGAATTTATTTATTTCATTGGTGGTAGTTTATTTTTGGACAAATCCATAACCCACATGGCGGGGTCCACTATTTCCAAAACATATATTCAACTGAATAGGGAGGATTCGAGTATATAATATTATGTGTGACCTCTAAGCCATTATTTTGACAATGGTGAATGGTATTCATAGACAAAGAGTGGTAAATAAATACCTATCATGGCCCCTGAAGAAATATGGATTGTCACCGTAGGAAGAACCATCCTACGAACAACCACTGTGTAATATAATAACTTCTTCTGTAATATCTCACAATGCAGGACACACTCATGTGTCATCACCCTTTAATTGCTATAATGTTTTGTGATTTAACTGGATAGGTATACCCTCAACTATCATGGATATAGTCTTATAAACGTACTTCCATCTATATGAACATCTCCTCAGATATGTTACATCTATAACCCAGAAGTGGAAAACCCTTTCTTGACCATAAAACCAATGTCATTCCACCAACAATGTACCAAACACAAACAACCATTCCATTTCTTTATCTCCATGGTTTCATCTTGCATCAAAGTACACAATAAAATGAAATGCATTTATAATGATGTCAAGTAGGGAGAACATTACACAAGATCATAGATATGATCATTGAACAACACCTGAAACATGTGGTGTTCTTATTTTTGGGTCAGTCCTCATGATCTCAATACTGGAGATCACCATGTGAGAACATCCTGAGAAGATGTCTCAGTGCTTATGAGACCCCAGCACCTGATTTTGAAACATATACTGTGTCAAATTAGTAAGATGTATCTAGACCAAAGAACATATATTTAAGATTAATGACATAGTATCTAGAGGTTCCAATTATAGTTTGGGAACTGATATTAACTTTCAATATGCCAATTAATATTTCAACCTTACCATTACAATAGTAGATGCAGAAAAGTCTACACTATAATGTTAATATGATATCATTTATAGATAATTATATACACGATATGGTAATCAAATGCATTGAATAGTTGAGTCTAGGGAACCCACTATTTCAACACTCCCACTTGAACAAGAGCCAACGTGCTAAACATACATCTTAGCCACTCACAAGATGAACATCATGTTTCTGCTGAGTAACAACATTAGATACTTGGTCCACCATGGTTCCTCTACATGGATATTTTACTATAGAGACATCATCACTTTGAGTAGAACTACTCAAGGGATGGTATACTTAATATATATCACATCTCCACTTTCACAACCCGACATACTGGATAGTAAGAATATCCAAATTTAAATTTTTTTCATTCTTTTCTCAGCAGGTGAGATTCCGTGAACTGTAAAAAATCATTGAATATAACTACTTCTTAGCTGCCTCAGAAGATGCAATGTAAACGTCTTTGTAGGTATGACCACTGCTGGCTGATATGAGACTAACTCATTCATTTTATTTATCCTGACTGTGATAGTATATCACATTGATCTATGATATATATTTTTGTATCCCCAAAAACAAGTTTCATTTCTTAACCAGTTACCAGGTACATATCATTTTTACTTGGAGAAGTACAATTAGATAGTACTGACTACACCCCTTTTAGTTCTCCAGGATATAATAGATATATGCCCAATATACCATTCAAATATCAGTTCTTGTACATATCATGACATGCATGGTTGATCCATAGATCCGACATATGGATTTCAACTCACTGCATTTTTCTCTTCCCATGTAACGAAGTGGTAAACACGGAGAGATTATGCCTGTGACATAGGCAACAATTCATCTCTTGAATTCTTACAACATGTACTTTTCAATACAATGTAACTATATGTATGATTGACATGGAGCAAGAAACCTATAGATCTACCGTAGTAGATCCTATTACCTAGAACATAGGTTGCTACATTATGTCAATCATTGGAGAATAAATTTCAATTTGTTCATAACTAACTATGAGACTGATGTCTGTTTTCTATATGTTTCTGAACTTAATTTAAATGGAAACAATTTTTGCCTTCTACTATCCTCCATAGAAACATGGAAATCATTTGTAGAAAATGTATATTCTATGATCATGTTTCATAAATTAATCCTAAAATAGATTTCAGTAACATGGTACCTCTATTAGTATTATGAAACATGACCATCCCATTCTGGTTATGTCATATAGACACCATCCCCCATTGGTGGTCAGGAAATTTAATGCTTAATAATTTAGTCATAGATATTAGCTATGATAAGTAAAATTCTAACGGATTTCTACATAATGACTTCGTAAATCCAATCGAGCCTTATTGGTACTATGATTGTACAAACCTTATATCAAATCATCTAAATACGCACCGTATTATTCAAAATAATAACCCCCTTTTCACTTTGATATATAAAATCCATTAATTGAATTTTAGTTTGTCTTATCGATTTTAGCTAATTACCATATATTTCATACTAGTAGGAAATATTATTCATATTGTAAAATAGAAAATCAACCACGGTGAATATAAAAACCATCACAATAGCTTTATCCATCCTATGTAGTATGTTTCTCTATAAAATACTTGGTACGACATGCATTGGTGGAACTAGTTCATATGCCAAATATTTGTCCATTTTGAGCATTGACTAATCACAAGCCAAAATACCTCCCACTATCCCTAATAGAGATGTACACAATTTTATAGAAATAAAGTCTATAAAAAGACTATATCTCTCTATGATAGGGATTTTTGTAATATCCTAAGGAACCGTAAGGATAAATATACTAAATAAACAATGTTTTTGTCTTGATGGATGTTTTTGTATGTCTTAACAAATTATTTTCATCCAAACACATATCCTTATGACATAAAGGGTTTATAATAATACTATGACTTGTATGAATGTAATTTTTCATTATTATTGTCTTATGGTTGTGGGATATCACCTTTATTTTTAAAGAATTTCATAAAATATATTAGAGGATTCCCAAAGTTGCAACATTGATATTACTTACATCAGTATTTTTAAGTATAACATATGTGTTTAAGAGTTTCTCCAAAATACATGTTTGTTGATCATTGTAGATATGTACGACATTATCATCAATCCTCCTCATTAACATCAATGATGTGATTTTTACAGGGTAATGTGGGTGTAGGAATTACACCACGCTACATTATCATGATTGATGAATGATCGATCGAGATATTCTTCGGTATCCCAACCTGATGCAAGTAATATATTTTGTCCATGAATATACATCACTTTATAATTCCTTAATTACTTATTGGAATCTTATGAAGAATATATACATTTAGCTTATACTTGGAATTGTTCACACTTACTTAATGAACTATTTCCCAAAGCTTTCTGACATGCCTTTATTTAAAAAGGCTCCTCTTTAAAAACTAAAGGCTTCGATAATACCAAAAGTATTTAGCTATGTTGTGCTTATATAACACACTTGGTATGATGTAAACATTTAGTATTAATAAAAAAATAATTATCTTGTCAAAACTAAGTATATTCCTTAAATTTATATTCATCGATAATTTACTATGATTCATGTATCCCAGAACTAGTGATTGTGTTTACCAAAAAAATTCAGTCTAGAACCTAAAATAATATCTTCCTTATGTCCAAGGACCCATGAGATTAATTTTTATGGTTATAATCAATAATATTTCATAAAAAATATTTCAATTGGAAATTAAGAAGTCGTGTACTTCTCACCACTGGCCTAGGTATCACCCTTTCTCACCCACATAGAAAATAAACTTGACCTCTAGTAATATTTTTATACATAGATGGTTATTTTATTTAAATACACGTATGCAAAATTAATATAGTATTAAATAACCAAGTAGTAAAATAAACATTGTATTGATAAATGTGTTTGATGTAGAAGTGGAAACTTTCTACTTTTAATCAGTTTATTGATTTTAAACTTCCATTGTATTATTTTATAATATGTAATGAAATAACCATTGTTAATACCTCATTAATTGAAATACATCACGAATGTGTTTTTTGAATTAAATTACTTTGACCATTCCACATTTTCTCTCAATTTATTCACCATATGAATTAAAGATAAAAAAATATTTGAATTCTTATTCACATGGAAAACCTTACCTGGAATGGTAATGAAGCGTTTACTCCATACTTATTCATTTTGTGACTTAAAAAAAACTTCATTAATGTGGTGAAAATTATATGAGATTGGTATCCAATTAAATATCATGATCAATCATGAAATTTATACATTGTGGTGTAATCTATCACCTTATTCATATCATTGCTTCACTTTCTCCTTGAAAAAACCCCGTAGATGATACTTCATGTTATATCATCTATGTCCTTGTGTAGCAACTGCAACTAACACTGAACGTTGATGAAATTGTAATGATATAACAATCATATGATTTCCACATTAGTCTTCTATAAGAAATTTCACCCCTGCTTCTTGGGGTAGTTTGACAGTATTGGGGACACTGACACCTTGAGTTTCCCATATCATAGTACAATGCGCATGCGCCTGTACTATTCATGGATACTCATGTCAGTGTGGACAATCACTTTATCCAATTTGTATCATAGTTTAAACTTGTTGTATAACATTCCATTATTCTACAAAATGAATTACAGATGATGAGTTCATTTTATGTGATTACTAGTCTAGAATTTTTTTATTTATTACTAAAATCATATAATGTATCACACTATTTTATCGAATTCTTGGAACCCTCTGTGATATGATTGGAATAATATATCTCTTGATTATTCTAGTGGAAAGGATCCTAGAACCACCCCACAAAGTCTATAATCTATAGTTATGCCACTACTTGGAGGGTTCTAGGAGGTTTTTTGGCAGGCCGACTGCCCTAAATTATGGTGCCTTGATCTGTTGAGTGAAGTCCATGCTTCATAAAATCCGAACACGATATAATAAATGCCTACCTCTAAAATTATAGGAAACCAGATATGGATATTTTTTCTGTAATTTTAGTTATGTCAACACATCATTTTTTTAATGACTCCCTAGTAGTAAGACGCACCCTCAGCTATGGCATGACTAACACTTAAAACAACTGGTTTTTTCCAAATTTTAATGAAAAAAGTTAGTTTAAATGAATATAAATTTGATTGTTTTATTATATTTAATGTGATGAAAGAAATCATTTTCTATTATATAAGAACGTACTATGTGATCTCACTCACTACTGGCCAGTTAAGAAATTAAAATTTCATCTCATCACATGTTCATTTTATCCTGAATTATCATTTATTATTATACTATGTCATCATGAAATAAACAACACATGAACAAAATAATAAACCATGCCAATCAAAATGAACACCTAATCAGGAGACGGTTCTAATGGTTGATCTGTTGAGGGAAAAACGGACTAACCAAAACCCTTTGGGTATGTAACTTTAGTCACATGGTTTCCAACATGAACAACAACTCATGTCTGGTGCATCACCGTCACATGGAGCGAAGTGTGTTAAACCATTTATCGTCATTATACAATTGTACTCACATGCAGGTGAGGGGATCTTGGGGAGTAAAATTGTACTAATCAAAGATATGGACACACAGCTCCTTATACATATAATAATATTGAGATGACAGCCAAATCATATTTTATTTAATTAAAATATTAATTACAAAACTGCATGTAATAATAAAATACATAATTTTAATACACATTCAAACACCAAACATGCATTGGTCGGTTGAAAGATCATGACCAGAATATACTCATTAAACTCTTGTATATTAAATAAATACATAATAAAAAATAAAAAATGCATTAAAATAATAAATTAGGTCATTTGGTTGAATTAAAAACATCACTCATGTTTCTATTTTAATTTAACATCATTCAGTCCCGACTAATTAATTTAATTTTAAAACTAAAAATTAAATTTATTAATTAAATTAATTAATATCCCTACTAAATAATTACACCACATAAAATATAAACCAAAATTAATATTTAATTTATTTAATCTTGAATTGATATTTAATTAAATAATTAAATAATTTATATATTTAAATAAAAAATACTCGAGCTACATAAACGCCTTGCAGGGTCTGTGCAGGTCAGGGTGAACCTACGGAGGCCCAATCCAGACTATTTTGACCCTGTACAGAGGCGTCTTGGGCCAGGCGGGTTTTCTCAGGCCTCTCTCGGACAGGGCCAACCTGCATGGACATGATTCTAGGAAACGAATGTTACCTACCCAGTAGGAGGACTGAGTGGCGGTTGAGGTATCAGACTACTATCTACTGCATTACTGAGAGGACGCATGCTGGTTCCATGCTGGTCACAGGACGATGGTCCGGCAAGGGGTGGTCAGTCGGGAGGGGGGATCCCAATCTTATCTGGACCAGAAAAAGGCCGAGGATGGTCACAAATTGGTCTGGTGCGCTACTGATGCCTACATCAGGTCTCTAGGGTGGTGCACTATGGCACGATGCCAGTGTGCCTGGTGCGGGAGCTCGCTGTTAGCATGGTGAGACTACCCTTTGTTTTCTATAGGAATGGGCTATCTTCCAAGGTGAATTAGAGTTGTATGATCCAAATAATACACTATGGGTGTAGGGAAATTAGAGGTAGGCGACGACTATACAGGAGTTATACCTTGTGTTTCGTAGAGCTGCAGGTTAAGGGAAACACCAGTGTGTCAGGGTGTGTGTCATAGCGGAGGCGGCTCGGTGATGCTGCCCGTGCAGAGCTGCTACCCGCTGACGAAGCACCGGGGTGTATACCGCTACAGTGTGTCCAAAGGGAGGAAGACCCAATGGGAGCTAGCCGAGGGGGCATTAATGGTAATGTTCCCAGCCAATAGAGGGTTTTTAGCCTAGTCAAGGAGCTGGTAGGGGTGATAGAGAAGCTGGGCGATGGAATGCGGCATTGAGTAAGTGAGGGAGGTGGAAGTTCTGCTGAGAGGCAGTCATACATGGGTGTCCCTTATGGACGATTTAGAGGGCTGGGACTAGTTCACCAAGAGGTGGGAAGGGTGGTTGGGGCTAGTTGCTGGGGTGGCGCTGGGTCATAGTGTCACTACTAGAAATTCCATCTATAATAATGCACATATCCCTACATTTTAGAAAAAATAGTTCGGATAGGTTTTTGATACCAACCGTTTGTTGAAAACTGTTGGTATATGAATTATTAGAGTGTTTTTTACTAATGGTTTTTTAAACCATTGGGATATCCCCGAGTAAATATAGCTTTCCCAACGGTTTCAAAAATTGTTGGGACAGGTGATATTTTTTACAACAGTTTATTAAAACCATTGGGATAGAATGCCACAAATACACCCCTGATTTTGATCGAGATCCTCCCAGATTGCACCCTAAACGAGACTTATCATTGTTCCAGCATGCAAACACTTCTTCCAAGAAACCGATTGTTTTTTCTTCCACATAAAATCTATATTTTATAACTGTGTCTTATGTTATTCCTCTATTTATTCTATTTTTCATTCTGATTTATTTGATGAAAATGTTGTATTTGGTTTTTTTAATATATGTAGTGGAAAACTCCCATAATCATTTCGAACCCTTCTTCCTAACCAGTTGCCCTTCCTTGATTCATGTAAGTGTTTTTTATTCCACCTCAAATAGAGTCACATTCTATGTTCTATTTAGGTGTTCTACTGAGACCATTTTGATGTTCAATAGGTGGGGTATTGTGAAATGGGACGGGGTTGGCTATGGGGGGGCTGTGCAGTGGGAGGGGGTTGTGGGGTGGGGGGTGTTGTGGGAATGGGGGGGCATTGTAGTGGGAGGGGGCTCCAGGGGTGTGCAGTGGGAGTAGGGGGAGGTGATATACAGTGTGAGGGGGTTGGCTGTATATGGAATTTAAAGGGGGTATAAGGCGGTGGCTGGGCAGGGTGGGGGGATACAACTGGTGAGGGGGGGGGGGGGGTGTGCCATGTGGGTGGGGGGGGGGGGGGGTTGTAGGGGGAGGTGAGGGAGGGGGACTGCAATGAGGCTGCGGTGGGGGGGGGGGGGCTATGTCATGTGAGGGGTTGGCTATGTGGGGTGGGGGATATGTAGTGGGAGGGGGTTGGTTTTGTGCTGGCTATGGGGGGTTGTGTATTGGGGGAGGGGGGGCTGTAGAGGGGGATATGTAGGGTGGGGTTACAGGGGGTGAGGAGGGCTGTGGGGGGGGATGTAGGTGGGGACTGTAGGGGGGATATGGAGGGTAGAGGGGATGTGCACTGGGAGTGGGGTTATGGGAGGGGTGTTGTGTAGTGGGTGGGGAGGCTATTGGGGGGGGGGGGGGGGCTGTGCAGTGGGAGGTGGGGATACATGGGTGTGTGTATTACTATTGGGGGTTGTACAGTGGGAGGGGTGTTTTCTTTGGTGGGGGGGGGGGGGGGGTAGGGTGGGGGTTTATAGGGTGTGAGGTGGGTTGTGCAGTGGGGAGGGTGGGTGCTGCAGGCATGTGCTGGGGGAGGGGGCTTGGGGGGTGCGGTGGGAGGGGGGCTCACAGACCACTTGTGATTTACATCACCCATTGTCGCATGGGCTTTTCCCAAAACATACCCTTGGTACCAAAGTCAAATAAAAGGAAAGGCATAACAACATAATAAACCATAAACAAGCCACTATACATTCATTTCTAGAACTAAAACCAACTAGAGAATCTTAGCTCCCTTCCATCATACCCTCCTAAAAACCATCCAATCCAATAGCCAGAACCCTCACCCAGGGCCAAAAAACAAGTACCTCACACCCTCAATTATATTATCACCACAACCCAACCATAATAATACCTCTAAAAATAGAAAAACACCACCATATAACTAAAGAATGAAAAATAAAAACAAAAACCAAAAGATAATACAAACAACAAGTAGAAACCCACTCAAAGTCATGTATCCCAACCACCCTCCCAATATCAAATAGCCTGCCACGACACATGCCAGCCCAATACACGGTAAAATTAGCATCCATCCCTATGAAAAGAACCTAAATGATAACATATTCAAACCAAATACTGATAAACCTTATTATTAGGGAGAACCCATAACATCAATTAAATATAATCCTTTCACAATGTTATACATGCTCACAAAAATAAATGATCACAAACCCAATATACATGTGATTAGTAGAATCAACAATTAGTGGATTCCATGATCCATTAGAGATAATTTCCACAACTGATGGAAACATAGATGTCCTTGAATCCTATATTATGTTGTCATCGATAGAGAAGAAAATAGGTCCCGTAAGAAGGAAAGAATCAAAAAATAAGAATATAAAAGATACATTCCCCACCAAAATGAAGTTGGTATCTAGGAAGATATCATAGCCCCAACACATTCCTCCATATCTATGACAAATTCCATGGAAATTTTCCTCCCAAAAAATTTAGTGAACAAGTAGGAAAATGCTATCATAGTCAATCAAAAATGAAGAAAATAAGGAATAAAAAGATCTCAAACATTTTTAACCATGGAATACTTTTTCAAGTGCTCATCCCACTTAATACCTAAGAATCCCTCCTCCTTAGTATAATTCATCAATTACAACTCCACATGATCCCCATAAGTAACTAGATAATGTAATTTTGAAATAATTATCTAATGAATAGATTAAATGGAATTAACCAATTTATTTAGTCACATGATGTGATGACACTAATAATCTTTCATACTACATAAAAAAAATTAAGAATTTTTAATAGTCCAGAAAACGGAAAATATTATTTGACCAAATATTAATTCATAAAAAAATTCCCTCCTCCAAAAACATACACTCAATGGATATAAGCCTAGATGTAA